>OY292346.1:7415000-8015000 GCA_958496145.1 Heliothis peltigera
CCGACATATAGATAGGTTATGTGTTGAAATCTATCGTAAGAGCGCTTTCACACTAGCAGGTTCCATCGCGCGACATATACCGCGGAATAAAACATTGACGCGCGGTCCCAGTTCTTCCATGAAAACGCGCGAAAACGCCCGCGCGATCCGGAAAACCCGCTAATTTGTAAGCGCTCTATAAAATACCTTAAAACGGCTTACAAAACCTGCCATTATTTAAAACCTGGTTTTTATTTAAATTAAAAACCTTACAAGACGGTTTTTAAAAAGCCGTGTTCTAATCACCATTAAAATTCTTCATACCACAGGTAATCCACAGAAGTATTATTAAAATCACAAATCCGTTTTGAAGATGTATTGTTTGACCTTTAACCTTCTGACCGCCACAGTCACGTATAGATGACAAGCCAAAAGGTGCCCAGCACGCCACGGTCACGAATACATGACAGACTTTTAAAGTTCAAAATTAATAGTCGGTTTTTTAATCGTTATAATTCCGGACTCACTACTATATTGTAGGTATTTATGGATTAATTCTAAGCTTGACGCTGAGGGCACGTCTTTCTTTTTTTGAAGTGGCGGTCACAAGGTTAAAAACAGTGATATTGATTGTTACATCATAAAACTAAGTTCTAAAAGTTTATCTTGCACTCCACACCAGTTTCATCTTTAACAGTACAGTCAGTTTAGACTAAAAGCGTAACAAAGAGACAGACAAGAGTAAATTTCGCATTTATATTAAGTATTTTAAGAACTTTAAAAGGTAGTATGTACAGAACCAGTTTTTAAAATAATTTCGACCCTAATTGTATAATCAGTGATCGGATAATCTGATGCATATTTGCTTAAAGTTGATTTTAGGTTAAAAAATGTGGAAGCGGCTTCTTAAAATCCCCGGATTCCAGTGAATTTCGGAATGCGAAACTAGTCTGTAACATGGTGAGGAAACTTGGTTTTTAGCACATTATACTAATTAAAAAAGTTAATTATTAAGAAAACACCGTTCTTAATTATTAACTTTAATTTTCTCTACCAATACTACCGATCCGTTCAGCTTAGCACATTGGTCGATTCCGAAATCCCGGATATTTTTCGATACAAAAGTCCATTCCATAATAGCCAACACCCACAGTTTAGGCAAAGCTGCGTCCGAATACCCGATCACTATTTATTAAATTATTTATAAACATCCCCTTGAAAAATCTCGACTTAACCATAGTCTAGCTAGCACTTATATCAAAAATATCTTAAAACCATGGTACATTTCCTCTATTAAAACTGCCAAGTTCGAATGTTATTTTAAGGTTTTTATTTAGTATTTTTATTCTATAAGACTTGGATTGTGCCTATTAAGTCTATTTTAGCTGCAGAACATTTCATAAGTATTGCCTACAAAAAGTGCTGTCAAAATTTTCACTGTTTATTGTACAAGTGTTAATTGTAATATAGCTACTATTGTGGTCTACTGAGTTGTTTAGAATATGTAATATTGTGGTCTTTATTTGGTCGATAACACTTACATACTAAATAGTTGCCAATTAAAAAAATCTAAAGCGCTTTACTTAAAATGGCGGCAAGATCCATATCTCATATGTTTTTTTTTATTGTGATTTGTTCTTCTTAATTAGAATCCAATCAAATTTTATTTGGTATTGTTAGAAAGAAACTGCCCAGTCGTATTTTTGTTTTCACACAAATAATTCATTAAATTTAATTCAAAGATGGCTGCCATTTTCAACTGCATTTAATTTTATTTTACTCTCATCTATTGTAACTGCATAAATATTTATTATGCTTTATGTAGGCTATAATTTGATAAGAAAACAATGCTAAAACGCTGCGAAAATATACTCTTGTTATAACTCTAGCTTCCCTTTGTTCGTCTAAACAGAAAATATAGTTTGATATTCTATCAGGTTTCAAAACCTGGCCTATGAGACCCGTTAACCCTTACCCGCTGGGTGCAGCCATGTGTCAGTGGTCGGGGGCCGGTTCCGCTTCAGCTGGGGTGGGGGGCGCGGGGGCGATGGCTGGGGTGGGGGCCAGCACGGTGGCGACAGGCACGTCGCTGTCGAGGGGGCGGTACGACCAGTTGCCGGCGCCGTCAAATTCTAATACATGCGTGTGGTATTTCCTGTAGGTGGGTGGATTTATTTGTTTAGTTATATACTACTATTTTTGAACGACTATACATAGAAAAACTTGCAATTATTAGTTGTTTGATGGGATTTTTTTTATTCATACATGTATGTACTGTTTGTATTATAAAGAGTTCTTTATATTTCGGAAGGCACTAAAGTCTGTTTTTTAATCTCGTAGACAAAATTGACAAATGCTAATGTCAAATTTACAAATAATGTTGTCAGCTTTTTTGTGCAGTGTTGTACCTACGATACCGGTTTGTTGAATCGAAACGTTTTATCTTTTGTAGACGATTTTTATTTTCATTCAAAGTTTTATACTATTATTTTTGTATTATCACGTGTTAAATAAGTAACAACCTATTATTTCAAAGTAACCTATTATAAAAAACAATACTTTGATTTTTTTAACGGTACGTAACGGTTGTGCCACA
This sequence comes from Heliothis peltigera, assembly GCA_958496145.1. Lineage (NCBI taxonomy): Eukaryota > Metazoa > Arthropoda > Insecta > Lepidoptera > Noctuidae > Heliothis > Heliothis peltigera. The sequence goes on from OY292346.1 coordinate 7,417,576, forward strand.
TAACTATTTAAGAATTGCAATAAACTGACAACACCTGTAATGTCAATATTGTCTACGAGATTAAAAAACAGACTATATAAATTCTGATTAGTACAGTAAGCGGAAGCCAGAAAGTCTGACAACTAGTCTCAACATTTCTATTTGAGATCATGAAACTGTGGGCGCGGCTGGAGATGAACTATCTAGGCTAGACTGAGTCGACTAGGCAAATAAAGAATTTAATTTTTATAGGTTCCAAGTATAATACTTACCAGACACTGGGACGATGTGTGATGGACAACAGCGTGATGCCCTCCTTGACGGCTTCCTCGTACATGACCACCTCCGTCTCCATGGACACCGCGCTCGTGCATTCGTCCAACAGCGCGTAGACAGGCCTGTAAGCGCACAAATATAGTTATAATATACTGTTCTGTAAGTGTCAAACAAGTAAAATCTAGACAGGACAATTTTTGACAGCATTAATATAGCATAATAGGGTGTAACAAAACTACCGCACCATATTTTTACAGGTTATCTAGAACGTCCCTAAAAAAAGTCATGAAAACAATAACAAATTTTATTAAATGTATCATCACAGTCGCCAAATTGTACGCATAACACCGGTCTCTATGAAGGCGCTCGATCGTTGACCCCTAGGTCAATCAATTTTTTTTTTAGGTAATCATGATCCTTAGCATGTACTAGATGACCTGTAAAAATATGGTGGACTAGTTTTGTAACACCCTATATATAAACTGCCTGCTATGCTGGAGATTGAACATGATGTTATTGTGTGAGATCATTATCATAGAATGTGATATTAATATGGTAGAGTATAATAGTGACCTGTGGTAGAACATCCTAGCCATGGCCATCCGCTGCTTCTCCCCACCAGAGAGCGTGGCGCGCCAGTCGCGCACGGCCCACAGCCCGCCGTGCCGCGCGGCGCACGCGTCCAGCCGCACCAGCTTCAGGATGTGCGCTGCCCGACGCTCGGCTGTCACGTCGCCCTCCTTGGCCCGGGATGGGTACGTTACTTGATCTATTAGGGAGCCCATAGACATGTATGGCCTGTAGACAAGAAGATTTTTTTATGTATATTACGGTCAAATAAATGTACTAAACTGTCGTATGCTCAGGTGGTAGTAAAATTATATGCTGGTTCAATGTGGTCACCACAGACTTTTGCAAAGCTTTCGATAAGGTCGATCATGAACTGATATGACGCCAAATTGTCATATTTACAACTTCAATTGTTAATGAATCAAATATCGCAACATTTAATATAAAAATATAGTTTTCGACAGAAATTCAAAAAAATACACTTTATGTGCCTAAACAAGTAAGGGTTCCCACAAGGTTCAATTCTTAGCCCACTCTATAAAATAATTAAATAATTTTCCTTTTTGTATACATAATAAGTATGTACCTCTGCGGTATATAGAACATGATAGGCCGCGAAGTACAGGAGCCGGTGTCATTGAAGTTGGTGTCGTCGGAGCAGTGTGCACAGGCGCAGGGACGCGGTACGTGCAGCTCGCCGCCGAACACTGGCCATAAGCCAGATATTATACGGAATAAACTGCAAAGGAAAAAAATATAACATATATTAGCTTTTTTGTTTGTCGTGATAAAAAATTTAGTAAAAATTATTAAATTTACAGGTAGATTAAAACATTTTAATATACAATATGATTATAAAATTTTAGCAGTATGTGTCGTTTCGTTTAAAAATCCACCGATCATCATTTTTAACGCTTTAATCGTTTTTAAAGAAAGAAAAAAAAATAACTTTATTACGTTTCACAAATCTATAGAAAGCGTTGTGTTATCATCATTAGTTCACCACCGATGTCAGTGTCCAATATTTTTTGCTAATTTTGAAAACATAAGGAAAGGAACAATTTTTTCGATATCATTTACATATTTTTGTCACACCCATTCTTCCAAAATTCCCTTACCTAGACTTCCCGCAGCCGTTAGGTCCCACGATGAGCAGATGCGTGCCGGGCTCGATGTCGAGCGTGACGCCGCCGCACACCACGTCGCACGCCGGCGTCACCACCGGCACGCCGCGCAGCCGGATAGAGTGGTCGCTTGTGTAGATTATTTTACCTGCAATTTGTTAAAGTGAGATTATTTTCTAAGCCGAATAATGGAGGTTTTTGGTTCAGTCGAGGCTAAGATATGACACTTTTTTTTTCTAGGGAAATCATCAAGTGACCCCTCCCGCTGAGGTTGCAGCTGGAGGGAGTGTCACTCTTATTGACTAAAACCCACTATGTTCCTTCTGTAGGTCCTTGTGTGCCAGGGCCACGGTATCTCTTACGAACAACCCGCAGCCCAGGCAGAAGATATGACACCTGAAGTGGTATTTTGTAGGGTATTCCCCCGTCACTTCGACGCTCACTCAACATGTGTTTTGACGTTCAAAAAGTGCTGTTTTAAAGGCAAATTTGAATAAATGAATTAGAGTTTGTGCCGTATCCCTTACCTTGCGGCACAGGGCGGTTGTCGCGGAAGGTGACCTGGAAGGCGGCGTGCGGCGCGGTGACGTGCACGCTGCGCACGCACTGCCCGCGCGCCACCTCGCTGAACACCACCAGCATGTCCGACACGCGGGTCGCGTACCCCGCTAGCGTCACTATTTCCTGGGAATTCGGGAAAAAACCCTTCAATTACTTCACTCGAAAAATCCTTTATTTGCAAAAAAAAGGAAATAAACTGAAGACTAAAAACACCCTGTATAGGTTAAATTGCGGAACACACGAAAGATATATAATAAAGTTCACAATGTATAAAAAAAACTTACATGGGGAAAAGAACAACCTAAAAATATACATTCGCCGATTCCTGAATGAAGAATGATGGCTGAATTTGTATTTTATATATTGCATTTGATTTAAAAACATATAAAACAACTTTATTTGTATTAGGTAATAAACATTCCCACTTCAAAAACATGATTCTTATTCGTTAATACAAAAACCGGAATTATCACATTTTGCAAAGTTGGCTCACGATTGATTCTATCATTATTATGAGATAACAACATAGACCATCCTCAACATAGACAATATAACATTAAAAACCCCCGTATGAATATTACCTTGTAACTAGACATGAGCCTCTCAATGGCGTCTGCGGCGGAGTTGAGCAGATTCCTCGACGTCGTCATGTACTCCGCGCGGTCACTTATACTGCTTCCTAAAATTGAATACAGGTAATTAATTTCCTTTTACAGGGCAGGTACACGGTTGCTTATGAAAGTAGCTCCACATTATTTTTAAGACCTAGAGATCAGCCATTGAGCATAAGAAATATTTGAATCAATATTCTCAAAGAAATTTAACATGATGATGATGATCTTTTTTTTATCTCAAATGTCAAATCTGAACAAAAAGAGAGAAAAAACAACAATTATTGAAGAATGGCGTCCCGCTGAGCGTGCAACTGGAAGGAGTGTCAGACCCTTACTGACTAAAACCCACTGTTCCTTCTGGAGGTCCCTGTGTGCCAGAGCCGCGGTAACTCTTACGAACAACCCGCAGCCCTGGCAAACCTTGGTCCTACAGGGCCCCTCCGATATTGCTGACTTCTCTTCGAGGATTCAACTACAGATGTCCACTCACCATCTCTATGCGAATGTCTGGCCGTCAATATGGGCAGCGCCAACATGACCATCCCGGTGCCCGACCACACGTACTTCATGCAGAACTGCTCCAGCATCACGTACCACAGCTTCTTGTTGAACACCGACGTCATCTGGGCGACCAGCTCCTTGTAGGCTGCTTGCAGTTGCCCAAGTTCTACCTGAAGGTTGGGATTAAAAGGTTTGTACTGTTGTTGTGATACTTAATTAAATTCAATTAACGAGAAGTAGGTGTGAATTTCATTAAAATTATATTCTACAGGACGTCAAAAATGTTTATGATTTGAGAAGCAAAAAATTAGATAAAGTCTTAATTTCATAAAACGAAACTATGAACACGTGAACCAGATTTACTAGAACTTCTTTTCTACCTACGTCAAGAGATAGTGAAACAGACAAATAGGTTATTTCTAGAAGTGGGACGCCATGAGACAATCCGCTGTTTAGTAGACTGTCCAAAACACTTACAAACCTGAAGAAAGGTCTTCCCTCTTTCGAACAATCCCGCTGCACCTATTACCTACCTAGGATTACCTAGCTCCACAAAAAAAAATCAAAACAATCAGTGACCTTAACAAGAAAGGCTGCAGGCATGGATCTAGTCATCATCATCAGAGTATCACAACGTACCTTATGACCACCATAGAAAGCCACCTCCTCAGCATGAGCAATGAGTCGTGCGTGCACATGCCGCAAGTTAGCCTTCATACGCGCCTCTTCGCCGGCCAGAGCACCGAACCTGGGACTCAGCAGTCGGAGTAACTGGCCGGTCATGCAGATTACGACTGTTGCTATGCTGGGTCCTGGAAAACATTTTTATTGTTATATTAGTTGAGATATTCGCTATCTTCTTTCTATAATAATCCAGTATTATATGTATTGGTCTAGCAGTGGTCAAGCCGAAATTGCTTTGTGCCGCTGTTGTTCTGGAAATTGGTTATTTGAAAGTCCTGCTTGTGATCTCTCTCCGGTCGTGTCGCATTGGCGTCCCATTGGACTAGCAGAGGGAGGAAAAAGAGAGCGCAATGCTTGCGCACTATAATATGTTCTGTGCAGCTGACTGATTTTTTTGAGAACAGCCGCCATGGCCGACTTTCCGACCGTCTGGACGCTATTAATATTATTATATGTTTCTTTTTGTTTCTCCGGTTATCCGGGGTACCTTGATGGCACGGGCCTAACCCAAGTGTTCATCAATTGGGTTTAGGTTGCTAATGCGGTCGGTGTGTGGTGAATAATTATATTTATTATCATATTATTACACTTACAACATGTGTAGCGACAGAAACTCACCAATGAAGATGTTGCCCTTCATCTTGTTGGAGTAGGTGGCGAGGGTGAGCACTATGAGCAGCAGGTCGAAGCACGGCTTCGTCAGCGAGCTGTACAGGTGTGCTACCGACTGTGTGAACACTGACACGTCTTCTGTCAGCCTGAAAGATCAAAATGCAGTGTGCATAACGTACCAAATCCGTCTATGTTCGGAACTAAATTCTATTTAAACAGATTACATTGTATCTAACAGACTTTATCGCTGAAGCATATGGTTCAAAGTTGATTGGGAAAAATTGACAGTTTCGTCCCGTTTTTAAATTAATCAAATTTTCATCTGGCAATAAAACTTCATATACTCGTATACCTATAGCAGCAAGATAAATTAGCATATTTTTGTTATATTTTATGACATTGAGCCACATAGGCTGTTATCTAAAGTTAAAGCAAGTAGCATGAATGAAACAGGCACTTCTATGGAAATGAGACAGCATAAAAATGATGGGTTCAATAAAATTCTGTCAATAATAGGACCAACCAACCGCTTACCTATGATCAGCATTTTCAATCCTAGCATCTAAATTGGCGACCCTATAGTAAGTCTGGTTCTTGAAATACAAGTCGTAAGCATGGTTCACGAGCCTCGTTCTGAAGGCCAGAGCTAATCGGCTCTCCAGGTATCTGATCATGGAGTTTATGAAGGTCGCTGGGACGGCTATGCCGAACCATTGCAGTAGGAGGGCGGCGAACCGACGCATGTCTTTTTGGACTATGTGTTTTACTGGAAAAGAAAGTTGTGAATTTAACAAAAGAAGCCCGCATAGATTCCTGTAGGGGCGAATGATATTTTTATTGTTTAAAATCCCATAATAAATAAGTAAATAGATAAAAAATTCATAATTAAGTCCAAAATCAACCTACCAATGGATCCCTCCAACGACGCGACATAAATAGACAGGAATGTCCTTGTAAACAGACACAGCGTATGCGCAGACAATAGCGCCACCTCGTGACTCCTTACTCCTGGCACCATGATCCTGGCTAAAGAGATCAGCTGGCGGAGAAACTCCAGGTTCAAACCTGGCACGTATTCCTCCACTGATTGTGTCTCGTCTGCATCTTCCTGTAAGAATTAAGTTTACTTTGAAGAATGTTTAGAAGTAGGTTAACCAATAGCTAATAGTTTAACTAATTTATTACATGACTTCACATGAAGATTACTACTGTTCTAGTATATCAACAGTCACACAAAATTGGCTGTAAAGCCCAGTAGACACTCCTCGAAGAAATGTCAGCAACATAGGAGGGACCCCTTTTGGCTTTTTTTGAGTTTTGAGTTTTAAGAGTCTGACACTCCCTCCAGCTGCACCCTCAGCGGGAGGGGTCATTTGATGATTTCCCACAAAAAAAAAGCCCAGTAGACACTTGTTAGGTACCAGCACAAAAGTAACTACCAGTTACTGGTCAGAGCAAGCTACTAGCATGTGTATCGGGGTTCTGCCAATGCCTTGAATACCAGTAGATGTCAGCTTAGGTTTGTCCCTTAGCGGCAAAGTTGGGTGAGTAATATATGCACTTGCGAGTCATTCGTTTTTTTTTTTCGTCTCATACTGACATATTATGTTTCGCGAGTGCATTAAAGGCCAGAAACTGCTAACGCTCATCATGCAATCTAAGTACTATCTGACATGCCATGGAAAGTATTCTTGACTTGATCTTCCCACCTATTCCACTGTTCTTTGCGTAGGTACTTATTCAGACATAACTTACAATATTCTGTTTATTATCAGTATCAGCGTCGCCCCTGCAGAGCGCGCACTGCTCGGCGCCGCAGCGGCCGCCGCACGTGTCGCCGTTAGCCGCACCATTGTCCACCGTGTGGAGCTTACCGTTTTTGGTTACCTAGAAGGAAATGTGCCTTATTATTAAATGCACGAGAGGCGTGCTCAGGCATAGAAGAAAATCGACGCTAAACGTGTAGCAAAATTGTACTTTTTTATTTTTCGTTTTCTGAATTGTGAAATTTTTGTTTGTGCGGATCTGAACAAAACTCAACCCTCTACCTCTCAACATTTTATTCACAGACTAATGAATCAATTGTAATTCTTCATTAAAAAAACGGATTTTGTAATTCCTAATAAAAAAAAACGGATTTTATAATTCCTAATAAATAAAACGGATTTTGTAATTCCTAATTCCAAAAACGGATTTTGTAACTCTTAATTCAAAAATCATCTAAGTGATCAACGTACCTTATAATTATTATTGTTGTTGCATGGTGGCGTTTGTTTCTTATCCCTGGTACCATAGACTGCACAGGCCGCCAAAGCAACCCCTACTCCTACCCCCAAAGCTATCGAGGGCTGTACCCTCGACGCCTGCTCTCGAATCTTGGTCAAAATCGCAGGCATTTTTGAAAAATATTATTTCTATATAACTGTGATCATTTACGCTTAAATTAAGGAGATCTTTGACTTAAAACTTAAATCACAGTAAATGGTTAACATTTGATTCTGGGATTCAGGTCATTATTGTGATGTTTCTTCGTCCATTGTCCTGTAACAAGGGAAAACATGTCTTAATATAATGCAAAAAGAAATAAGTAGATTTATTACAAACACTACTAATAAAGAGGCATTTCCTATCTGTACGAAACTCGAAAGTCGCAACACACGTTTATTAAAACAAAAAAAATATGTACTTCACAATAAATTAAAGATTTGACCAAAGATTAAATGAACCATTTATCGCAATCTGCGCAATGTAAACCACTATAACTACTAGAATGTAAAAAAAAAACTGGCTAAGTACGATTCGGATTTGCACACGAAATCTTTTACTTTTACTTACAAATTTTGTTTTTAATATATATAAGTATGTACCTATTTTCTTTTAAAGCAAGCAAAATTCTCATTATATTCTTTGAATATTTATTGCCGTTATAAATATCGTGAAAATATCACCGTCTTTTTTATACAATCACTTCAAATTATTTATTTAATTCTAGATTTTTCATTTGGCACGACAGTTGGGTATTATCCACCAAACAGCGTAGTAAAGATAACAAAAAAAGACTATTGCTATTCGTGCGAAGCTCACACATTTACAATAGCCAATCACGATACAATACTACTATAACTGTAATTCATATTGAACCATCACTTTATGTACACTCATCATGAGTGATAAAAATGATTCACTAAGCGGCTAGTTTCAATCTAATCTAGAAAAAATGTATTAATATATTCTAGCTAGCAATAATAACGTTGGTGTAAAATGCAACTGGATTAGAAATCGAGTTTTTTTTCTCCAAAACCTTAAATAAAAATCTATACAATATTATAAAGATGAAGAGTTTGTAAGTTTGTTTGTTGACTTGAACGTGCTAACTCTGGTCCGATTTGAAAAAATCTAAAATCTTCAGCGCTAGATAGCCCATAGATCGAGGAAGGCTACAACCTACTTTTTATCCAGGTCCGTGATGCAGTTCCCACGGAACGTGGCTGAAACCACTGGCAGTAAATGTAGAACGTATGTCCACAAACTAAGGACTCATGATACCTATTTTGTGTTTATACAGCTTCTTGATGTAATTAGCTATCCTTTCAGCTGGATTAATATATATTTTGTAGTTGATTGTACAGAGAACGCGTCTATGCAATTGAAGCCGATGCAACTAACACAATTTGTTGCATTCAATACACATCTTGGGTATTGCTGACACAATTGAACAGGTCAAATTGCATTCACGACATCTGATGAGGCTGCGAATCGAATCTTTTACTCATATTAAGTAGGTATGAGTGAGTACAGGTCAGCCTTTTTCAAAATATTTTGACAATTCTAAAATCTAAAAACAGCTAAAGTAGAATTAATATAATCAGGTGATTTGAAAACCGGAAATTCACTGTTTTATCCAAAAATAAAATTGGAATTAAAATTTGATTTTCATTGAACCAATGCCAACATCGAATAAATTGAAAAGGAACTGAATAAATTACGTTAATAGCAAAAACGAAAAATCTAAATTTGACAAACATGCATAATGTATGACATTTTCGACCAGAAATTCTAGAATATTTGCCGTTAATTTTGCCATTGTAACAGAACCTCACAAAAACAAGCAAGGTAACATATTGTTAGATAACAGATAAGAAAACCCATACAAGGTAACAATGTGACATAAGAGTCAAAGACATCAATCGTTTTTCTACACACATCAATATAAACTTAAGCAAAAAGAATAACTTTGAACAATTTCGAGGCAATATAGATAGAACTTGATTCAAAAAACAAAAGAAATACACAAGTATTCATACCCAAGCAACTGTAAAGACTAGGCGTTCCAATTTACGCGTAGAACTACGTGTAGTATCTACTTGTAGCATTAACAATACTTGCCAAACTAGTGTTTGTCCAAACAAACAAAACTAGTTATATTGAATGACATCGCAGATATTACGTTGAGTAACAATCATCTCTGCGATTGATTACGTGTGCAGTTTAGTGACTTGGCAAGGATTTTTAGCATATCAGATGAGGTTAAGTTCACGCCTCGTGGACTCAGTGCAAGAAAAACAAGTTTCTTTTATGTAATTGTCATTATTCTATGATTATTGTCCTTCTATACTCATTTGTAATCATGTCTGTTTGAAACAAATACCACTTTTTTCATATATTGATTCTTGCCATTCATGTCTATACACTATGTGCACATCAAATCCCTCGAAACTGTCAAATTTTCCCAATCATCTTTGAACCATATGCTTCAACGATAAAGTTGAAAATGTATTAGGGAAATGTGACACATTATAGTAGCTTTGATGTACTGGCGTCTGTAAGTAAATTTCATTTTTGAAGAAATCGTAATTCATTCGGGCAGGTTCCTAAGTTTTTTGGCTTTGGCAAGCGCTTTTATGTTTTAGTAGAAACAATCGTTTTAAATGGAATGATGGATCATACGGATGATAATGGCAGTGACACATGGCTTAGACAAAAGCAATTCATTTATGAAACTTATCACAAAGAAAAATGTGTTAAGCAATAGACTTACCAGATTTAAATTATCTTACTATTTAAGGCATATAACACTATTATATCTAGTAATATAAAACACTAATACGGGACTACTAATGCACTCTGCTGTTCATTTAGATTAACAGTTTTTGTCCACACGATGCTAAGATAGTAACAACCGAGAACGAACAAGCTCCCAAAACGATACAATCAATTTATTCAATTTCATAGCACTATGCTACACAATGTACGATTGGTAACCGATATTTTATTACAGTAAAAAAAAGAAAACGCAATACAATATAGAAGCAATTTACATATAAATTGTATTTTGTCATAAACGTGTGATAAAAGTAACATTTTTCGCAATCCTACTACGAGTAAAAATAATATAATAAATGTGAAAGTTTGTGAGTATGGATGTATGTTTGTTATTCTTTCACGCAAAAATTTCAGGGCCGATTTAAATACAATTTGGTAGTCACATAGTATAGAGCTTGTGAAAGAACATAGGCTACTTTTTCTCTGGTTGCAGAAAGTAGATCCTTCGGGCGGCGCGTAAAACCGCGAGGAATAGCAAGTGAGCTGATAAAAACATATTTCTTTACAAAAAGGCGAAAATGTTATGACATTTCAAGAACATTTAATTTTGAGCAAAAAATACTAGAAGTGCTTCTACCAGCTTCAAATATTCGTTCGTTACGTAATTAATCTGTCTGTCATTGGAGTTATATAAGATCACAAAAGGACTGGTTTTCAATGACTGAAACAGGTTATTTTTAGGGTTCCGTACACAAAGGGTAAAACGTTAGCCTTTAACTAAAAATAATGAAAACTAAAATGAAACAAATATTAAAGAGGGCTCCATGGGCCAAATGGCATTCAAAAATTGATGCTCGATATTGATCAGTCAATTAAGTACTAGTAGCGTATGCTTGAAATATTCAATGAGTATACATATGTATATAATACAACAGATATGATTTTTTATAGATTATGTTACAGAAGTGCGCGAGTCCAACTCGCAATTTGCCGAAATCTATAACACTTCGGAGATTTCCCAATTATTTTTAATTGTATTCGTATTACGATTTAGACATATATATATGCTGGTAAAAAAGCACGTTAAATAGCATAATTCATCGATTTATTTCAAGACTTATCCGGAAACTATTATTATTTATTAAGCTGTCATACATAAACATAAGAAATACATATATATAAATCTTGATTAAATTAGTATCCTCGATAGTGACCATCAAATGGAATATATCTTTATTTATTCCCAAATTATTTATTCAAGTATTAAATAAGAACATAATGAATAAAGAAACAAAATTTAACCCTTCATTAGTAAAACCATTAAAATAGGTCTAACTGCCAAACTTTGTACAATAACCCCGTTTGTTTAATTAATATGCAAACTTTAACGAAAACGCTATAATAACCAAACCTACTACCTACATTTATTCAAGCAAGTCAAACTTTATAAAAACAATGATTCAACACGTCTTTGTATATTAATAACACAGGTCCTAAGCACATGCCTTGCGGTACTCCTCACGTGTTTACAATCGGCACTCAAACCTTGACCCTGACGTGACTCAGACAATACTTGGCATCGACCTCTGCCACCATTAAGGATTTAAATAGGAAAAAAATCAATGTACTAAGCTTGAGGACACTCGTAAAGTTAGTGATACACACAATCGAATGCCTTTGTTACTTCATAATTATGCATCGCGTGCATATTTTTATCTTTACCATGGTACTTTGCAATCTGCTGACCTCAATAGCCGCTATTACAACTAGTATCTAAGAAGTTATATTTGCATTCTTTATTATCATTTCATATACTGTAGTAATGGCAGCGTTAATTACCAATTAAAATGTATAATTATGCGGTTAATTTGAATGGTGATTGTTTTACAAATTGAACTATTCAAATAAGTATGTTATTGCTGTTTATCTTACTTATTTATTCACAAACAGTAGCGCTCGGCAGTGATGTGTTAAGTAAATCATTAGAACTTGTAAAATGAGACTCATAATAACCTTCATCAATAAGAAAACTGTTAAGTACTTCATAAAGACATAAGATGTTCTAGGGGTTGATGTCATATTTTTTGCAACTTAGTAGTTAAGGATGTTATTATAATGATTATCAATATACATAAAAGTAACATTGTAAATTCAATAAACAATACATTATGTAAATGAGATGCTAATTTTATACAGAATGTAACGTTTATTTTCATAGATACTGTAATTTATTCCTAGTTATTTTAAATACCTATTTTCAAAAGATTTTTGTATAGTAGTATAATTACCTACTATAACTATTTCAATTTTAAAGGCAACCGATACACCATCAAAAATTGCAGCCTTTTGTCTGACTAAACTCAGAGGCCGCAATTTCACCGTACTGATTAATTCATATTTATCAAGAGCTATATATACGCTTAGTTATAAAACAAAAACCGAACAAGTAGATTGGGAAAAAAACAAACGAAAATCCATCGGAATTCTCCATTACCTATACGACAAAGGACGAACATTCAACGTCTCACGGCTTCCTTTTAAAAGCTAAACGTTACATGAATACAATGCTATTATTCATAGACCTGACAGGTATGAGCATCGTCATTAGTTTAAGTTGTTAAGAGGAAGTTGTGAATAGAAGCTACTGTTGAATCTGCTCATAATGAGGATGTTATTAGATTATACAATAAAAATATAGGCAGTACAGCGTCTGTGGTAGCAACTAGTTTATATTACGCGTACACGTGTATAAGTAGAAGGTATATCAAAGACTGTCCATGTAGCTACAAAGAAAATAACAATATATCAAAATTTTATCAGTAAAATTAAGTACCTATATAAAAATAACTATTAAATTGCTAGCTTTATAACGTCGTATTTTTATTATACTAATCAATTTCAAAAATTTCTCCTTGACATTTCCTAAAAGAGGTTAGGTTAGTCATTGTGGCTACTGAACAGACCCGTAATCGAACCCACACACTCATAATTGAGAGGATGGATCTTTACCCACTAGGCCACCACGACTACTCGTTTGGGAATTAAATACCCTGCCATAATGCGAAGGGTTAAAGTCTATCTAAATAACAAAGTTCTTTACAATAAATCACCAAAACAGGATGTCGAAACCACCATTAGGTTTAGATAAGATCGCTGACATAAGTGTCATGGCATAAAAAAATCGTCAGAGGTTTACGCGATCGGGGCAACGGGTTACCTAATGATAAATCGGTGATTACTTATTATGGCCAAATAACTACCTGTCATTACTTGATGCAATCTTTGATAAATTGAGGCTTTATCATCGCTCGTGACCAAAGTACGAAATGACATTGTGTACAGCAGATATTTGAAGACGACGAAATAATTATGGAAATGATTGAATAACTTAATGATTACAAGTTATTTCGTTTGAATATTCACTTAAGTCACTTATCGCCGTCTCGGTTAAGGCATATCAAGAAAGGCACGACCACCAGTAATGAAGAGCACGATGAAGAAGAAGATTCAGTCACTTCAGGGGGTATTTTAATGATGAAGAAATTTTATCTATTTTGTATTGATTCTTAGAGAGTCATTGATAAAAGTTATTTCTTTTCATTTGTTATAAAGAGACTAGCTGCTGTCAGCGTCTCGTAGGAACAACTTAGCCTATAGCCTTCCTCGATAAAAGGGCTATCTAACACTGATTTTTTATTCAAATCGGACATGTACTTCCTGAGATTAGCGCGTTCAACCAAACAAACAATTTGTATAGATTGTTGAAAATATGACAACAAAATATTCAAATTATGCAATATAAGTAAGAACCCACGTCAGAAGGTGGAGTCGATGTATGAGTTATGTATTTTTTTCCATCATTCAAATGCGTAATAACTAACAAAAACTTGACTGGTTAGCTATTACACCCAATTAATTACTGTCTCATGGAAAAAATAAAGACGTCAATTTGAAACACGGCCTATAGATACAAATAACGCAAGAATGAGATAAAATATTTTTAGTAAATAACTTAAAAGTACTAAATATGGTATTTTCCTTTAAAGCCAATTTTTTAAAAGATGCAAATATAAAAGAAATTCAAGTTAGTATAACACACCTTAGAACCAAAGATACTTTTTATCAATTATTGCTTGCGATAGTAGCGAAGACATTCTCGTACCGAAACGTGCGAACCCTCCATCTAAACGGGCCTTAAAGATTTCAAAATCAAACCCAATAAATATTTTCGTCGTTAAAGTTTGTTTATTTAACCGAACGTTTTAAACAAACAAAAATAAACATTACTCAATTACACATGCATAATTAATAAAGTTGATGTTGAAATTATTTACGAAATATCAATAAATATTATGGTTTGTAATCGGTGTCAACAACCTCTTGTTTACTTGTAGATAATTATAATGATTTTTGTGATGATCATTAATAAGATATATTTTAAATAAATACTTATGTAAACATGCACTTCTTGCTCAATTAGTCATTAGCGACTGCTTTATAAAAGTTCTAGGTTCGTTTACCAAATAGTGAAGCTATGTATGTTAAAGTATTCTAATGTTAATTGTTCTCCATTGTCTGGGGTATTTATAAACATAACTAGTTAAATATGGATGGTCTATCTACTAGATTTTGACAGCTCAAATTAGTCCAGTTGTTTCTATATAAACGCCTTCAGGCAAACAAACAAAAGTCTTCAGGATTTTAGATGCAAAAATATGTATGTACAGATAATACGCCATTAAAAAATACAAACACTGCCAAAGACATTTTCGGTTCAACTAAACATAATCGTCCCTACATTTGAAATTTTAATTTTCGACACCTCGCATGCAAATGAATACATAAAAATAACTAAACGCCATGTATTTCTCGAAACCATGACCTTTCGCTTCTTACATCTAGAAGAAATCGAAATAGAATATTACATCAGTAAGATATATAAAAAAATATAATGAATTCGCATAATATGTTATGTAATATTTTACCTACATAATACATATTAAATAATAACTGGTTTGCGTCAGATTATTTTGGATTTAACTAGTTGACGCGACAGACCTGGTCCTGCTTTTTTTTTTCTTTCATAGGAACCTTCTCCTGACAATAAAAAGAAAAAAGGAAAATCGGTCCAGCCGTTCACGCATGATAGCGTGACCAAGGGAAATAGAGATTCATTCATATATTATTATGAATATAGATTATTGAATCAAACCTTTCCAGATTTTCTATAAACTGAAGGAGATAAAAGAGAAGGTGAAGGTTGGGACATATAAGGAAGCTCAAGAGTAGAAACACGATAGACAGAAGTCGAAGGAGCTGCACAGACAAGAGCTAGCTCTTGAGTCAAACAAGAAAAACAAAGCCGAATTTTAGATTCATTGATAGCTGGTAACGAATAGGTGCTAGAAGATTGTATGAAAGAGTCACAGAAAGGGATTCGAAAAGAATATGGATAGATGTTAAACCGGTAAGGTCACTGAAAGCAGGAGCGGTACCCACTACCCGAAAAATACCACGTAAACAAGACCCTAGTTAAAATGACCAATATTATCAATTACTATTGTCTTCCAACTGCCCGTAGCAACCAAAGCTCTCAAAAGGCAGGCAGGTAGGTACAGACGCCAGCACATCAAGCTACCTGACAATCCCAATCAACTTTGAACCATATTCTTCTGCGATAAAGTTGAAAATCTATTAAGGAAATTAGACAGATTGTAGAAGTAGCAACAACTGAACTACTTTACGTAACACCGACGAGTCTCAGATCGACATAGGTGGTCACACATTTGTACATGGATTGAACGCGTCAAGCGCAGTCCAACCTTGATAATTCGACCTGTGCGGCTGTTACCAAGCCAGCTCCTTAAAACTATAATTTGATATATTCGAGTAATCCATTAATATATAAATCTAATCACGTAGATCTCATGAATGAGAATAATCATTTGTAATTTAATTATACTTGTCAGACTTGACAGACATAACGATAAATTGTGATCAAAAGTTAGGTTTTATATGAGTTGAATAATGATGATATTGGCTGATAATATTGATGGCACTTGTTACTCATATTTTATAAGCAAGTGTGAGTATACAACTTTACAAATGTCAAAATGGAGGTTGCTGAATTTGGGGCGACTTTTTCATAAATATAGGCATAATAGACTAAGATAGACAAAATGTATCAAAAGTAATAGAAAATAATGGTTTCATAAAGTGTGTCTACCACCTTGGGACCTTACCTTTGGACCACCAGTAATGTAACAGACTTTTTAAGTTCAAAATCAAAAGTCATATTTAATCGATATAATTCCGAACTCACTACTATATTGTAGGTATTTCTGCATGAATTCTAGCTAGGCACCTAGGGCACGTCTTTCTTTTTTTGACGAGGTGGTCAAAAGGTAGTGAAACATGCAGATTTTTTATAAATATTCAATCAAGAAGTCTCTACGGAAGCAGCTTATAATTCAACCATTTAACATCTTATTATTATTTTGCATCAGATATGCATCTTATTAAATATAATTCATGTAACAACCCATAAGGATGCGGATGTTCCAAAAATAAATAGTAATCATTAAAAAAAACAATAATTAAGCATAACCAGCTCTCATTTATCATCGCAAAAAAACTTAATTAATTGAAAGATGGACGCAGATTTGGACCTCAGATAAACAATAAGTGGACGAACCTCATGTTTTACGTAATACCACAACTAATTTTACGTAATAAACCGGTTGATTTAAAAACCTGCATTGGTTATAATTGGTGTTATTTTTTTATTAATTCGCACTACTAAAATAATTTGTTACCATGAAAAGCTTTGCCAAGCTTCAGCATGATTTTTTGAACCTTGTTCAAAACTCAAGCTCATTCAAATTAGGGCCAGTTTCACAATGTCCGAATAGCCACTATCTGCCAGAAAAATCCAAAAATGGAACATAATTTGTATGATATTATCTACCAGATAAACTATCTGGAACCTATTCGTAGGTCCTTAGGCCCTTTGGCTGATAAATCTGCACTTTTCGAACGTCAAAACAAAAGACAGCCACCAAAATGCCCACTCCTCGTATTCAAGTTTATCATATTCCTAACTAATATTATAGAAACTCCTATTCTTATGTATAAGTACTAGGTTCCGTTCTCCAGAGTTCTTTGGGAACTATAGCATTCCTCCTGTATTTTTTTTAAATTAGTCTAGTAGTTCCTACGGTTTACATGTTCAACTAAACATACAAACATACTTTAGCTTTATAATAACAGTATAGGTACCTAGATTGATGTCGTAACTATTGTTGTCTTCTGGCAAAAAAATAATGACGTCTGTAACAGTACCTAATATGATGTAATATGTCTTCAGACAAGATATTCCGGCTCTTCAAAGACAATCAAATGTCACTCCTATCTGTCAATCTCCAGAGCGTTGGACATCTCATTAAAATTAATGAACTAAATGATTACACAATATAATATTGTATTAAGTTTATAGCTGTACAGTCGGGGGCATTAATAAGTAAGACACTTCTATTTTCTATGCATTAGCAATTTTGTAGTTTAAAACATTCGAAGGACCACACGAACTCCACAAATATACGTGATCGAAATCCAGAGAGGTTTGGTCCTAAAAAATAAGTTGTCAATGATAAATCCATACGTTAATATTTAAAAATGAACTTTGATTTTTTTTCAGCCGATTGCATTACATTGGCATTAACGTCGCCGACTGTACCGACATACGTCAATGGCGCCATTTGTTTTTTTTTTTTTTACCAAATTAAAATGTATCCTAGTAACTTTTTCTACGGTGTCACTCGTGCGTAGAATAAATAAATAGACGTAATAAATCAACATATTGATAGGATTGCGTGTTTTATTGAGACAGATGAGACATTCGGCTGTAAATTTTGCGGTTTTCGGAATAGGTACCTAAACCATCAGTAGGTAGGTATTTGTCTGATAGTATTTTTGGCTAATACTACAATGCTTAAAGAAAATTTAGTATCTCAATATCTTATATGTAGGTATGTCAGTCAGGGTGAAACGACAATTACTGACGATAGATTGATGTTTTGTCATATGACTAAATACTTATAGGAAGAAGATGTAATAACCAGAGAGAAAATAGATGTAGTAGATGTCGATACATCTAGCGGGATTTTGTGATATCCCTAGGGATTCGTTGAAATACCTAATTTCCCTGCGACAATACAAAGGGTTAATTTTATAATTTCAAAATACAATGTAGCGACTAAAGTTAGAAAATAAAATTTTCCTTATAGCTACAAAAGTTGAGTAAATTTTATAACTATTAAAAAAAACTTTATTTTTGGATACGACGTTTAAAAATTCTGTCAATAATATTAATGAGTGTCGGTATTAGTAGACGTTTACACAAGAGCAATAATTTATTGACTGTTTACGCTTGACTCATAAAGGTTCAAACATCATATGACAAGGTAAAAGTTTGATTTCTTAAAAAAAAAAAAATATTGAGGTAAACATAATTTTCGTATTTATTTACGCAAGACAAGGTGTGGACAATAGCCTAAACACATACAACGTATAAATTCATATTAACATATAAAGTAATAATTTAAACATAATACCTTTTGGTGATGCTTCAGAGAGGCTTATATCCAGCAATGAACTTGGCCTCACGATACAATATACCTTTAAAGAAGAAACATATTTAATTTAAAATAAATAATATGGTAGAAGATTTTGTATGGCTGTGTTTCGGATGGCACGTTAAACTGTAGGTCCCGGCTGTCATTGAACATCCTTGGCAGTCGTTACGGGTAGTCAGAAGCCAGTAAGTCTGACGCCAGTCTAACCAAGGGGTATTGGGTCGTCCGGATAACTGGGTAGAGGAGGTCAGATAGGCAGTCGCTCTTTGTAAAACACTGATACTCAACTGAATCCGGTTAGACTGGAAGCCGACCTCAACATAGTTGGGAAAAGGCTCGGGAGATGGAATATGGAAGAAGATTTTGAAAGAAAGAAAATACATTTATTGACACAAGACCCTCAAAATAAAGAATTATAAAATATGGTTGTGCCAAATGGACTCTAGTTCAGCAGTTATGCCAGGCAACTAGTGCCTGATGCTGGTTTTCAACTGGGCCTACGAGGAGTTGCCTGTGTCAATCAGCTTGAAACAATTTTATGTATTATGTACGTAATTATAAAATTTTAACAAAACTAAGCAGAGCAAAATAAAATTAAGAAAAAAAAGAAAATTTGTAGGTTGCGAAAGAAAAAATATTCTTTGACACAAAAAAATAAGGAGGTGTTATGAACATACTAAAATTTAGACTAATTTGGGGTCTAGACGGTGTTAATATTATTTATTGCACCTCTAATTAAGCAATAGGATTAAAATACCGTTCAAAATTAAATTTATACAGCCGCCGTACCTGTTTATTGACGAGCGGTCAATAAATAGGAGGCAGTATAATCAGTATACAGACATAAATAAAATTAATTTAATATTTTGATGAACAAGATGGTGTGATATCCTTCCTGATTTATCTACGATAGAAGAGAGAAAAAAACATAAAAATGTTTTTTATACTCATACATAGACTAGGTAGATGACTAGGTCAAAAATAAAATAATTTATCATAGGTATCCATCTTGTAAAGCATTAAAAAAATAATGACAGATTAATATATCATATTTTTTATTGACAATATTATCGATACGGCTTGATGTGAAAAATCTGTGACGTCATAGTTTATGTTTTCATTTAAATCAGTTTTTGACAGTTCTATAAAAGTATTGGATTTGACTAGTTTTCAACTAACCTGCTCACATTAATGTGACTTATTACGCCAAGACTGGTTTTAGTTAAATAAATGGAATATCTTACGTCTCCAATTTTTTGTATTACCTAATACCCCACACTCTACAGCGTGCATCTCAAAAGCTAAAATGGACGATGCTATTCATTCTGTATGTATATGTACAGATGCCGACACATCAAGCTACCGAAACTGCCAAACTTTGCCAATCAACTTTGAACCATATGCTTCAGCGATAAAGTTGAAAATCTATTAAGGAAATTTGATGTGCTGGCGGCTATACCTTCACCTATTTCTATACCAAGATCCTTAAAAACACTACGGAAATCCGGAAAGCGAATATAAATCGAATAGATCATGATAAAACATGCAAATAAATTAAAACATAGGATATGTGAGCATTCCGTGCAACCTTGCAATTGCCTTGACGCCTATTTCGTAACCACGATAGTCTGACTGGAAGTTTCGTAAGAGTCCGGCCGGTGCACGGTGATGTGGCAGTACAAAAAGATAATTAGATGTCATAATAATAAGGTTGACAATTGCTTGTGTCATTTGAGATTTGTATGGCGTTCTTCTTTCAAAAGGTATTGAACTCCATAGGACAAATCGTAGTGCATTTAACGTAACGAAACTGTCCAATTTTTTTACTAGTTTAAGGGCCTGTTGCACCACCTACGAATAAGTTCCAGAGAGTTTATTTAGTAGATAATTTCATTCAAATTCTGTTCAATTTTTTAATTTATCTGGTAGATGGTGGCTATTCGGACATCGTGAAACTGGCCCTAAATATATTTTATAAAATTCTACTATATTTATATTACACTAGCTTCCGCCAGCGGTTTCACCCGCTTTCTGAGGGAAGTACTTTCCATACCCGGATAAAAAGTAGCCTATATGTTATTCTGATGTATAAGCTATATTGTGGTAAAGTTTCATTCAAATCCATTCAGTAGTTTTTACGTGAAAGAGTAACAAACATCCATACATCCATACATCCATACTTACAAACTTTCGCCTTTATAATAGTAATTAGGATTAACCTCGATGACATTGACTCACTAAACAACATGTTAGAAAAAATACTTACAAAAGTCACAAAGATTTTTTTATACCTCAGTCAATATTTGAAAATCAATACACACCATCAATGATTCACAAATGTATATAGTCATTAAATAAACAAACGAGATCAAAGAACCCGATTTCTTTGCCCAAATTTCCCAAGTATAAAAAATCTGTTCAGGCGCCAGCACGAAGAAATTTGAATGATTTGTGGAGTAGCTTTATCTACTCCACAAATCATTCAAATTTCTTTAATAGATTTTCAACTTTATCGCTGAAGCATAAAGTTAAAAGTTGATTGGGAAAATTCGCCAGTTTCGAGTAGATTGATGTGCTGGCGTCTGTACAAGAGAATGTTTTTCTTTCTTTGCAAAACCAAGTCGAAAATTAAAGTCTTAAATTAGTGTCGAAAGACCATTTAAGCGGATTACACATCGTTCTAAGAATCATTGAACCCATACAAAAAATACACAGTAATTTAGGAAATTATATTATAAAACAAAACTTTTGTTTTCCACTATACAGCAGCAAATAATTTGCAAGTATTACACATAACTGAGTCTCCTGAATGGATGACACAGGTGCACTTGCACACTATCAAACTTCACAGATGCAGCTATCTATATTGTATTACAAAAAGACGGGATGACGCCACAAAGAGGTGGCGAAGGGATCAGGTGCAATCCGTGCAATATCAACTCATTACTCTTTCACAGGACGGAAGAGCCCTAGCTACGAAAGTCTCCCTATGACCCATTCACAGTTAACCAGGGAATAAACTAAGTCAAAAAAAGAAAGCTCATTGAATTTACAAAGAAAACACTTCTAGTGCGATTAAGAAATAAAAATATCGAAGAATTGGCATCTTTCTTAGCATGACCAGGAGACTGTAATTATTTTCTTTCATTACTCTCTTTCGGGTTATTCTAGAACAGAAAAATATTCATGAGCAGATCTGACCTATAATTTGCTATACGATAATTAGCTTCTTGAAAATTACTAAAGAAAATCAAGTATGAAAATGTATTTTATATAATTCTAGTTCATTTGTACGATGCTGTTGTTATTTTCTCTACTGGTTGATTTAGCTATGTTGATATTATTTGTATGGTAAACAAAACTATATTTATCATAAAAGTATCAGTTAGCCTTTTATAAATAACCTATATGAACTCTGACTATGCACGTTGAATAATAAACATGTAAACTTCCATGGGAGCTATTCCGCACACCTAGATAAAAAGTAAATTATAACCTTTGTCAATAAATGGGCTAGCTAACATTGAACGAATGGCTCTGTTTTAAAATGACCACTTCTCAAAATGACTACAGCTAGCAAAATGTCCTTTTCGCAGAATGTCCCTTTCCAGACGTCCTTTTAGCAGAATAACCCTTTAAACAGGCATTTATTCCTGTCATTTAGACATTTATCAAATCGGTTCAGTAGTTTCTGAGATTAACACGTTCAAACAAACAAACTTCAGCTTTGTAATATCAGTATGGATTTGTAATTCTTGCAATTTACTTGACGCACCGTACCTAATCATTAAGTGTAGAGTTTTAATTACGAACATTTCCCCATATCCCCCCACACAGTAATAATTTCTAAGATGCCCCGAAAGGGGTCAGCAGATCTCTAACAGTAAAGAAATGCGTGCCGGTAATAACATAACGAGTTTAAAGATTGCAAGTGCACCAACATAATTGGATAAATGCTTGAAGGTATACTTAGCTACGTGACTCCACGTTAAAGGAGTGGAAACTTCGAGAAACAATAACTTCAACTTGGTTATGTAACCCGTTTGTTTATGGGAGCTTGGGCCGTATTTACCTGTTCGTACAGACGCCAGCATATCAAGCTACTACAAACGGTAACATTTTCTTAATAGATTTTCAACTTTATTCTCTAAATAAAAAAAAACAAAATCATTTATTCAAACTTGGCTGTAAAATGGCACTTTTTGAACGTCAAATATTACAAAAGACAGGCCCAAAAACGGCCGCCCTTCACCACTTCCTATGTCGTGTTATCGCTGGGAAGAAGAATGAATGGAACGCTCTCCTCAACAAAACTGATTGGGAATATTTGTCAGTTTCGGGTAGCTTGATGTGCTGGCGTCTTTACGTTAGTCGATATGGCTTAATTTCATGCGCTCCGAAAATACATTACGTAGCCTTGTCTTTATGGAAAAATGCAAAAACCTTTCTTCATGCGGTACCAAATTTTGGCGTTTTTGTTTAAAATAATGTGAAAATGACGTCATCACGTGTAATGATGATGAATCACGCAACAAGCAAAGAACAAAAATTTCCTTTGACAGTCTTTATAGTTAATGGTTTGGAGAAGTTTTAAGCTTTGGGCCAACAACATATAAAGAAACAGTACTATTTCGCAAGAAATAACTTTCGCTTAAATTCTTACAAGAATTATCAAAATCTCCGTCTAATATATCAGCCAGTAA
Organism: Heliothis peltigera; assembly: GCA_958496145.1. Classification (NCBI taxonomy): domain Eukaryota; kingdom Metazoa; phylum Arthropoda; class Insecta; order Lepidoptera; family Noctuidae; genus Heliothis; species Heliothis peltigera. The sequence continues at coordinate 7,440,876 of OY292346.1, forward strand.
GAAGTACGATTTAAAGTACAGGCGCCAGCACATCAATCTATCCGAAACTGTCAAATTCTCCCAATCAACTATGAATCATATACTTCAACGATAAAATTGAAAATCTATTAAGGAAATCCGATAGATTGTAGTAGCTTGACGTGTCTATACATCTTCGAAAGAGTTCTAAGAATTCGTGTATTAAAATACATATGTAGTTACTAGCTTCCGCCAGCGTTTCTTCCGCGTCCAGTAGGAACAACTCCGCGCACCCGGGTAAAAAGTAGCCTGTAGCCTTCCTCGATAACTGGGCTATCTAACATAGAAAGAATTTTGGACCAAACAAACACTCTCTTCTGCTTTTTAATATTAATATAGATCTTGGCTGAACAAAGTAAAACCTTTGAACAAAAGTTACATACAATTGGAAAGTCTAGGTTATTTGCTGTCTTACCCACTTGTTGTGACCACACATGCCAGTTATGGACTCATTAGCATTTATTAGATAACTTTAGGTATATTTTTAGCTTTTCTACGAATATCTATAAATAATTTTACCTTAACGATTTAGGCAGATACGAATTAAGAATATATGTTTATTATCAAGGATATAAACGAAAATAACAACATGGGATAGTAAAGGACTTGTAATAATTTAAATGGTATGAAATGAGAGCTCAGAAAGTAATTATTCAATAGGATTTGTCAATTAACTAGTATTCGCTAGCGATTTCTCCCGCATCCCGTGACAATTTTGGTTTCACATATATGGATGGATATGGATAGCAAGTTATTAAAAAAAAACATTGCAAAAGCATATTTGCTTACCTTTAACCAAAAAGAAAGAAGCATATCACAGTATACCTGTGCATTTTATAATATCAAATACATGAGAAGAAAAAATGTCGACCAAATCAACTTTCACTGGTGTGATCCCGTCGAATCTTCGAGATCGTTAAGTGATGTTATAGAAAGTTTTTTAATGCCACACGTTTGGTGCTACAATACAATATTATACGCATGATACTGTACCCAATATTCCTCGTAGAAGTTTCAAGTCTGGGCTGCGGGTTGTTCGTAAGAGATACCGTGGCCCTGGCACACGGTCCCTGTGTCCCTGTGGTCCAGAAGGAACATAGGTTTTAGTCAGTAAGATTCTGACACTCCCTCCAGCTACACCCTCAGCGGGAGGAGTAATTTGATGATTCCAAACGACTAAAAAGGTGCTTGAAGCTGGATTTGGATTTAGGTGTGCCAATATCAGTTAAGTGTGACAAAAGTTAAAATTATATAAAATATACTGTTAAGTATTAATTTATACAAATAACCGATTAATTAGTAAAATAATAATATACACATTTAAATATCTTGATTTAGCTCACGAGGTTGTCAACATTTGGCATGTGGATTCTGCAATCATTGTGCCGATAGTCGTTTCTGCAAATGGCTTAATAGCCAAGAGCCTCGACTCACACCTCAAGAGGCTCTCTTTAGACAGTTGGATCAAGCGTCTGATGCAGAAAGCTGTACTTCTAGACACGGCACGCATCGTCAGGAGGTTTCTCTCTGTGGAGCCCTGACCGCCGGTAGCTTGGACCATGATCCCAATACCGGTGGGACACTATTTTTATATTTTTAAATGTTTTTTTTTTATATACCTATATGTATATATAGAGAATATTTAAAAATGCAAAAATATGGTAAATAAATAAATAAAAAAAAAATTACACACTTATAAAATAAAAAAAATAAAAGGAATGATATATATGCTACATTTTATCCAGGTGCACGGAGTAGCTCCTACAAGACGATAAATAATTAAATAAATGAATAAAAAGACGCGAGTGAAATCGCAGGCAGAAGCTAGTATGTAATATAAATTTTCCTTAAAACTTTCCTTTCTTTATGAAGCATTAATAAACCTTACTCTTAAAAGGGTGTTAAGTACTAGTAAGCAACGACAGATAAATAAATTATGTACAGGACATTTTAAAGTTCAGAAAATTACGCAGGCCGATCTTTTTTCGAGAAACCTACCTATCAGCTTTTTTTTTTGTTCAGCGATCGGCCAAGACCGAAACGAGCAACAAACACACAAACATAAGATGCGTGAAATTAACTTTATACAGTTGCTAAACCAAACTGTTTTGGCTTTCTTTGTCTAAAAAGTTTTTATTATTTATGTATAACTAGCGACCCGCCACGGTTTCGCACGAGTGCAATGCTGATACTAAATACACTACAGAAAAAACTGTGAACGTTGTATATAAAAACATATCAAATCTATCAAAAAACTATTTAATGGATGTTATTATACATATAAACCTTCCTCTTGAATCACTCTATCTACTAAAAAAACCGCATCAAAATCCGTTGCGTAGTTTCAAAGATTTAAGCATACAAAGGGACATAGGGACAGAGAAAGCGACTTTGTTTTATACTATGTAGTGATGGCAATAAGTCGCTTTGAGCAAGCGTGGTGATTAACGCTTGATTCCTTCTCAGTGTGAGAAGAGGCCGGTGCCCAGCAGTAGGACATCAAGCTTCATCACATCAAGCACATCAATCTATAATCAGTCTAATTTCCTTAATAGATTTTCAAGTTTATCGCTGAAGCATGTTTCAAATTCGATTGGGAAAATTTGATAGTTCCGGGTAGCTTGATGTGCTGGCGTCTTTACATCAATAAAATATTGTTTTATAGTCATGAAATAAAAACCAATCTTAACACACTGAACCCTAAAAGTAAACATTATACCTTTCTGACAGATTACTACAAAAAGGACTACTACAAATATTGTTGAGACGTCATCGGGACAGTCAATAACTCCCGGATCCTGGCTAAAGGTCACAGGAGAAAAAAGGAGATAAATTTTTTGTATGTAATTTACCCTTATTGTTAAGTAAATAAATGTTCAGTCATTATTATTGCAATTATATAAAGGATAAGATGGCATTTTTTCTCACGGTTAAGGATAACAAGCACAATTAGAAGTATTTTCTTTTATCTTTTCGTTTTAAATCGTAATGTTTACACGTAACCTAGTAGGTAGTTATATTTATAAGGCAATTCATTTAATTGGGGAAAATGAAAAATTGCAGACAACAAACACAACAAGCTACCTGAAACTGTCAAATTATCCTAATCAACTTTGAGCCACCTTCAGCTATAAAGTTGAAAATTTATTAAGGAAATTTGACAGATTGTAACAGCTAGTTTTGCTGGCCTGTGTTCATCCAGCCATTGAGAAATAATTTGGTATAAACCACATTTCACAAAAAAAAAAAAAACGAAATGTATACATGCAGAATAAAAGAGCAAATCGGACTAGAAGTTCCAGAGAATCAGCGTTCAAGACCGACTTTCATACAAACTTCTGAACATCCCTTTTCTCACTTAGGGATGAAGAAACCCACCTACTCAATTTTAAGTTTGTAGATATTATAATTAATGTCAAATTTATCAATGAGTGCTATTTCGATTTTATAGGCATATATCAATTTACCTAAATAAGATTATACGAGTACCTACATACATCTAATCGGGTAATATGATAGCGTCAAACGACAGCTGGTTAATTATTAATCTACGTATTTTAATAAATTTCATCAACTTTAATTCAAGAATAAAATAACCTTGCGCCTTAATAACTATAGTCTAGATTGCAAATCGAGACATTAGCCAACTGCAGCGCACTGCATTTCTATGTTTCTCAATTGTTAAATTACTAGAATTAAATTAATGCATTTTCGAGAGTTTTTGTTGAAATGTGAGCAACTAGCTGTTCCCCGCGGTTCCACCCGCGTCGCACGAAGAAACTACTGAAAGAAACGTGACAGAAATATTGCCAACCGTACTCTAAAATACTCTTTTTTACGAAGAGAGAAACAGCTTCACTGAATTTAATAGAGTTGGAATGTTTAGACTCATACGATTCCTTTAAAAACAATTGAAAATTGTTATGTGCCGCAAAAAGTACAAAAAAATACCTTTTTAAAAGTAAGAAAAAAATGGTACTCTTTATTGTAAGTCCGTACTCTTTATTTACCTCTGTTAAAATCAGATATACTTTATATCTGCTAAAAAAAAGTGGGCAACCCTACCACACGGATCAAAAGTAGCCTATGTCCTTTCTCAGACTCTAAACTATTTGTCTAACAAATTTTATTTCAATCGGTTCAATAGTATTAGCGTGAAAGCGTGACAGACAGAGAGTTATACTTTCTCATTTATGTATAATATTAGTAAGGATTCTTAAATTCTAAAAATGTACATTAATTTTGTATAATTTGTGTTATATTACACAAATTATGTTTTGACCAAATATGACATAATAACATGACGTTTCCTTTTGTCTTATAGAACACTAGCTGTCCCCAGCGGTTTCACCCGCATCTTTGGTTACTGCTCCGCTCCCGTGTGTCTTAGCGTGATGGTATATAGCCTATAGCCTTCCTCGATAAATGGGCTATTTAACACTGAAAGAATTTTTCAAATCGAACCAGTAGTTTCGGAGATTAGCGCGTTCAAACAACCAAACAAAAAAACTCTTCAGCTTTATAATATTAGTATAGATAATAAAACAAAAAAACAACACACATGATGCAACATTAGGTATCATCATTTGCCTTAAAATTAGTTGGATCATCGGTTTAATACAGTTGAAACCTTCGCAACTATACAGCGAGATATATGGAATCTATAGTATGCGCGTAATCCACAGAGGTTCGATCGCAATAAGTAAATACCTACCTATATTCATATGTAAACGTATTGATTTCATTATTTGATTTTTCGACTAATTGTATTATACAGCTTAAATAGAAACAGTGCTCATGCATTAATGACTGTACAGACGCCAGCACATCAGGCTACCCGAAACTGTCAAAATTTCCCATTCAACTTTGAACCATAGGTAATGCTTCAGCGATAAAGTTGAAAAGCTATTAAGAAAATTTGACAGATTGTAGTAGCCTGATGTGCTGACGTCTAAACATATTTTAGATCTCGTTAGAAACTATAAGAAACAAAAAAAAATAAGTCTATCCGTGAAATATCAGTAAAAAACAAAAAAACACTACATTCTTTTCAAAAGCCTATTTTACCATGCCACCAAAGAAATGAAAAAAAAAAACATCTTTCTTATATCTATGCACGTCACCCCCTTTCATATCTTAATACAGCACAAGAATTTGCTCTAAAGTTTAATCGGTATCTGTCTAGACAGACAAAGTAATAACAACAGAAGGTTCTAGAAATAGCAAAACTAACGATATTTATTGTTAAACCATAACGGCTTTATTTAAATTAGTCGCATATTCTAAGATATTTCTCGATTATAATACATGACCTTCAAAGATATGTCACAAAAACACTTTAGCGACAGTTTTAATTAAATGAGTTACGACTCACGTGATATTGAATATCTAGAAAACACGTGTTCGCTAATATCATTTAATGACAATGTATAGTGCAGCCATTAAATCATTATGTATAGACAGACACATCATAATGATAATGGCGTCCAGACCGATTATATATCGACCATGTCGGCTGTTCTCTCAAAGACGATCAGCCAGCTGCGCATGACATATTATAGGGCACAACCATTTGCGTAGACATAGGTGCACTATCTTAGCCCGATGCAACGGCAATCCGAAACGACCGGGTGTGTCAATCACAATCTTCCAGACTACGGGTTGCTTTTATGAAAGTTTCTTAATATCCCCAAAGCAATGTCGGCCCGATCTGGGAATAGAACCCGTCACCCTACAGTCGAGCTATGTGACTACTAGACCAATGAGATTTCTTAAGTAATTAAATATTTTCATATAATAGGTATTTGTCATCGAGGCTACGCTTAAAATGTAATTATTTAAAAATAACAACTGATGATTATGTCATGAATGAGGGAATTTTATATATTGTATGAGTAGAGATTTTTTCTGTCTTGAGTTAGTTCAAGAATCTCAATGCGGCTGAGCTGTTTGGGCTTGCCAAGGATCGAAGGAAATATTTTATTAGTCGGAGTCGAAAACCTTTATTAGTCGGAGAGGCACTTTAAGAAGAAGAAGGGGATCAGTTCCCTAGGGAAGCATATATGTATAAACATACCAGTTTTCCATAGAAACAAAAAAGAACAGTTTCTAGAATATACAAATAAAACATCTACATATACTACTTGGATCAGCTCAGTAGTTCCATAGATAACGCCTATTGTACACACATCGATAATATTCCGTTGAGATTTATTACCATCGTAAGTATAAATTAGCCTTATCTAGCAAATAACCTGGTTTATATATCGGATATATACAAAAACATACAAGTTCAACATTTGGTTTTCATCACGCAAGTCGTAAATGTCTGGTACATGTAGAATGATGAGCTCTTAACAAGAAGATGTACCATACAGGAATAGAAACTGTGGTATCGAATAAGTATGTTATTTGCATTATTTATCTTTCAACATATTAGTTGGACTTTTGATCTTGATAAGAGGAGTTTCATTTACGGAGGGTTAGGGTGTTACCAGATCGACTATCGATACATGCCATGGATCGATGCTAAAATGGAATGGTCGACATCGATCGATAGTTTCCACCATACTGACAGCGTCGACCAATCCATTCTATCGACGATCGATGGCGTCGATTGACGGTCGATCGATAGGTCTAGGAACACCCTTACTATTCAAATTAAAAACTAAAGCATAGAAATAACAAAAGATAAAAAAATCTAACAACGTCTGGTTCACTATCTTCGTGTTCATAATCTGTCTACGTCTCAAGCTACGTAAGGAAATTAAACTTCAATCCAAGTACTTAGCCAGCATAACACTACAAAATTAGTAAAATAATAGCAATAAATACATCAACCAAGCGATTGTCAATGACATTGAAAAAGATATCGGATTTATTGAAATATTCAAACTTGATTACATTATCTACCAATTTGTTAACATCCGCAAAGATTTAATTGACAACCCTAAACAAAGAGAGATACAAAGTTAAATTTAGAAAAGCATGATAAAATAATCACACGATTTTACTTAGAACTTCATCTAAACAAAACAATAGCTGAGCAAGAAAAGAAGGTCAGTAACACATCGAATAAAAACCTCATTTTCTGTTCCAATCCGTTGGCATTAACATTAAATTATAGCAGATCGTGAGAAGGCAAACAGCTGATCTCTACATTTTTTTAAGGTTTGCCTGACCGATATCGAACACAAAAACATCACAGCATGATATATTAATCATAGCAAATGTCCGACAATTTGTAAAAAAAACTGTTCACATTTAGATTGTGATGAAGTCAAAATAATTGTCTCAACAAAGTTATTGATCACAGTAGTGTTATCCTCATCAAAGAAACTGATCTCACTCATAACAACCTTGAAGAAGACTATTCTACTAATATCTTTAAAATAAAAAATTACACTTACAGAGAACAGTCCAAATAGAAACAAATCACAATCAAATACTCGTAGAACACCACAATCACAACACAGATTCAATTTTTGAAAACTGATTCGTCTACCCACTGCCGGCGCGTGCGTCGCTATCCGCGGCCGCAGAACAACTGGCCACTTGCGGTCGGAATCGAGAAATCTCCAAATATTTGATTAAATACAGTAATCAACGTTGGTTGTTTTATTTGTAAGATTCCGCTACTCAAACAAAGGAACATCAAATTATTTGGCATATCTAATTTGGCCCTCAGACACGTGTCAAATGAAAAAGATCATACTATTTTTGTATAACCATCTACATATGTACAATCTAGGAAAATTGTGTCAAAGCTACGTTCAGGTAAAATGAATAATCTAGTACAAACAACACATGTTGTATCTAGTTATAAAGGTACAGACTTTTGCGGTACAGATGCTGAATATACACCACCTTATAAGGAATCAAAATTGAGAATGAGAGGAAAGGGTGATTTCATTTCTAACAAAATGATTTTGTATAGCATTTTTTTTTTTCTTGATTAACCGTATTAAGCTTATCTAGGACACGTACTTGCCTTAGATACTGAGGTAACGACTGCTATATTTTTGATATAAGACTAATTAACAATTTTAGCATAGATAAAGGTGATAGATCTGAAGTAATTACTACTATCGTGGATCTACAATCGAAGGCCCGTTATTAAGCTGATAATTACTTATCCAGCTGGCGACTATTTTGGAGGTAATAACACTAATGAATATGTTAACAACTTGTTTAATAAGTCGGCAATGAACTTTAAAACTTAAATTGATATTGTGATGAAGGTTGTCCAAATATTCCTCAAATCTGATTGTTTGGCCTTAAATATTGTCATATGAAGACTTAAAAAGCGGTTAGCCATGTTGGGCTATAAAATAATCCAGCACATCAAGCTACCCGAAATTATCAAATTTTTGCAATCAACTTTGAACCACACGCTTTAGCGATAAATTTTAAAACATATTAAGGGAACTTTACAGATTGTAGCAGCTTGATATGCTGGCGCCTGTACATTAAGTATCAATACACTTTTGTGAAAACGGTTCAACAGCTAATCAGTATGTTATCATTACGAAAATTTTTAACAAAATGTTGACGTAAGTAAAATTAGGAGTAACTTTCAAAAATGAAGGATTGTCGAAACTTATAGTCAATCACTTGAAGTAATTTTAGAGAAAGCGCATTATACCTTCTCAAAGCATGCCGTTAGCCGACCAGACCCCATATACAGGTTTGTAGAGCGTAGTTTAATTACCAAAACATAATAGTTAAATAGGCAGTTACCAAGAAATTAAGGTTCTTTGAATTGACGTCAATGTCCAAACAGTTACCGGACAACAAACTCGAAACACAAAAACTTGCACGGTTCAACGATTTTTGGCAAGTCAAGCGTACATACTTTTTGCATGAAGATAACAAAAACTTAGGAAGGCCATTTAAATTCCTGAACAAGAATACTGAGGAAGCTTTCAATTTCTTTTACGTACCTACAAAACAATCTGATAGAAACGACGGCAAACATTTTGAATAGTATAAAGATGTAGAAAGTTATTTCAAAATAGATTCTATTTGGGTGCAGTACCCAAATGAGGAAAATACATCCGCCAAAATCAAAGACAAAATCGTTGAATTTAATGCACGAACATGCAAATTGGTAAGAATTTCAAAAACCGAAACCACATAAACAGGTCATCTATGTTCAATGCAGTTAATCCTAAACGACTTCTGACCGTCCTCATTGACGTCATAGCGTAATGATATAAAGCCGGGTGTCGAATTGACGATAACACGCAACGCATGCTGAATACAGATAACTATGTTTATAAGTTACAACTGATTGATAGGAACGCACTTTGTGTCACTTACTAGAGTATCGCAGATGTTTTTAACCGAAAAAACTGCGAAGTACTATGGCTACACATACTTATCTATATTTCTATAAAAGTATTATAATGAAGTAAGTAAGAGACGGCGTAGTTAGTGATCTCTGGACATACCGAACGGAATTTGAAGATTCTTTTAACAATATAATTCTATCTTCTCTGAGAGTGTTTTTTATCCAGATGTGGGAAATAGTTCCGGGAGTTTTCGGGTAGGGGGTGAAAACGGGAAAATCAGCAAATTGTAGATAAATCCTTAATCACAAAAATATGAAGGGCTGGAAGATATTAGACACTAGAAAACCCTTTTAAATTTTTAAGGTGATTATCAGGTGGTTAAGGTGATGATCACATGGTCTGAAAATGACACCACTACATACAACGATTATAACAATTGCAGACTTTACTATCGAACAACAGTTATAAGTTATAACACTTCTGTTACTTTTTGTAAGTCAGTCATCGATTTTCTTGATAATGTAAGAGGCACGTGAAGCGTCAGTTATGTTCGAACCGAGCTATTGAGTTCACTTGAGAGTGTAATTGCGAGAATGGAATCTGGTTTGAACTCGAAACCTTATTAAAATGATTTACAATCACAGAATAACGTTACATATCGTATCGATGATAACTTAGATCAACCAGCAAATTATGGGGAGAAAAGTTACATTAAGGTTTTAATGAATCAAATGACGTACAATGGAGTAGCTAAGAAACTATACGATAACAAAAACTCCAAACTACATGACATTATACGAAAATCCGCAGCAAAATTATTCGACTCAGGTCACGGTCGCCCATTTGCGTCGAATGGATTTAACCAAAGCTTCTGACAGTCACGTTTCCAAACCCTTTTTGGCAGAACCACAAAGCATTATAGTAAGCATTGAAGATTAGCCTTCACGTAAACATGTTGTGATCGTATCTACATTTCGTATAGATGTTGACAACTCAACAGACGTCATACGTGTTTTGTTGTAAGAAAACTAGCAGTTGCATGAATAGATACAAAAATAGTTTGCTTCGCAGTTATTTAACATCAAAAAGAATTGCCTTAAAAAAGTATGAGTAATGAATTTTAGCAAACTTTCAATGTACTTGATTAAAAGGCCTTAATTGTTCTCACTCATCATTATGATTACTTTCAATTATACTTAATAAATTTTTGTGTTCATCATTCAATTCTTTTTATTAAATACTCTATGTACAAACGCCAGTCAAATTTCTTTAATAGATTTTCAACTTTATCGCTCAAGCGATTATGGTTCAAAGTTGATTGGGAAGATTTGACAGATTCGGGTAGCCTGATGTGCAGGCGTCTGTACATGTTACGATAAACATCGCAGTGATTCCATTAATTTTGATATGCTGATGATGTTACAGAGTAAACGTCTCCCAAATGACTGTGTCAAGGCTTTTCGTCTATTTACGTACTTATTTACTTTGAAGTCATCAGATGTAACAAGTTTGTATCAATTACAGCTAAAAATAGAAACGTCTAGCACTTTGAATATCAGAACTTAGTTACCAACATCAGCGTACACAACCTTACCTATTACTTATGTTATTATTCCAATACCAGGTCTTAAAAGCCGATGATGTACTGCACCTAGCATTTATCTACACCTGGCTAAACACGACTTGTAAACTGTTCTTCCACGGTCCACGACCTTTCTAACTAGCTATTTTCTTCACCAGGGCATGACCATTTACGTCAATCATACAGACACAAAGACCGACATCTAATAGTACTTACAAATATACCGTTAATCTCAAAAAAGAAAGTTTCTGATATTTCACACGGTAGCGTTAAATAACGGTCAACAATATTCTAAAGAACTTGCTAATACGAAACTGTTAGTGTGATTAGATCATCAAATAAAATGTTATTTATTATTCTTTTGATATACAAAGTGAAGCTAACATCAAGCAGGGATTATGTAGACCACAACATTTAGCTTTTAATAAAATGATAGAACAAATAGTCAATTTCTTTATTTTCTCTCACATATGTATCTTCCAAATGCTAGACCGGCCGTAATACGCTACTTGCCTTTGTTAACTGGATAAAAATATACATTGGTCCTAATATTGACCCCTTAGTCACTCCATTGTGCAATTCAAATTGTGCTTTTCGTCTAATTCACATTGACCTTTATCATTATACAAACTTGTGTTCATTTCCTTATAAGCCTACCAAAATTATATTTTTTACCTGCACAAAAAAGCATTACCAGACTTTATTATTATTACCTCACAATCTTGTCGGTCATTACAACATTGCGTTTGTCCTATAGGTATAATCTTTTTGTCATTAAATAGTCAACCAAGTGATTATCATCACAAATTATCATCATTTTGATTAAAAAAATCATTCACTTGGTTATTTACGAAGCAACAATACATGCCTATACATATATATTTTTATTAACCCGAATTTAATATACATACTTAGACTGAACAATTTCATACATAACCAAATGAAGAAACTCGCAACTCCCTAAGCAGGCTAACAAAATATATACAACTACTACATCATTCATCATTAGTAGACCGTCATTACCACGCCTAGCTCGTCATTGCCGCATTCACGAACCGCACCTCATGTCCATTGTACGATAAGAGACTTCAACCAGCCGGAAACGCCATTGCCTTGCCTTCCCCTCTGCCAAAGTCTCATATGTGCGTCCAGTTTGAAGAATATGACGATAATGGAATATGGAGATCCGCTGAAGAACTAAAGTCATCGACATAGCCCAAAGAATTTCAAAGTTGAAGTGGCAATGGGCTGGCTCGCAGAACAGATGGCTGATGAGGCAGAAAAGTTCTTGAGTGACGACCATGAGCCGGAAGACGCAGCGAGGACAGACCCTCAACGAGGTGGACAGACGATCTAACCAAGGTCGTTGGAAGCAATGGATGCGGGTTGCTGAAGATCGCACAAGGCCTTTGTCGAGCATTAGACGTTCATTCGTCTGTAACGATGTGATCGAAAGTGCATGAGTGAGCCATCATTATTTGCCACCCCCGCTCGAGCCTAGTTTGGCAGACTCTTTCGCATAGAGAACTGTGCTCATGGCGTCTCCCGTTGGTTAGATGCTCAAGATTGTACGGTTCCATTACCGAACTTCAGCTGGTACGAGGTCGATGACTTTGCTAACGTTTCAGTTATTGTCCCTAATGGCCTGCTTCTTTTTGGTTCAGCCTTTTAGAGGCTAGTCAGGTATACTGACAAACTATCGCATCAGGTGTTGGTTAAAATATCAGGTTTATTGCTGAAAGGTTAAGTTACGTAGGATCGGTTTAGCGTTAAGGAAAAAACCTGAACGTTATAAATTGATAAGTTGTTTGTACCTTTTAGTCAGGTAATTGATTTTTTGCTGACTTCATATAGCAATGCTGCTTGCAGTTGATCTTTTTATCGGCAACTGTTCAATATAAGTAGAGAACCTATTGAATTGATTCTTCAATATTTATCCCTACTAACTAGACTAGAGTAGATAGGTACCATCGGATTAAGATAAAATTCCCCCTAAAACAAAACGTTCTAGCAAATTCCTAACACTGTAAGTGCACTTCATTTGTTTACCATTGACTTATTGGCCGGCCATTATCACGTAGATTGGTTTAATATCTGAGGACAATGTCCACTCGCTATCTTTCACACGCTGTTGGATATATGTATAGAACTTTGTATGCGTCTATCGATCCGTCATTTGCTTCCATGGAAATATTGGACGTTCTGGTGTCTAAGGTTAACATTCAAGTTATAATTTAATGCTAAAATACAGAAGTGTTTGATATCAAAGCTTTATGTCTAGTTTTTTGCATGTCAGAAATGGTAATACATCTTATGTACCTTGCCTTTTCTCCAGCTATTTTGGGTTCGGCTTCCAATCTAACCTGATGCAATACCAATGGTGCGGCTATCTACTACATTATTATCTTATACGTTACTACATTATGTCTAAAGTTAAAGACAAAACAATTTATTAAAAGTGAGCTTATTACATTACCCAGTAGATACAAAAGGTCAACACTCCTAAAAACGCCTCTTTGACCAATTACTAAAAAGAAGAAGCAGTGATGAACGTGCTTGCCAGTAACACAGCTATCTATTTCAATTTAATTATTTGATAAGTCTCCTAGGTGATCGATTCTTCCTTACTCAAGTTACTTTGGTTCACTCAAATATTTAAATGATAGTTTTCTCCAAGAACTGACTACGTATGGTATTTTATGTGTCTTCTCAAGTCTTCAACAGTAGCCAAAAAAAATCTTAGATACAATACAATACAATACTACGTAGTATCTACGACTGTTTTGAGAAATTGAATCGATTTTAATAAAGTAATTATTACTAAAATAATCCGCAGCTAATGTTTAACACGTGTGTATAGAACTAAAACACGTGTTACGTATGAATAACGATATTATAACACCGTCAGCTGAAGAAAGCAAAAGCTATTCAAACGACGTTTCATAACACCTAGACTTGTAGTGATGGGACGCGACAATATTTATAGCTGATATCGATGTTATTCAATCTAGTGACACCCATAGGACAAGAAGTTAAGACCTCTCATTTCAACGTTTAGGTACATAAAAAACAATTAGGAGATTTAGGTTTTGGTTCCTACAATATAAAAAAACATCAAGTGCGTTATTTAAGTATATTGACAAGAATTTTAAAACTTAATGACTTATCTTACAGGAGCCATAATAAGTTATTGATCGATAATAACACGATGATACAGAGCCATTAATAACTTACATAGTTTTTTATTGGCATAACAAATTATGAGAATATTTTTAACCGACTTCAAAAAAGAGAGAAAACACAGCTGCACCTTTTAGACACCAACTTCTAGAGCGATGTACTATCTTACATTTTTTTTTTGCTTTTTAGTGTTTTTAGAAGTCTCTTTAATTTTTTGGACAAAAGTTTTTTAGTCTTGCTAAAGTGCAACACTGCATCGTCAGAACATCAAAGTAATTTTATTATTCAATAGTAATTACTTCAAGTAACAATGTCCCTCACACTTAGCAGGAATCTAATTAAGTATTAAGTATCTATTGACGTATTAAGGTCAAATAATACGCGAAACAATTATCAAATAAATCCATGCTGATAATTTTATCTTAATCCTTGCCTACTTGATAGCTATATCCGCATTGAATACTCTTGCATACTTACATAATATAATATTCGTAATTAAATATCAACTTTCTCCATATATAGACACAGAATTTGGAAAAGTCAGTCAAGCACATTGAATATTTTAGATTATTTTCATCATCATCTCCCGAGTCTTTTCCCAACTATGTTGGGGTCGGCTTCCAGTCTAACCGAATTCAGCTGAGTACCAATGTTTACAGGGAGCGACTGCCTATCTGACCTCCTCAACTCAGTTACCCGGGCAGCCCAAAACCCCTGGTAAGACTGGCGTCAGACTTACTGGCTTCTGACTATCCGTAACGACTGCCAAGGAGTTCAATGATAGCCGGGGCTTACATTTTAACGTGCCATCCGAAACACAGTCATCGGTGACCAAGATAAACTTAGAAAACACATACATACAAACTTGGAAAAGCATGCATGTACTTCCCGGACCTGGAATCGAACCCACGCCCTCATACTTGAGAGGTTGGCTCTTTACCCACTAGGCCACCACGGCTCTTTAAGTTGTTTTCCTCATTTAATAGCTACAGTTATAATATCTTTTAAGACGCAATTTTGTTAATGTCTATCTAAATCTTATCTAGGCCATTGATATCCGAAATATTTGATTTGCCATAATTACATCGTGATTTCTACGCACAATTGTACACGTGATCGTAATGATAATTTGGTAAATGATAAAAGCAATACTCAATGAAAAACATTTTATATTTTCAATGTCAATTTAGACTCGCGACCGGCGAACAAAAAACAGTTAAAACCCCAATAAGTTAAGAACAAGAACTGTGAAAATTATTTAATGTTCTTACGCCTCTGTATAAGGTCTAGCAAATGGCAGTTCTAAGCGACAGAAAGAGAAAGCGCGACGGAAAAGGCGATTCCGTGCTGCCAGATGTAGTTCAACCCTAAAATGTCCCAATGGAAAAGTTTATACGAGTAGATACTGTCTGAACACTATCCCATCCCTAACCGGAGCGAAAGCGCGTGTATTGTGGTGCGCACACGCAAGTCGCAGGTCATTTTGTTGACACAGTCCGCCATGACATAACAGTATGTGGGACAGTGGAGATTCTACTTACTTATGAACGATTTTGTATATTTTTTCTAACTACTGACATAATAAAAATAAAAATTCTACATTAATTTTGGGCAACTACAAGTAAGATGCTAATTTACGTACGTAAAGAATGGCAAAATATAAACTGTGCTTTAATTAATTTTGCTTATTACGTGACTCCATTAATTGACCAAAATACGTCGTATCCCACTGTGTAGATTGCTATCTGTACTTGAAACTAAAGGTTACTAGCGAGTATGATATTTCGTCAGTGTTTGTTGCCTAAACATAACAAATAGCCGCGCAGAAAATTAATGAAGTAAAAATATGACTTAAATGTATGTATTATGGGATAGTGTGAAGGCAAGAAATATGTTTATTGTTTGAGAGCTCAGTTAATTTAATTACGTGGTGGGTTGTTGTCCTAAATATTTTAGGAAAGTGGATGGCAGGCTCTTGCAAATATGTATTAATGGATTAATTAACTGTGAAAATTCTAGACCCAGGTGAGTTCGGTCACTTGGTACGAATAGAGGGTCCTTATGAAAAGCAACTTTAAAATTGTCCAAAATTACCAATCTTGTATTAAAAGATTTCGCCCAACTATTGGACGAAAGACACAAATTACCAACCCGCATTGAGCAAGCGTGGTGATTTATTCAATTTTTCTCAGTGTGAGATGAGGTCTGTGCTCAACAGTGGGATGATAAAAGGCTAATGATAATGATGACTGAACGAAATAAAAGGCGATTTTTTTATAAATTGTGACTTATGAATTGACTAATTTCATTAGATACGCCTTATAAAGACTGATGACGGAATTCTCTATAGAATTGTAGTGCATTATATATGCAGTAGTTCTGAATTATCAGTCATGTATGGAAACATTTTTTGTAGGTATTATTATGTAGATGTGTATAGGAAGTTACGTCTAGACCCTGTAACTGAACTGTGACGAATAACAACGTATGTGTACTTACAACAATTTACTGAAGTTCCTGTTTTCTTTTCCTGAAATAATTAAGAAAGTTGTTAAGATTTCACTGAGCCATATTTAATACGTACGTACAAATAAGACAAGATAATTCCATTCCATTCTATCTGACAATTTCAAATTAATTAAAAAAAAATCTTTTAAATTACAATATCGTCAACAAAGATTTATTTTATGGTCAGTGAACACAATCCAAGGTTCCTGCCCTAAGGTCATTGCACCATGATGAACAGCTGATGATAACCACCTGACTACACGACACACGTGTCTGAAAATACCCAAAGCACCAGTCATGCGACCTTTAGCTCACACCTGGGCGCGATGACCTTTATTGTCATTGTTCTTTTTAATAAAGAAAGAAGCTTGGAAGCATTCAGAACCCATGGAAATGTTTAAACATAGATACGACTTTGTACGTCTAAAAAATTAGGGGTGAAATGATTTTTGCTTCGTTGATACTTAATTATTTTGGTCTAATTTATTTTCCTATACAAAGAAAGAACATGTGAAGAGCCTAATTGCGTAATTAGATTTTTTATGTCTGTTTGTTTTTTATCGCATCGTTTTTCTACAGGTACTAATATTACAAAGCTGAAGTAATTGTGTTTGCTTCAATGCGCTTATCTCAGGAACTAATGGCCACATTTGTTTGGCTTTCATCGGTTTTAAATAGCCCATTTATCGAATAAGGCTACTTATTATTTAGGTTCCCGAAGTTGTTCCTACCGAAGCCAGTAAATAGTATAAATCGAAAAAAGACACGCAATAGAGTATTTTAAATTCCTCAGGGTTTTTTAACGTAAGCAGATTACTGTTATAATCGTATTATGTTTGGACGGGCCACGTTTTTTTACTTTTTAGTAAATCTGACATGCCAATGAGACTATCATACAAAATACTGCTAAGAGACAATATTTTTTTGAATGGAAAATCATCAAATGAACTCTCCCGCTGTGGGTGTAGCTGGAAGGAGTGTCAGATTTTTACTGGCTTAAACCCTCTTTTGTTCCTTCTGGAAGCCTTTTGTGCTAGGGCCGCGGTAACTCTAGTAAACAATCAATATTACGTTAAATACAACCCAAACAAAATCCTTATAACGGGAATATACCAAAATCGCAAATACATTAGCTTCAACACAAAGAGTCTACGGTGACTCACTATACAAATATTATATGTACGTGTAATATCAATACTATTGGTGCGGTTAGTCCGAATCCAGATACGTATGTTTACCGTCTGTCCGGAAATGACGAATATTCTCAGAATTAGTTCAAAGTAAATATCAGTTAAAACTTGCGATTGGAATCCCCTGCTGTAGGTCATGCAAGTTGCATAAACAAATATTTAAATAAACATCACCTAAAAGCTACAGTGAACAGCAAGACGGATTTACACGCAAACAAAAAAGTGCAGATGTCGTCAAATAACAGCCGCTACGAAACTGGGTATTAGTAACATCATCATCAGTCTTTTTATCGTCCCACTGCTGGGCATAGGCCTCCTCTCACACAAAGAACGATTGAGCGTTAATGACCACGACAATTCTGATTGAAGATATCAGACTTTTTAGAGAGCCAAAGACAAAAATAACACATAAGAATGAAAAAATATTAAATGCAGTAAAATCTTCAAGTAGGATCGCGGACCAAAGTTGTCAAGGAAGCTGCAGATAGAGATTACGGTTGAATAATCAACCTACGTCAGACACCAAGGTCAAGAACTAGCCCATTCAACGAACAAAAAAAAAACAAATGCCTTCATAGAACTCGTTAAAAAAATACCAGTTTGCCAAGCTCATCAAGAAAACCTTAAACATCACGTTTAAGTTTTGCACGTGACAACGTTTAACCAACTTCTTTTAAGTAGGTTAAGTAAATTGCATGGTAACAGTTCACAACTCTGTGACGCGGTTAGAAACAGGTCTGTCTAGATGCAGACAGGTTTGATCTATAGTAAAAAAAACTGCATCTTTTATGTGCTGTAGACAATTTACATAGTTTTATAGAAAATCCGTTTAAAATTTTCCCTAAAATCTGTTTTTTCCTTGTATTCTAATTTAGCTTTTAGCTAGTCATTTTAAATCACACCATTCAAGGCAAAAAAACAACATGACGGTTGTTCCTGCTACACATGTCCGACGCTAAAACGCATATTTCTTAAGACAAATTAAAAATACAAATGTTGCTCTGACCAGAATCTTATAGCCTTATCCAAACGCTATAGAAGATGAAATCAAATGATATATTAAACATACCTACATTGGCAGACCAAAACCAATTTACTTGACTACTGAACCCTACAATATGTAAACAATATTGCAATAATAGCAAATCGTATATTAATACACATACGTTTAAGTACTTGCAGTGAATGCAATCTCTTATCCGGCAGCTTTTGCAATGCGCTTGCACAGCTTGACCCCGTTGTGCGCCAGCGACTTCTGTCCGCTACGCTTGTTTGTGATGTGGACAAACTTTGTCTTATGCCCTTTTTGTATACATATAGTGAGAAATTATTGGCTAACTCTATAATGCGAAAGACGCTTATTTGAAGCTGACTCAAAATTTCGTCAATACCTGCCTTACTGAACAAACATTTTTGACTGTCACTGGTCACTAGATGATGACGTCTACATACACAGTATTTTTGGGACTGTTTAACTAAGTCTTTCATAACATACCTACAGTTTGGTTAGTTAATTTGGAATGTACCTCTAGTTAGTTTGTAATGGAACCTAATTGTAAGCTTTCAGTTGAAATACGCCTCAAAGTAAATAAACTCAATTTGACGAAAATTATTGTCGATACAGTCATCTTCGTCGTACACACCCAAGCGAAGTAATTCAAACAAATTGAACAACTACAGTAAATGTTACTCGCTATTACTTTCTCACAATTCTAGGAACTACAGAATCGATTAATACATCGATTTAACTTAAAACAAGTACATAAATTGTATTTTCATCTCAGAAGGCCAAGCTAGATGCAGCGATTACGCAACACCAACACTTGTACGCTACATTACGATATTGGCAAATTATCCACACGTTTCGAGATGTATCGAGGAAGGTAATGGGCGTATTGGCTACTTTTTAGCAACGGTGTTCCACCTTCTACCACGTCATCGCTTACCATTAGGTTAGATGCTGGTCTTGCCTATCCTCAAAATGGTCTACTGATGTCACAGTCGCATTAGCAAATAAATATTATTCCAATTATTTTGTCAAGATTGAAAATCACATCAGTGCAGTATATCGCATTTACCAAGTTACGATTGATAGATTTCAAGCTTTGCTACGGTTTAACATAAAAAAGGGTTAATTAAACCAAATCTATGGATAGTGCTAATAGTTTCAACACTAAACCTATTGCGATGTTACTTAACAAACATAAAATTTGCATCCATGCTATAAAACCTAAGTAGGTTTACAAGCTTTGCGGTATTCAGGTAAACCGTATAATTATAAAATGATGCAAAAAATCAACAATATGGTGATTGCGTATTTGAGGCAATTGAGGATACAAATGTAGAATAAAACAAAGGAGTACCATTCAAACGCACAACAGATGCAGTGCGGGTCGACACTTAAACTTAATTGACAATCAGACGGCGAAACACCCTTTAACAAAACGGGATATGAGAAGATTAGCATAAATAAACAAATTACCCTCCTTTGCCTCGCGAAGTCAGGTAAAAGCAGGCCTACTGGATAACCTTCAGGAGCCAATATAAATTTTGGTACTGGTAGATGGTGCTTCAGTAATTTGCACACACTTCAAAACCTTACCCAAATAACAACATTCACAAATCTTGGTAATACACAAGTACCTATAAAATATTGTAAGTATGTAAAGTACCAGCAAATAAGTACAAGTACAGAAAGGCCCAAATTGATATGGTAATGGATTTTCTCCAAGTAAACATATCGCTTGTGTACATTCAGCCGTGACTAAATCTAATAGTCCACAACACAATTCTACGAATGCAACGTGAATATTAGCGAGACTACGCAATATAAATATTGGATTTACTTAGGTTCTAGCTAGCGTTACATTTTTTTTTTCAATACACTTGATACCTGATACTTACGACACTGTCTGTTAATATTATAAACTAGCTGTTGCCCGCGATGTCGTCCGCGTGGGCATTAGGATTAAACATTCACCCTCTCCTCTCCGAAGTGATAGCGTGATAATATGTAGCCTATACCACAGATTTATAACAGATTTATAAATTTTATAATACTCTCTCCTATACATAATAATATGTTGACCCGACCTCAGACTTAGTTATATTCATGCCGAATTTGAAGCAAATCCATGCAGTACTTTTTGAGATTATCCCGGACATACAGACAAAGAGACAAAAATTCTAAAAACTCTATTTTGGCTTCGATATCGATATTAGATCACTCCCCAATCATTATTTTAAAAAAATATTCAATGTACAGTTTTGACTTTTCTACGATTTTATTATACGTATAAATTAACTAACCCTGTAATCGGCAAGTGACAATTTGTTTTAGTTTCACATTCCTCGAAAAAAACTAAATCCCTTTAAATCGATTCTACTGCAACACAAAATCTTTGAGGTATTGTAAATAACTCTAATCGCACCTGCTTCCTGCCTGATGCAATCTTAATCATTTTATCTCCTAAAGTGCCTTAAAGGACCTCCAGCGCTCCATTCACCATTGCCCAACAACCTAATCTAGAGAACCTATAAATAAAATATCTTAAATTTTAGAACCTAGCAAGTATTTCACAAGCTGATAAATAATTCAGGAGTTAGCCGGTTTCCGACTGAGAGGTCTATGTACTTCCTTTGGATGTTTCAACAAGGATGGCGCAATGTTGCATGTTTTACGACATGTTTGCAAAAAGTGACTAGACTTGAGCATTATAGTGGATGGATATAGAGGAATGGAACGACCAAAGAAACGATGGAAGGATTGTATGAAAGACGATATGGCTGGAAAGAATGTTACTTGTGAATTGGCGTCAGCTAGTTGAGTATATCATGCTGCACTGAATCCAAATGATATTGAGGTAAGTATCCTCCTTATGATAATGATGTAGCCGGGACTTGCAATTAGGTTGGGGAATTAGATATATTTACTTTTGGAGGTTAAGGCTCATGTTACTAAAGTTAATGACGGTTTAAAATTAAAAGATGTCGTGGGCATTCGGTGATTTAGAAATAAAAAACTGCATGAATGATGAAGCTAGTAAGAAGTTCATTTTGTACATTTTAATATTTAATCTAACCATCATCTCCCGAGCAATTTCCCAACTACGTTGGGGTCAATTGCTTATCTAACTTGACCTTCTCAACCCAGATACTGATTGTCAAACTTTCTGGCTTCTAACTACTTCCAAAGATGAGCAAATATTTAATCAAGCAGATAACTTCCTTATTACATCCAAGTTCAAGAAAACCAATCAAGGACAAAGGGATCTAATTATAGCTTAGATCACAGTACTGTTTAGACAAGTCTAGATTTGCCCAGATAATTGATTGTCAGTGCAAATAATTCTTCTTTTCACCGTCAGAAACGGTATTGCTGCAGAAGGTACGTTTGATAATGATCTTATTTTGTCGATAATGGGGGTAAGTGAGACTGCGTTACAAAATAAGTTATTCAACGTTTAGAACATACTAAAGACGGACCATCAAGGAAATGTAAGCCTTAAAACACATTATACAACACACACATAAAACAATAGTAACAGATAGCAGAGGACGCCCTTCTAAGACAAATAAAATTATATATGACTAATTTATCAAAAACGTAGAACCGGTTAAATAAAAAAAAACAAGGTTTACAAGTAACGAAACACACGATTAATTAAAAAAAAAAAACAAGAATTTTCGTGGAAGCACTTCCATAATATTCAATGAAAAATATAAAATTTAAATAATTACGCAGATTTTTATGCTTATTTAATTGCATAATGAGGTCTTCCAAAAACATATTATCATGAATATATGAAATATTCCGCTCAAAACTAAATTTATAATAGGAAAGGTTTAAGGAAAATCTACAGTTAAAATACCTATATAGTAGAAAATAGTGTTAATCACACTATTTATAACACAAGAACGGCTGAACCGAGTTGAGTATTAGGCCGAGTTGAGTAGGGGGGGTTGGAATGGAAACAGGAGGTGAACACAGAATAAATACTTACATCCCTGTAGGGTTTGCTATAAATTCCTTCAGATGAGGGCAGGAAATCGTTATTGGTAAATTTATCTTAAAATTCGGAATATTGGAATGTGAAATTCCTAAATTCTCATAATGAGTAAATAATAAGACGGTAACACTTGTCCCTATATAAAATGAGTCCGTTGAAAAAATATTACAAAAGTCAAAAATCACACATAAAAGTTTTTGAAAGATCCTTTGACCTTTTAACATGTTAACCTCGGCTTTAACAGGAAGGAAAAAGGGCCTGACCTTTTTACAGGATTAAAGGGCTACACACCCATCGTTGAAGAAAATTAAAGATATGAATGTAGATGAAATCAAACACCGCGTATAGAAAACAAGAAACAGAAAATAAACGAGACACACGATGCAAAATACATGCTCCTTGATAAATTTTCTGCGAAAAAAAAACTCCCAGCTAATGTAAAGCCATCTTCCTTTTACTTTCAAAACCACGAGACCAAGTACCCAATTGACACAAACAGTGCACTTAGCATTCATATCGATCCTAAGTATCATACTCAAGTGAAACTTAAGAGAGAGGCGCTAATAAGTGTTTAAGTTACCGCCATTTCTACTAGAAAATGGTTTCTACCGAGCCGGTCGAACTGGGTTCTGGCTTGCGGCCTTGGTACTATAAATTATCGGAATTACTTAATTTGGTATGACTTGACATATACGATTGGTTAGAGGTAATCTGTTGATGTTGTGTTGCAAATTCTCTGTTGTACGCATTGGTTTAGGGTCATAATGACCTCTAAATCTAATCTAATCTAATCTAAATAATCCTCTCTTTTCGAAGAGAATTAGGGATCATACGATGGGTCGCTTTTTTTAGTAGACGGCGAAAGTATTTTGGACCATTTTTATCGTATTAATGGTTTCCAAATTTGCTGACGGTTTGTGGAAAATTTACAAGATATGATGACGTTAAACGATGATTCGAATGTGAGTCATGGATCAATAGGACATGTGGATATTTTTTGTAAACACATATGTATATAATAAACACAGAAACATCAAGACTAAATCCAACAGTCATGTTCATGAGCAACAATTTGACTTATACGGGAAACGAACCCACAATCTCCAGCAGGCAGATGCGCTAAGTACTACGCCATCTGGCCGTATGATAACGTCGTCGATACTATTTTCTTTGAGTTTAGAGTTCGATACACGACTTAAATTGGATGTTGAAATTGTATTAAATATGGGACTATGTACCATCCCCTCAAAGAGTAGAGATCATAAGAAACCTGGAAAGCTATTGTAAGATTGGAAAAGTCCATATTCTACCATCGCTTGTTTCGTTACATCTCTTTTCCGTTCCTCTTCTATCAAAAAGCGAACACAAGGAATAGTTTACAAAGCCTCTCAAGGCATCTCTCCAAATCCTACATTAGCAAAAAAAGCGGCAACCAGTTCTGGTCGACCAGTCAAATTACGAAAGCCAGTAAGAAAAACCGGTTAATGGCTTACACTGTTTTAAGTCCATTGCCACTGTAGTTAGGTACTTTTACTTTGAACTGTTCACTTTCTATCCAATGACGAATGATCTGCTTAGATTTATTCAATAAATTATGTGTGCCAAAACTTTCAACGTTCTTCCGTACATTATGTATAAGAATATAAGATATTAATCATAAGTGCAACAGTTTAACAGGAGTTATTGTATGAAGTTATATGAGGCTGGTGCTGAGCTATTTCTTCATGACCCTAAATTCTCAGTAACTTGGGGATCATTAAGCGACAACTGGCAGCGGGAATTCACATATAAAATACTATTTTGGTATTTTACCTAAGTTTACCTCAGATATAGTCCGAGCGATCCTATCATGTCACGTTAATAATATGTATACCTGAATTTCCGGCTTCCAATTGTCCTTAGGGGTTAAGTATATAATCTACGATAAATTCGAATAAAGTCTAAAAAGAATATTAACAGGGGCCAAAAAGCAGACAACAGCAAACCCTCTTACAAAGCAACCTCCCATTGAAGAAACTGTAGATAGCCACATTTATTGTAACTATGAGCATTGTTCACAACATTCTGTATGTTCCATGAGTCAAGATGCATCGCGTGACTACACACACAATTGACTAACAGCCCGCAAACCTGTGTCTGTTTGAACATAATTACATGCACTTAATCCCTCAACACTTGAGAGTTGCAACAACTGCACTAGAAAACAATTATGCGACAATTGGGTTTAAAGATCATAACTGCATAAGAGCATTTAATTACAAGTAATGTGAAGTGTTTAATGTATGACTTAGGTTCAAATGTTTCCTAAGCAATTTTGTTTTAGCACCCGTAACCCCAATAATTATGAGATAAGAAACTAAGAGGTTGAGTTCATAGCTTAGTTGGTGGCTCACAGCCATCAAGTCGATAAGGTAGACCAACGCTAAGCACGGTCTGTCCGTGGATGAGTGACCATCTTGGCATGACGTGTTTCTCTGACTGAAGGCGAGTTAAATTGGTGAGTCCCGGCTGTCATTTGAACATCTTCGGCAGATGTTACGGAATCGTGCCAGGAGACATAAACTGTCTTGTCATGGGGTTGCCCGTAACTGGGTTGAGGATGTCAAATAGGCAGCCGCTCGATGTCGAAAACTGGTATTCAGCTGTATCCGGCTAAGCCTGGAAGCTGACCTCAACATAGTATGGGAAAAGGCTAGGCAAATGATAAGCAAAGAGAGATATTGCTCTCTCAGCACCAATAGTCCCAGGACGTTTATCTGAACTATCTCTAAGTCTTCTAATTTCACATTTAAGTATATATTGATAAGATTTAGTTTCGTATGGCTATCATATTTAAAAAAAAAATAACAAATAAAGATTAAGAAGAAATTAAGAAGAACCTTAATAAGTATCTGCTGCACCTCTCGCTACCAAATTCTACCGCAATTTTCATCATAGCATATACTATACATTGCACACGTGCCATCAAAAAGATGAACGGTAATGTATCGATGGTATACGATAGCGTGCCTATCAGCCTATCGTGCACCATTGCATTCTAAACCATGATATACACCATGATGGCCCATCAAATGGAACACGCACGCTGCACAATTTACACAAGAATCATATTACTGCGAACATGGAACAAAGGAGAAGTTTCAAACTGTATTATTATCTTCCTGCAATACTGTATGCCCAATGCTCATGCAACACTGTGTCAAGTGATCAGAAATTGCATTATGCAGCTTAACAACAAAGAACCTATCGTTTTTGCTCTGAAACATTTTTTCGACAGCAAAATCCGATTACCACTTTTTAGTACAGACATCAGCACATCAAGCTACCAATCATCAAAACATACATTTTTACAAATAGATTCAGCTTTATCTCTATATAATAAGATCCAATGTTGATAGGGATTTTTTTACAGATTGGAGTAGCTTGATGTGCTGGCCTCTGTACATAAAAAGTTCCTGCCCCGGATCCTAGGAGTTACACACCATTGCTACAGGCACCACGCGTCAAGGAATATTTAGGACACGCACGATACATTAGCAATAATAGCAAGTAAACGTACCTATTTCCAAGTATCAAGATAATTGCGTACTAGAATAATGGTTTTGTAATGGTAATGTAGTATTTGTATTATGAAAAACTATTGTCTAGCTTCTTGATTGTTCTAGAAGAATGATATATTTGTACATTTTAACTTTATGCTACGGAAATTTAAGACTTGATTTTAATTTCTGGCAACCCAGTTCAAATATATAGTGATTTAAGAATTTTCTTGAGAGTGGCGTGTTCTCAACGTGTTAGATTAAACGCAGAATATATAAGATTACCAACAAAGGTCGAAGATTTTAAACTATATTTTAGTTCTTAACCTTGTTTTTTATTCAAAAACGGAAGGTATCCGAGTCTTCGTAAAACCATAAACAAAAACATTATCAGCGACGACCTTTACATATTTTATGCAAAAATGTGGCGGCCTCGCTTGTAACAAATGCTCCCTTTTTGTTCCAACACATTGTCAATTATTATGAATATGAGAACGGCCGAACGAATATAATAGCGATAGACCATTGTTTCATAATAATTATGCATCTAGTAAAAAATAATTAAGGGTCTGTTCATAGTAACGGAATATACGTCGCGTATTATCGGTCGCGTAACGCCAGAACTGACAAATGTATAGAAAAAACTTTACTGTTCACACTCAACTGATGATACGTTAGTACGACTGATGATACGCTCGGCGTATTTTACGTCAGATATGAACCGACCCTAAGTGGTAACACTGAGTTGACCAGTTAAAAATAACACTAAAATTCATTGTCAATAAAATTAAAATTGCAAAATTGAGTTGCTAATTTTATTGCATTTTTATTCATTTATCGATGTGCTAGTTTTGAGTACATACAAAATGATATCGAAAATGTTTTAATGCGATTAAGTGTTGCCATGGACTGCAAATAGGCGTTAATTGGTAAATCATGGTCACACTACGCTCTAAAACGGTGGAACAATAGCACAAATTGTTTTAATCCAACATTATTTGTTAGAACTAAGTACATTACATTATTTATACATTCTACCGGCACGCGACTAGGAGTAGTATTATGGTAATTTTAAACAATAGTGTAATTACAAAAAAAAAAAAACGATTCACACCTGTTTCAAAAATGTGGGTTTTAAGAACAAAAGCAACCCGGAGTCTAGAAGTTGGTGATTGATACACCAGTGCATCGGACACATCGAAGCACGTGAATGTAAGCCCTGCGCCTGATCACTCTCCGGTCGTGTAGACTTGCGTCCCATTATGCTAGGAGAGCGAAGCAATAGAGAGTGCAACTGTGTCTGCGCAAATATGCTTGTACACTATGTCCTGCGAAGCTTGCTGATTTCCTTTGAGAGAACAGAGGCCGTAGCCGACAATCGGCCTGGATGCCATTATCATCAGTCCCCATAGTTTCCCATATCCCATTCCACTAACATCCCATCATAATAGTGCAAGTAGTTTTATTCCATAGTTAGCAATAGTTTAGCACAGAACCGGGGATTGTCCTTGGGTATATGTCTCTCCTTGGGGATAATCGCCGGTTTTATTTCACCATTCCTTTCATTAAAGCTGTCTCAAAAGGCCTTCAGCGTGTTGGCTTCGGCCCCATGTTCGCCTTCTAAAAATCCGGGACTATATAGTCCCGTGATCTAGAAGAGACATACAAAATAATAATTGTAATACATGCACTACATATAAAAAATCCAACCGGTAAGGATAAATGAAGCCGTGTTAGCGCAGTTTAGCTAAACACGATCTTGACAGTGTTTCGTAAAAGGCATAGATATTACACGCGTTTAAACAGTATCTAATTGTAAAACACTATTTAGCTAATCCTGAGTCACCTTCACGCAGTGTTTAAATATATTTTGGTAATAACACTGTGATAAATGTCCTAATCAATTATTCATGAACATGAAATAAAACTTGAAGGAAGGATAATAATATTGGTTGGGGATTTCTTTGAAGACAAAAACAGGAAAACCGGCGCTTTTGTCTAGGAAAAAGGAGACAGTGATTGATAGATCCATGCGAGTGAAATGGAGACACGAATCACGTCTGAATTATACAATATTTTACAATATTTCGTAGATATTTATTTATTTAAGGACAACCAACAAAGCATATACCAAAAATACATTTTTAACCACTAACACAATGACTTTATATAGTGTAGCCTTAATTAACGGCTGCCATGGCATGCGTTAAATATAGGAATAGGAGACACTGTTTAACAAAAAAATACTTATTAGACAGATTGGTGCACTGAATATTATGATATTTAAGAGCCTGTTTCACCACCTACGAATAAGTGCCAGATAGTTTAAGATAGATCATTTCATTTAAATTCTGTTCCATCTTTGAATTTATCTGGTAGATAGTGGCTATTCGGACATTGTGAAACTGGCTCAATTCAATTGTTTTAGACGATTGATAAACAGCTCAAACCAGGTAGCTTAAAACGCCTTTGAGGTAATCTAAACCCAGGTGTGAACGATACTGACATACTGGCACAGTAAGTAGCCGGCTGCCGAAAGTTCAAAGGTTCAACACTTGAACCCATGTAAATATTTGTTGGTTCTGCAATGCGGTTTAAGTAAACGCGAAAATGGATATCTAACCGCAGTATGGTGAAAGGATAGGTCAACTATATAGGGTCGTTCGTAAATGTTTCTATGGATACAGGGTCTTTTGAAAATCATTATCCGCCGAATACAGAAACGCTACTCAATTATAAGACCTGATCTAACATCATTATATCTCTGTCACACGTTATTTCTGCCGCAGAAAACTTAAAAGTAGCGTTTAGTGACTAATATATAGGTACATATGTCGCAGGGAAATGAAGATATCAGGTATTTCACGAAATCCCTAGGGATATCACGAAATTCCGGAAGATGTTCAATACTCTTGTTTATTACATCTTCTTCCTAAAAATATCTATTGACATGACAAAACACCAATTTACCGTCAGTGATATCGTCGTTTCACTAAACTAAATTCTGTACCTATGTAAATCTGTTTGTTTAACCAGTTTACCAACCTATATATTACCTATCTCTGTGCCAAATTTCCCCTTAAACGGTGCAGCCGTTTCAGCGTGAAGGCGCTGAGACTTACTTTCATATTTATAACCGATATGATATTTCATCATGATTGAGAAATTCATTAGCCATCTAACATTAATTACAGTCAATCTTTGGATGGATAACACATACTTCTAGAACTTGAACATTTATTTTACTGACTTCAAAGTTAGTTATAAGAACAAAGTTATTGTTGTCTGCGTTAAATGGCTGAAACAATTCTGTTCCCATGGAAACATTGCATAACATTGTTATTGTTATAATATAATTTCCGCTAACAAACAATAGGCTAGTGTTATAAACATTATATGACTGTTAATAACTTTCAACTAATAAGATGTTAATTTGTAGTTTTGTACGATTTTTATAACAAAGGTGTTGCCAACACCAGGACCGACATTTACGTGCTCTCCGATGCACGGGTGAATCAATCACCAACTTACAGGCTCCGGGCTGCTTTTATGAGTTTCTCAAAACCCATAAAGCGATTTCGGCCCGACCCGGTAATCGAACTCGAGACCCCGTGCACAGCAGTCGCGCCTTGCGACTACTAGACCAACGAGGCAGTCAGACAACCAGTATAGTAAAGATGCAATGCATAGATATGGGACCAGGACCAAGACCAGGGGTACTCAGTGATGATGTTTTCTAGTCAGCTTCAGTTTTTGTTCTTTCCCTGGCCGTAATTGACCTTAAGTAGATTCACAGACACATTTAGGCATAGTAATGACATCAAGATCATTATATCATTGTTCTTAAAAAGCCACACAACTTAACCACTTAAATTTCGGTAAGTAATTACCTCTATGGAATCACGTGTTGTGACGCCTATAAACTTTGGACCCAATCCTTAGCGGTAAATACATATACCCTTGTACTATATACTAGCTGTTGCCCGCGACGTGGCTCGTCCGCGTGGGTATTAGATTAAAAATTCACAGCTACTCCCCCGTAGGTGATAGCGTAATAATATGTAGCCTATATGTTGACCCGACATCTAAGTTATATTCATGCCGAATTTGAAGTAAATCCATGCATTACTTTTTGAGATTATCCCGGACATACATACAGACAAACAGACAAAAATTCTAAAAACTATATTTTAGATCACGCCCCAAGTATTCTTTTTAAAAATTATTCAATGTACAGTTTTGACCTTCCTACAATTTTATTATATGTATAGATCATATCATAATATCAGCTAACATAAGGTCCAGGTCAGATAACAGACAAAAAGTAATTTTGCTGGTTGTTAAGGCTTAATATGGTCAAAATGAGTTTTGTGGTATTAAAGACTTTAGCATGACTGTGATCTCGAGCGAATATAATTCACGACTAATCTCGACATGTAAGCTGCAACTAACTATGAAGGACATTTAAAGGTCTTCAGACAAAAACAGGGGTTCGGTAGATTCTGGCTACCTAATTTCACCAAAAAGCAGTCAATAAATAACAGCTTCTGTGGTGATAAAGATAAATATGAATGGCATTTAATCTAAATAGAAGTTGGATCAACAAAATACGAGTGTAATGTGTGCACACACAAAGTAACAAAGAAATATAATTATGTATAACATAATCTTATCATTAAACCCAAAGTACACAATAAGCCCTTTTCAAAGTGTTAAATACCACTTAAATAAAGTACCTGTGCAAATAAGATGAATGTTTATTATTCTCTTTTGAGCTGTAAGTCCATTGCACTGCTTAGTAGGTACAAACGCCAGCACATCAGCCTACCTCAATGTGGCAAACGTCTTTAAGTAATAGATTTTCAATCTTATCACAATACCTGGAGGTATTCAATTTGACTTGGTAATTTGATTGGTAAAATTTTACAGATTTGGGTAGGTTGACTAACTAGTTAGTATAAGTAAATCTTACCATCAAGTTTTAAATTACTTGGGAATCATGGTACCATTTCGTGATACTTTAAGAAGTTTGAAATTATTTCTTTATTTTCAGCAGATTACTACTACTAGTGAAATTCAAATTGTCTATTTGTGATACACAAGTGTGGTACAAAGACCTTAAAATATAACATGAAAAATGCTAGAAATATTCTAAAAATATTTTGTTTTTTGTTTTCTTTTTAAATGAAGTGGTGTTTGTTTGGCTCATTTAATTAGAATAAGATTCATTATTTAATAAGTTAAGTCTGTCTTTTGTGTAAATAATGTAAGAAAATACTTGAACCAGATAAGATTTAATTATATTATATTATTATAAGATTTAATTCAAAGTAAATTTTATAGGACTACCCCCCTAGATAATTTTATTCTACCCTCATTAGGTATGTGTTAAATTAACCAGTGCAGTACTCAGCTGCTGAATAACACAAGCGTACCTAAACAAAAGATAGAATTTATACTTACCATAGTTTGTTATATTTATTAAAAAATAATAACTAGAGAAAATCTCTTTCACCACACATTACGCAAGTTTAAGTAATATAAAGTTTTATAGCACTACATAAAATGAAATAACGTTAAAACAAAAGTTGATCAGCTGTTTAAAAACTTTTCATAGAAAGGGAAAGGTATCGAAGTACTGCGTAATGCCTTATAGGATTCTTATTAGAAAAAAAAAACTATTGACAGCAAATTTAAGCGGAATAGTACCACTGGCTCTGTTAATTCCTACATTAAACTAGATAACATACACAACATATAGTAATTTAATACTTACCAATAGAATGATCGGGAATTAACGCGAAACCCACCAAATTTTAAATGATTACACTTCAACTTAATCCTTATAATAGGATTAAGCGAATATTTTAACACTAATTTAATTTCGACAACACGATATCGACACTTCCGCACAATTTTAATATGAGTATAATATTTATTATTTTTACAATAATAAACAATGCAGCTGACTACGCAATGGTGTTCACTGATAATAAAATAAAATTATGACAGCCAGACAAAGTGACATGAACTGAAGCAAAACACAAAGGCAACCCTAGCGATTGGCAACCTGCGCAGGCGCGAACGTTGACGAATCAGGAAATAGAATTAATTGACTTCGCCCTATTTAGCCAATCACAGCTCATAATCGAATGACGTATAAAAGAGTTGTCAGACGTAAAATAACTGTTCATACTAATCTTAGATAATCTAAGATACTAATTAAGCATGGCTTACACTGTTGCTTACAAATACAAAACTATTAATTACGTATTAATTTTAATAATTTCTATAAAATTTATTAAATGTTTCAGACTTCACGAATCACATAAGAATTTGCAAACATGATATAACTCTGTGGTGTTTTCACAAAATCATAATTTAGTAGTAAGAGTTAGTTACTAACTACGAGTTATGTTTTATATCGTAGGTGTATTTTCAAGAAATTAAGTGATATCAAGCATATACGGGTGTATCTTTACAATTGTGATGTTCTCATAAGTATATAAAATAAAACCGGTTTAATAAAACTTTCTGCTTATACAGGAACGTAGGCAGCGATCGAAGAAATTTCGATTCATTATCGCCCAAAACTCACTATTATTGCTCATCACTATATGCCGCTTGACCACTTAGTAAGTTTTTGTTAAAATTAAATTCAAGCAGTTTGTAATCAAACGATGTTCTTAATATTATTCATACCGCTTGTAAAACTTTTCTGAAGAAAACAAATTAATCACGCTAGTGTTTTATAACTCCCGGCTTCTAGTTTTCACGCCCAGTTTGACGTCACGGGGTTCTCATACGAACCGCACCGCACCCTATTTCATGCCAATCCAAAGGTAGCAAGTCGAATAACTTCAAAAATTTATCGCTCCTCTGCGGTGGGCAGAAGGTTCTTTCTTCAATGACTCGGTTTTTAGTTGTTATTTTTATCAGCAGATGGCGCTATTGGATCAAACTACACTAGCGCAGTGAACACCAATCACGTTCCAGGAACTTTGACGCAATTTGCAAATGGCCGTGAAAAGGACTGAACTCGAGAATCGAGGGTGTATGAAAGGCTAATGGTGGATTGTACCGTGATAAAAACTTGTGTATAATTCTATATTCAGTGTGGTGCTGTGCAAGATACAAAATGTGCCAAAAAGTGAGAATCCAGTCTTAATGTTGGTATAGGACGCGCCCGAAAACCGCTGGAGCGACGATCGAAGGGACATTGCTGACAGAAGGGTAAAATCCTGATATCATTTTTGCATAATCGTACGTTTTTCCGTTGCTTATGTCCTGTGTTTTCAATGCGCAATAGTATTACCATTATTTCATGTGTATGATAGCGATTAATCGGCGACCGAAGTCGTTATTCATTTTGGGTGTATGCGCGTAGCTTCGCCGGTGTTAAAACGTTTCGTGAAACGCGCATTAGTGCCTAGATGTGAGTGTTATTGGGTTGATAGTGTCACGTACGCTGCCTGTGGAGCGCTAGGACTTCGATTAGGACCACCGGATGAAAGGATATTGAACATTTATTGAGTAAAGTGGGGGGTGTGTACATAGATATAGGTATGTATGAGAGGCCATGTAGCCACAGCCCTGTTGCTAGACGAAACGACATCGATTCCTTGCTTTATCCGCCTTTTACTGCAACTTACCGTCAATATGTTGTTATTTAAGTAACTTAAGCATAATCAACGTGTATTTTAAATGTATCTTTAGCTTTTATTAAATATAGTAGTCGATAAATAAGCAGTTTTGCCGATATGAATATGAATGACGATTATTGATAATCAATCGTGTCCCGGGTGTGATCGGAATTTCCAGTTTCCCTTTTTTAGTATTTCACATATTTTCGATGTTCATTAAGTAGCGGTAATTCAAAATACCTGCTTAACATCAGGACTCACTTATTTCGAAAATCCGTACATCTTTAAGGAGTATATCATGAACGTAATTAATTAATAAACTATGTGAATAATCAATGGCACCACACCCAATGAGTCTAGTGACCTGTGCTCATAAGTACTGTCAACTAATTAGAAGGAAAAACAGGAAACCTGTGTCTATGGTTTGGCCATGTTGTCTGGCTCATCACAGTGATTTTGATGATACTTCCATAGCTATCACACTAGTTCTCAATCAAAACCTTGTTACAGTTCATATAATTAATTTCTTACCTATAAAAGAAAGAAATCCATGAACATTAGGTATATACATGTATGGAAGTACTTTGCCCAATTAAATTGTCAATCAACATTGAATATGGTATTGGGACTTCCAAATGTTCAGCATCTGTTCTTTTACCAAAGTTTAAGGGTGTGTTCTTACCTTCAAAAGTTATGTATTTCTAATTGCATAGAGGCTCAGACACCTCGTTAAATATAATAATCAATTTTGCTGAGGACTTGTTTGAGATCTCTCTTTAAAACTACATGGGTGGTGATAAACATGTTACAAATGTCTGACGTGCTGTGCTCAATTTCAATTGAATTTTGTGTATAGAATTCCACGAAGTACACATATTCTAGGAAAATAGCAAATCTGTTTATACCTTCATAGGTTATGTCAATAGTCTTGCATGTAGCTGTAAGTGCTAACTAACGAATTCTATTCCTGTAAAATAATAACGATTCATAATCTGAGAATATTCATTATTATACATCTGTTTCTCTTTGAAGAGCACAATGCTTTACTTACCAATTGCACCAGTTATGTTTAAAGCCTGACAAATAATAATTCATCATCATCATCACAGCCTATTTATCGTCCCACTGCTGGGCACAGGCCTCCTCTCCCAAGGAGAAGGATTGAGCGTTAATCACCAAGCTTGCTCAATGCAGGTTGGTGATTTCAACATAATAGTCTAGGTTCACCTTTAATCAGTCATTGGTGTCCAAGATAAACTTAGTAAGTATGTATAACTTAGAAAAGTTACATTGGTACTTGCCTGACCTGGAATTGAACCCGCACCCTCACACTCGAAAGGCTGGTGCTTGAACCACTAGGCCACCATGACTTTAATATAAATAATAATTGATAAAAATATTTTACAAACACGATACACAAGTTCCATAATATTTTAATCTGACTCGTATAAATTGTATGAATATTTATTATGTCAATACCAAAACTGAATCATGGTGGCACTTGTTACTGACTGTCATTATTGGTACGAGTTACATTTTTCTTGACAATACTTCACAGTGGTTTCCAATGATATTACTCATGTGTAAATTTGGGTAATACCATGTCACTGACATGTATAAAGTACCTTACCTGTTGAACTTTGTGTAGAGTACCGCAAGTTAGAAGAAAATAACTCTCCAATGAATGTCTCAGGTAATTTTAATTATTCTATTTAATTTTGTGTCCTTACGACAAAGGAGTATTCATGCTATTGTTGTTAGCATGCCTTTAATTGTTAAACAATTGGCAAATAAATTCCCTATCTACATAGAAATCTGAACTGTATCTTAGATAATATTGTTATTTTAGTCCACTTATGTGTAAAGTAGATGCATATCAGAAGTACGAGTATTCATACATTGGGTGGTGATGCTTAGCCTTATTGCATTTTTTTATTAATAGCTTAACTATCAGAGTGAGACTCATAAATCATGATTGGTGCTGAATTTGATGTGCTGTCTTTTCTCCTGTTTGAAATGAAAAATTGTTGTCATCTTCCAAAGTTATTGTCAGTTAATTGTTTATCCTTAACAATAGTTATTTATTACGCACTATAGCATGGAAGCACACAAAACATTTCAACCTCTCATAGTGTTGTAGATGAGAAAAAATATCCTTAGATGTCAAAATTAACTGAGTAAAACTGATCTACTAAATATTTACTAACTATGTATACATAGTTTTTAAACAATAAAAAAAAGCAAATGTGTCCAAGTTAAATAGAAAGTATATCCAGTCAAATCATTTATTGCATGCATAGTGAAAGTAGTACTTGTGCGTGCCAAAATAAAAACTCAATATGATAAACAATTAAGGTCATCATAATTGAAGCCCAATACCTAGTTTCTTGAGAATTTGAAGTTGAGAACATCCTAACCTGCGCTTAAGTATAACTTAAACTTTTTTGTTTCTGAATTAAGTTCTTTAAACTTTGAACTCTAATATCAAAATTTCAGAAATTTAAATTTGTCAGAGAGTATGCTTAACTCGTGTATAAGATTTAGTAACTTATGTGTCGCAAGTAAGAAAATCTGTTCAACAATACTCAAAGCATTGTCAATGTAAGCAGTTGAAAATTGAAATCTACTATTAAGAAAAAACCAAAACAAATAAATATGTTTTTGAGTCTTTCCTACCTAGGGCTACACAGTGATATGATAAAATATTTGATGTTCTAATTGGTAAAAAAAAAAAACAGAGTAGACATATATTGGGTCAATGTACTTATTTCCCGGTAAGTTTCAGTGTATCAATATAATTCAGTGTTTTAAGTGTTGTGGCTTGTAGATTGTAATGTAATGTTCATGTATTTTGTGGCTGAAGGATGATCATTATTTATGAAGGTTTGTGTTTTTACACTTATTTGTTTGTTATTTTTGTGGATTTCTTTCTTTATATTTTACAGGTTTTCCATATCTTTTTGATGAAACATACATAATTCGAATATTCACAATAATTAAGATAGCTTGTTGGTTCTCTCCTATGTGAAAGGGTCAAATAAAAGTCAAATGAAGTCATTTTGATATCACATTTTCTAGTTCAAAAGTTCAAACCTTGTGTAATCTTAGGCAAAATTACTTCTATCTTCATTCAGAAGAAATATAGAGTATACTGTTGTCTGCATTCAAAAATTGTTATTTATATAGCATTTAGGGTTTGCTTTTGATACTACCAACAGATTTTTTAATTTTTTTTTTAAATAAGCTAACTTTAGAAATATTTTTTTCTATAACATGTGCTATACTCGTACCAAGATAAATCAATACACTAATTAATATCACTTTCATAAAAAAATTACATTAAAAGAAGATGGCAACACTAGGAAGAAATAAATCTGCTTGTAATTAATAAAATAAGTTGGCACAATGGAACCTTTCAGACAAGCAACTAATGAAGAATTACCTAACTGGCCTTGTTATCACATATAAGAACATAAGTTGCTGTCCATGCTATGTTTTATAGAACTTATTGTAGTACGCAGTATAGTACATGTGACCTTTGTAAACTAGACTGACTAGATAAAATAAAAATAATAGACAAACAATAACTGAATCTATCCAGTTATTTGCATATTATTTTCTCAATTTTGTATGGTAGCTATACAAAATTGCAATTGTAACTTAAACATTTTCATATTGAGTGAATAGCATGCAATTAGAAAAGTGCATTATCATCTAACAATGAGAAAACAACATACAATGATGATGACAGTAGGTGTTACTAAATAGTAGTTTTTTTTAAACATGCCTGCCAATTATCGACATGCTTTCCTTCCTGTAATCTAACAGAATTATTAACTGTTAACAAATATAAAATTACCTCTTTTATTTCTTTTAAAAAGAGAGATAAAGGGGAAGTTGTGAAGGGTGGGCGTTTTGGGGGCTGTCTTTTGTAATATTTGACGTTCAAAAGGTGCTGTTTTACAGCCAAGTTTGAATAAATGATTTTGAGTTTGATAATTGCAAAGACTGAGAGTCTGAAGTCTGTTACATTTCAATACAAGTTCACACATACAGCACTGAATACTTCTTACGTTTCAAAAACCCTTTTCAAATTGTACCTTACATTGGAAGCTAGGAAGTTCTCAGTAAGTACGTGCCCGCTCGCCACGTTGCAATGCAATTTCCCGGGAATATTTCCAAGCTGTCTGTCGCTAGCACTAATAAGCGACAATTTCCTCGCAGAAACCTCAGTCGCCTTTCTGAAACTTTTCTACCTGTGTATCGAATCCGATGCTTACTAGAGGTAGCGAGTTTTATAAAATGCAGAATCCTTACTTACCTTCATATTATTTATTACTTTAATCTGTTTATCTGCAAATGTGAAGTCAGTGTTCTACGCTCTCAGGATGAATCGGCTAAACGATGTAGGTAGATGACATTATCGCTGCCTGAAATACATAAATACTTTCCTATAAACGAGTAATCATCATCAGCCTTTCTATTGTCCCACTGCTGGGCACAGGCCTCCTCTCACACTCAGAAGGATTGAGCGTTAATCACCACGCTTGCTCAATGCGGGTTGGTGATTTCAGACTTTATAGTCCAGGTTTCCTCGAGATGTTTTCGTCAGTTATTGATGTCTAAGATATACTTAGAAAGTACGTACAACTTAAAAAAAATCCATGCAACCCGCACATTCATACTTGAGAGGCTGGTGCTTTAACCACTAGGCCACCAAGACTTCGAACGAGTAAGAAGTAAGAAAAATCGATTGTTGAAAAAATCTATTATTATCAATAACAAATAGGTATCATTGAACTGTCGAAAATGTAAATTGTCAAAAATTTAATTGAATTAAAACTAATACAGTTCTCGTTGAAGATCAGTAATGTATGTGTTTGGCGACCTTGTTTTCGTAACTTCGACGTGTGAAAAGGTACAGAAAATTGTCCGACTGACGAGCAAACAACTGCTCAGTTCTGTTGAAATTCAAATTCCAATATGGTGGTATACGTAGCCGATATGTAAATAAAATGGAGGCAGCCATTTGTAATTTAAGAACACTGGAATCACTTGCTTATTTCTATGCTTTTTTAGACTTTTGTGCAGGTATATTTAAAACTTAGTCTAAGCCCTCCATTTTGACACTCCTAGATTCACTCTAGGAATCAATAACTGAATTATAAATTAATTAAAAAAATATATTGATGTATTCTCAATCTATGAGTACGTATAACAAGGATAAAGGTCTCATGCGTAACTGTAAATGAAACTTTTAGATTTTCCTCTTTCCTATTTTAGCATGCAATCATTATTTTTGTAACTGATTATGTAGGTCAAAATTATGTTTACTTGTTGATAGAACTTTAAATGTTACGTAATGTTACAACCAGCTTATATACCGTTGAATAACACTACGTAGTTGCACCTAACACCCTGTAATTTATTGCACTCACTGTTGTGGGTGACTAATACGCATTCTGTAAAACGCTGAAATAGCAAACATTCTTTGATGATATCTTACTCTCGTACTCCACATATTTTAGCCGAGGCAATGTGATCAAAGTGGTTTTTAACTTCATCACACCATACCGTTAATACTACGTACTCTTTTGATCAGCTTTCATCATCATCCTTTTCATTGTCCTACTGCTGGGCGCAGGCCTCCTCTCTAACAAATAAGGATTGAGCGTTAATCACCACGCTTGCTCAATGCGGGTTGGTAACAATGATCAGCTTTAGTTAGAGAAACATTCTTATCTTCCTCACCTCTGATAAATTAGAGGCATCTCTTACTTCTAAATGACTTAGAAAGATCTACAGGCTCTACGAATTCTTTGCTATATTCAACAATACTCTGAGATCGCGTAACAATGATTCAAAGCAGGTGCATTATCGCATTGTATGGGTTTGTATGGCGCTTTTGAATAGTCCCATTGTTCCCGCTATGGAGCAGGTGGAATTAGATGTTAATAATTCTTGAGTTTAAACGATGGGAAGACGGGTTCTTCCTGCAATGGCGCCAAAATGTAATACTATGGCATAACATCAACCTTTCTTGTTGAAAAAGTTCCTGGTTGGAAAGAAAAGAATTGAAGAAGTGGTGTAATTTTTTTTTTCAATTTAGGAAGGATCCTCTTATAATTATATTTCGGAGCTATTACAGCTTATGCTGGACTTTGTTACTTGTTTTAATCAATATTGTGAAATTTGCTCTTTTCATCGGTTTGCATAAATGCAGGAAAGATAACTTGTCTTCCATATGATATCTGACCTTTACAACTACCTAATTGTTAGTGTCAGTGGAATTAATTAATAATTCTTTACTACGATTTTTTTAAAAAACAAAAAGAGTAAAGAATTCGTCACGGCTTATAGACACGACTATACATTGAAAATAAGACCAACCATAGCAGTACATAATCCATAAAATGTACATATTTACATTGGTATTATATGGTGTCGACTGACATTGCTCTCAAAGGCTACATAAGCATTAAGGTACTTACATGTAATATTAAAAATAAAAATATTCTCATTACCCAAAAAACAATTTCGAAGCGACTTTTACGACACAAAATCCCTTGATGTCTGTTTTCGAGCAAATCCTTCGTTAACCTAATTGTTCAGATACGGTCGATCAGCGTTGCCCTATAAAAACATATAATAAGGACACACTTTTAAGCCGAATGTGAAGTAACAGAGAGAGTTCATATACGGGAAAACATACTGAAAATTAGCACCCATGCGGGAAGAGTTGACGAAAATGTGACGGTTTCGCAATAACTCGCGCTCTGGCTCCGCTTACGTGGATCAACTAGTAGGCCGTTTAGCACACCTGTCGGGTGACGTTCGACAGGGCACTGCCATCGACCGGATCTCTCCAATAATGTTAGCCATTATAACTGCCTTTCTTCCTGCGAACCAAGTATGGGTTTTTGTGTGAAGGTGTTGACAGGACCTTTGTTTAAGGAATTGTTGGTATTCAGAATTGATTGTTTTTTTTTTGTCAGATATTAGGATAAAACACAAATAGATAGGAAATGCACTTGGTGTAATATGTCGCTCACTTAAAATAGTTTTCTTTACTAGTTACTTGATTGATATGTTGACACAAAAATAATCAATAAATAGTTGTTCTTTTCAGGTTAGTTCTTAATTAAAAGAACAAAATGTTCCAAACATCGAATGAACCCGTAGCACGCAGCCAAGCATTTTCACAATGTTTTGATTCAAACAAAAACCGAACAGAAGTTGTATGTAGGCAAATCCCCCGTTAACCTAATTGGCGGGATCCGGTCGATATGCCGGTGCCCTATTGAACGCTTGACAGGCCCAACAGGCTAATAGCCCGCGGTTTTATAAACATGTCAATAACAATAACTTGTAGTAGAGTTAATTTTTGTGAACGGCATTTTTAATTCTAGTTGGCGTTTCATGAGGCTACGATATTTGCGTCTTGATACTCGATCGATTTAGGACAAAATCAATTATCTTAGGACTTTCCTTCTTGAACTTGTCTGATAAACGAATATTCCTCACTGTCAACTTGTCCTCCGATTGATTTAAATGACCTGTCGTTTATCTTATCTGATCAGTTGTACGTACATATCAGCATGGATTTCAATATTGACCATTATGTTTTGCTTATAGCGTGTCAAAAATGCTTTTGTTTCCTCTATCAGAGCGTTTCTTAGCCAAATCTGACTTTTCCTTGTGTTTTGTTACACAATTGCAACCATGAATAAGATATATAAGATATACAATTTGATGAGATTTCCAGTTCACATTCGTTATTGATAAGACTGAATACAGGCATAAGATCCTTAAGGTCTGAATATAAATACGTGTACTACGTACATCAGCCACCATTGTACTCGATCGATAGTAATTTTACGCCACGCAACTGCAGTAGCAATTGACATTTGAGACGGAGGAAACGCCAAACGAATCCGATACAATAACAATGAAATTACATGTATCCATTATTCAAAGAAATACGAAACTACGACACTGAGTCTTGTTTGTATAACAATTACATTCAGAATTCGGCTTGCATACTTTACTGGATTGAGGACTAAGTTTGTTTACTAAGATGGAAAAAAATGTATTGGATTTTTGCCAAAAACTTTCAACAATAAGAAGAATGATAATGTCTTGATTGAAGTTGAATAATTGCTGTAAGTTTATCGCTTTGTTTCTCGTGTTTAGATACTTCGGATATTGAGGAAGCTACTTCTTAGTTTCGTCCAATTTCTGGAGACAGCAATAATGCCAAGTCTCACGCGATGCTTGTATCACGAAGTTTTAAGTGTCAGGGGTGACAGGGCATTAGAGTGTATCATTGCCATAAGCTACTTGTCTGAACGATTTTCATCCAACCCTGTAGGAAATAGTCTTTGAATTGATACTTTTTAACTAGAAGACTGCCTAGAGTTTGTATTTTTTATGAGATTTAGTTGATACAAGTGGTTTTGATTAAGACTCACCTACTTGCTGA
The DNA here is from genome assembly GCA_958496145.1 of Heliothis peltigera. Classification (NCBI taxonomy): domain Eukaryota; kingdom Metazoa; phylum Arthropoda; class Insecta; order Lepidoptera; family Noctuidae; genus Heliothis; species Heliothis peltigera. The sequence continues at coordinate 7,483,320 of OY292346.1, forward strand.
TGGCGCACTACTTAATTAGTGAGATAGCCTCATCATGTGATTAATTAGTAATATAAAACAATATTGCGAACTCTTGGAATACTAATTATTTTTCTTGAAATAGGCTTTTAAGTTTATTTTTCTTTAAGCTTCAGATTAACGGCGACACTGAAACGCCTAATACAAGTCTGCTATCAATCACCGACCCACGCAATATCTGTCAATAGCGTTTAGATGCTGGACGTTGGACGTCAAGCGCCTTGTGTCTTCTCATCTGGGTTAGCCAGTCTTTCTTAATCCTGTTGTGTTAATTTACACATCTTGTTGAAATTGATGATGAGATTGTTTTGTTCTCCTCGTTTTATTGTCGATGGTTAGTCTCGTACGATGTATTCCAAAGTTTATATTGTACTGTGATGTCCCCTGAGAATGTTTGAAATGAAGTTACATTGTTTGAAACTGTATATTGACAGTAACAGTGCATTATTTAAAGTTTGGTGGAGCTGTCAATGAATAAATTTTGTTGTTTGGACGAATTTGATTTGGTTATCTTACATCTGTTTGTGTTACGATGTCTCAAAGATAATTGTAGATTGAAGATAAAAGGTCTTATAAAGTTTTAGTCAAAATAAGTAGGCTACAAATAGCGATGTTGAAGAATGTCCTATCGTGTGCAATATGTCCAAATAATTAGCATAGTGATGTAAATATCTCCATTGCGCAAAACAATTTATTCTTTTCCTTTGATCGCCATATTGTTATGGAAATGTTTAGAGAGTGCCTTCACGCACTGACAAACACTGCTATTGTCAAGCAGACAGTTGTATCTACTTCAAATCAGAGAGCAGTAATCATACATTGCGTATGCTTGATAATATACATGACGATACTCTTAGCGTCGGCGTAGATCTGGCAAGAGCACTTGTGCTGCGTTGCGATTTGCAAGGCCTATAGTATCTTATGCGTGCTGCTTGTGTTGTTTAAGAAAAGCCTGGATCCGTCTTCGTTAAACTTTAAAATCCAAGTCATTGGTAGACTACTACCCAGAGTCATAGAGGTTTATTTTTGATTCTGTTTATTCCAAAACTAGTACAAGTAGTTTCACAATTCTGTGGTGTTTGGATTCAATCCTTGAAATTTTTATATGAAACCTACGTGTCTTTAAACTCTGAACAGTCATTCACCTGACGATTATACCGAATGGTTGCATGCACCTTCCATTTCAGTAGCGTTTCCGGCTAACATGTGTGTTGATTGCTTAAATAACAGCTGGTATAACTGGAAACTGTACGTGCAACTGGCACGGTCCACTGGGCTAGGTAAACTTGTATGCAATAGGATGCTCTCCTGATGTAGAACTAATTAGGTACCTTACTAGGATTGGCAATTTTTTACGGGAAAGAGTCATTTGTGTGATTTGTCAATGTTAAGAAGGTCTTTTATTTTTTAGGACAGCATTTTTGCTGAAGAAGGAAGTTTTTGAGGTAGAAGAATATCTGGAAGCAAGGTTAAAATGAATGATAGATGAAATTAGTTGGTAATTACGATACTTGTGAACATGGTTATTAAAGTTAATTGTTTAGCTGCCTTAATGGATATGATTAAACGATTAAACCTGTCGCCATCTTTGTGAAATGACGCTAATCAGGGCATGTTTTGTTATTTTTTTATCGATTTGTTTTAACAGACAAAACGATAAGTGATTATGAGGTACTTAATTACACTAATTAAAAAAAACAACGGGATTATTAAATTGTATTGTTTTTTTCAAATTGCGGTCATAGAGAACATCGTTATAGTTATATTTTTTTTGTGCGATAAAGTATTACTTCGCACTACAGAAGCGTGTTAAAGAAATCATTTAAAATCAAATATAGGTAATAATTAATAGACTGATGAGGTTTGCTTAGAACCTGACCTGGAATTTAGTTTCACTGAACAAAATACACCCACCAGGTACTTCCACTTTATTCGTGACTACTCGCAATTAGAAACTTTGGAAGTCAAACAATAAAAGTTGAAATAGTTTAGTTCTATTTCAACCAGATGACGTCATCGTGCCCGTATTTCCCCTCGGCTAGTCGTCATAGAACTTTATGAACGTAAGAACCACAGAGCATGGGGTTCTACCGTCATGTATTTACCATTCGAGCACGTAATGAACTCTTGTGTGTATTTGCTAATTTTAATTAGATTTAATGAATCAATTAAGCTTAATGTTTCTCAGTTTTAAGGGTCAGTTTAAAACTGATTGAGTTTTATTTTATATCTTGAATATTCCTATTCAAAAGAAAAATAGTACTTAACAATTCATTACTTTTATTGAACTGTCAAAAACTGTAATTTTGTATGTAATTTGTATGAAAGTTAGAAATATGACGTCACATTTTTTTCACATCCAGACATATACTTGTTTTACTTAAATAATCAATAAAAAATCCAATAGTTTTTCCTTCAAAACGATACATGAAAGTGGCATTATTTTTAGATGTTTTATCAAATTAATATCATATAGGATTTTAATTTTGACCCAGTCAACTACCCAGTATCCTCGGTCCAAGTATTCATCAATCAAAAGACGCAAAAGTCTTGTAATGTTGACTACTTGTACAGTCACCCGCACATCAGTGGAAACATTTGAACTGCGAAAACAGCTCTTATGTCGTAGGAAATAGAGGCGGTCTCAAGGTCAAAGTGTGTCTACTGATGTGCGGGTGACTGTACAAATCTGTATTAGATACGTACTTCGTGTTCTGCTCAAGCTCCCCCCACACAAAGGCGTCAATCAATTGCAAGTATCACAATAAATTATCTTCGGAAATCTTATTTACCTAACTCTGGCGTGTATCGTTCCAAGATTCCACGTATACATGGAATGGGAACTATCAAAACATATTTTTAGTAATTCCGACTAGCGCCAGGTTTCCTTATGGTTTTCCTCGCAAATTGTTTGTTTATCAGTTCCGGAAAATGTGAGTGCTAATCTTCATTTGTTATTATCAATTTCCTATAAAGGTTACACGCTTTCTAAATGTAAGGTTGTTTCTAAGCAGTTGAAATATCATTTCTTACTTATTACAGGTAGGTGTCTTATATAGGCGTATCATCATCAGGATGTATACAATAACATCAACATACAAACATTTCCATTCTCTCAGATTTAGACCCTTTACATTGAAAATTATTTCAATTCAATCTCGTTTTCATTATTACAGTTGTTACCAAATCCCCATATTTTTCAATGTAAACTATTCGCTCTCGTAGAAATGGGCCGATAGCAATAAACTTCAGATCACTAAGGCGTATAAACATGGACTGCCTGCTGTATGTATTTTAAGCATGAAATCGTCGAAACCATTTGACATCTGAAATCAAATTAAACTGAGGGTAGAATCGTATGTGCATGAATAAATATGTATTACCTGTTGATGTGTCATACAATAATTCGACGAACTTCTTGACGCACACAGATTTCGCCATTTTGATGCGTACGATGCGAATACAGACTACTGAAAATGCAACAAACAAATGTAATAAATACATATACGGCGAACATGAAATGCGCACTAATAGGACCGGCGCATAGGTCGTTAACCCAGCCTAGACTATCGATCGCCTAGCTGTGTCATAAACAACAGGCAGTTTACGTCTGCTTAGCACACAGGCCTACCCCATGGACAGACTTATCGATCCTGGGAAACCCTAGCTCGTATGATGGTATCAGTGAAATATGCTCCTTCGCGAGTGAATAATGTTCATTTGCAGTTGTGGGAATGTAATGAATTCACCTGAATCGCAAGGCTGGTTTGTATCTTAGTTGCTGAGATACGTAATTGGTTCAAAATCCAGAATAATCTGGTTTCGTGCGGAAGTTACTATCTCCAAAATTCGAGTTGCGCGTTCTGATAAATTAGCTTATTCAGGAATTTAGGAGATGAAGTCAATGTTCGGATCCTAAAAGAAAATGTAATCAACTTGTATGATTCCTTGCGCGTCACTGCCCTGTATGTATCGTTTCACACAAACAGCGTGTAGCTAATACTCCAGCGTTCCTCTTTACGACGTCTGCTAATGTCTTTTTCCTGTCTTTCGATTTTCCGACCGAGGATAAATACGTCTTGCCTGTGATGAATTGGTGTTCAGAACAAAGTTATTTCAGGGATGCTAAATTGACTTTCTTGTTTACTATGCTTGCGTTCGTAATGTTTTATGGCGATTTGAATTGCAAGTGGTGTCATATCTTTTATTAGACTTGCTCTAAATTTTTTATTTATTTTTATATAGTTTTTGAATGGTATGTTGCTAGGTCAGTAAAGCCTGTTTCAATGTTTTAAGGGCCTTTTATTTCCAGCTAGCTACTTCGTTCTCATCAATATTTATTTAGGTCTTGAGCAATATTTCTATTCCAGTATCTAGTAAATACGGGTTACGATGGGGTGTTACGATGTATTAATTTTAGTGACGTCACAAGCTGCTCACAGCTTGTGTTAGCACGTAACCGCAACGCATTAGTGGCTCTAAACGAAGCGGAAATATGCCAGTCGGGTTTTATTTCAATTAGCCACTTCGACGGACGGCGTTTCGTTTTCAATCTGTTTTTGTTTAGGATTAGTCATCAAATCCAGATCGTTTTTAGTTCTTCGCCTTTTTTACCAACGAGACTGATGGTCTTTTCTAATGAAGTAGACCTTAGAATCAAAAAATAAATACATCAAAGACATCACAGATGAAGTTTAGAAGATTCAGTACCAGGTTTCAAGGAAAACCTTCGTAGTTACGACTAGCGAATGATGACTGCTTTATATTGATAATTACATCATGAATGCCGTAATATGCCATTTAGCAGACGCACAGCTACAGGAACGTACGAAGCAGACCAGAATGCATTGCGTGACGTGCGTGTATTCTCCGCTAAGCCACTTGAAACGTAGTCGCGTGCTTTATACCGTTCTTAGAGGCTAAATAGGCGATCATTAATTGCTGTTTCCGAGAGTTTTTGTTGTACCCGAATGCCCAACGAGGGTAATGCTTTTCTGACTTAGTAGTAGTATATTCAAGATCAGGTTGTATGAGACATCGAATCTTTGTAATAGGCGAATAATCGCCTTGGATCTGCCAATTTGTTTAGCAAATATGCTTCAGAAGTATTGTCATTTTATTTCGCTTTTAAATCAAACTTATTTGTATATGGTTGGCTGAAATAGGTATATTACATACATTCTAATCTATCAAAAGTGTGAGACGAGATAGTAAGAATTTTTCACCTGTCTTGCCCGTGGGTGGTATAATGGTGTTATGTTAATTATGCATGCAGTCTAGCCTAGAATAGATTACCTGGAACTGTCTGGGGTGGTTTGTCGCACCGTTGGATTGCGTGGGTGATTTGCTATGCAAAAACTAAGTGCTTAATATTGTACCCACAAGTTTTATGTACGCATAAGAGGCTGACCTTAGTCACTCCGTATTGGCTTATGAAATTATGCATAGTAAAATGTAACTGACTTGCAAATTGAACCAAAAACTTATACCTTAACAGTCTCGTTGGCAACTACTAGGTTGACGTAGAATTCAGGCAGGCAATACACATAAACTACGTGACCTATTTAGGTTAAATTTAGAAAATCCCATTTATATTCCTCTTTCAAAATATTACCCGAGGTCGTACCACTTCATGCTTCCCAAATATCATAACGATTACACAATATACCTATGGTTCGTGCTGATAAGCCACCGTTTTGTATCTTTTTCCCCGTTTAGTAGCAAAATTAGCATACAAACGTTTATCCCAATTGTTTTTATTGCAATACTGTGTTTGGAGCTTACCTCATTTTATTTTATCCTATCAGAATAGTGTGAACGCATCCTATTATGAAATTGGTAGGGTTGCACTCTTGTAATCGTAATTAGGTAGGCTGAGTTGTAATGATTTTGGGTGCTACCGCTTTTTTAGTTGAAAATCGAAGTACATTATTTTGTACTTGTTGTGGTATGGTCTGTGGAGGAAACACAATTGATGAGCGTGATTGTACTGCCGCTAATTAAGCACTAATTATGACGTTTACTGACTTGGATCTTTACGATAGATACGTTACATAGATAGGAAGTTAGACTTAGCTTTTTCCGCGGGAAATCATCAAATGACTCCACTCGCCGAGGGTTCAACTAGAAGAACTCGCTGTTAGACTCTTACTGACTATAACCCACTATTTTACTTTTGGAGGTCCCTGTGTGCCAGGTCCATGATAACTCTTGCGAACAACTCGCATCCGCGGCAGAATTTAGAGTTAGCTGCGGTAGTATTAACATCTTCTAATTAAAAAATATCAAGTCCGCAGAGTAGAACAGTATGAAGTAATGTTATTCGTTACAAACTTGCCAACCCTAGCACGGTAACGTAAACACACTGAACGAAAACACTTATAACAATAACACGCACTAATTTTAGACACTTACTGAATGGTTACAAAACTCTTACTTGATTTATGTACTGTGGAAATACAAAGAAAATTCCTGTTAAGTATGTCGTGTTGGTTTTAACTTTTACTATGCTGAAAGCTGAAATATTTCAGAAGCGTTTTTAGAATGGATATCTGATTTTTTTTTCCTCTTGGGTCAAAACGTGGACCACCAAGGGAGGAAATCTAGTCTACAATTCTACATCATCATTCAAAACTGTATTGAGGAAAGCCAAAAACCATTGATTTATGATTCATCGACTTTCATAATTGGTATTTATCATCAATTTTAAATGCGCTCAATTTCTGACACACTACGACATTCAATCGGGTAATTACAAGCCAAAAAAGTTGTGGCTGTTACCAGGTTGGGATCGCTAGCTCATTTTAGCATTTTCTATGAGGTTATGTAACCCTGTCAAGGGCCGGGCGTGTCTACACAACGTTGGTTTTCATTACGTCCGAGGACCTCAGCAAATTGTTTTACTTCATACGAAGTGTTATAACAAAGTAAACCATCGTGTTTATCTGGTTCTGATCGCGTGTTGATTGAGGTGCTAATATTTTTCTCTTTTGTAGGGTAGTTGACGTAGAAAAAGTTCTTTAAATATTCTTCAATAATGCAACAGGGCCTGTAGCCATGATGTCTTTCTACAGTCGTAAAAGCTAGTAGAAACTACAAAAATATATGAAAATGACTGAAATCGACAAATCATGTGGTCATAACGTGTGTCAAAATGTCATTTCCATACATTTTTGTTGTTTCTTCTAGCTTTTACGATTCTAGAAACTCATCTGGGCTAAACCCCCTGAGCCTTTTACTGTCTCGTGGAATTCCCTCTAAAACGATTTCTACCTTCAACATTGTTTTGACCAACAACAAGGTGAAACAAAGTTCTAGAACTTGCAACAGAAGCCTTGCGAGCCCTCGTCAAAGCGACAGCGAACTAATATGATCCGCAACATATAATTTTCCGTGAAACTCCACAAGTACACACATAATGATGCCGACGTCTCGTTTGCACGTCTGTCGTTGTGCAACGCTGACGCAACGCAGGACAATCGCAGCTGAACAATGGACGGAGATAATAACACCGCTGAGACACAAAAGATGGTCCTTCGTATTTTTTCATTCGTCATTTAGATGTTCTTTCAAGATTTTTAGTAGCAAACATATGCTTGTAATCTCTTGTAATATTATTCAACTTTTTGATTGCCAAAAGGCAGATAGAACACTGATACTCTAGTTACGAGAAAAAGTTTCCTAAAAGAATCTTAAGGTAATTTAAAGAGGGTTTGTGATTTTGAGGTTAATGTTGCCAGAATTTTTGGAGTAACACCGGTTTCACGGCTTCAAATATGTATGTATCATTATCTTAGAATTGCCAACCGCATTACACGGAATGTTCTAACAAATCATGACATACTTGTAGCTCGTAAATTCGTAACCAATGAAATACTCCATCTTCATAAAAACCATAATATTTAAGAGCTCAGCCCGAGTACGTAACTCAGTGTGCCAAGAAGCTCTGGTTCTAAGTAATAAACTATATTGACCGCGGAAAATTAACTACAAACATATTGACAAGGGAATTTCACAGTTTATCCTCAATAAATTCGTTTTTTTTCTATTACTTTCTTTTCTGATTGAAACTAGTTGTGAGAATTGGAGGGCGAGAAAAATGTTCTATGGCCAAATGTTTCTCTTTTTTATCTAGGAGTTATACTAATTTATCTAACGTGTAAGTTAAACAAGATAAAGTAGAAAAAAAAACTTATTGTAAGAAAAGCATGGTGAGGTGAAAAAGCGTCTATGCGTATAACACACCCACTTTTTATAACCTAGCTGAACATTCATTATGCTAGCGAATTTAGTCTGGAACACTAGAAACAGGCTAGTGCTGTACCCAGAACACGCGGTTTCCTATTACTCAAATCGATTACTTCTCCAAGGAAAACGTGTTTCGATGGTTACAACTCGCGCAGATAGCCGACCGCCCTTTGCTGTGCATCTTACGCATGCGTAGAACCGATGGGCTTCTGTCAAACCCGCGCATGCGTAGTGCCACCGGCGGCCCGGTTGCTGTGTGCATTGTTTGACGAAACTGCATATATTACGAGCTAGGAGATCCTTGACCCCCGGCCTGGCTGAGCGTCGAGATTTCAGATCAAATCTTATTTATATATGTTATTAATGTTACTTTTATTCCTAGCTGGTAATGTTTTAATTCACGTTCATATATTATGTACCATTGTTTTTTTTGCTACCAAACCTTAGGTCTTGTAGCTCCGCCAACGCCTAAAGTCATGTCTATTGCAGCAATTTGCCGATTTCTGATTGATTACTCATCCGTGTTAGTCATAGGCATAATATTTTCATTTCGGACTATCACCAAATAAGGTGGCGTTTCTCTTTATTTTAAAGTCGATATCGTCAGTTATTGTTTATGATTGATCGATGGACTGATGAGTTTACAAAACATGGACATGGTATTGATCAGAATTTTTGACTGGTATACTAAATAGCGCGAATTTCGGTGTAGTAGAGGTTCATAGACTCACAAAGTGCAATATAAACATGTTTATTTCCATAACAAATTGTTTTATAATCGTGTTTTTTTTGTTTCAGAGGTCGTAGCGTTGCGTGATATCGGACACGCGCGCGGTTGTCGAGCGGTCGTACATTGAGAGGCCAGTGGCAAAGCACCCACCATGAATGAACTAGACAGCCTGCGACAGGAGGCGGAGACGCTCAAGAATGCTATCAGAGTGAGTATAGTACTAGGTTGTGCATTTGTTTGGATTATCTGAAAGATCATAAACGGCTTCAAATTGAGATTTGGACTACTACTTCTAATGCAGAATCAATTGTTGTTTAAGTAGTCCTTCAGACTAATGGCTTATGGGCAGTATAATGAACCCCAATTTAATTTTTGGAATTTCCAGGCGCCTTTAATGTCCCTATGGGGATAATGAGGTCCATTTTAAGGGTTCAATACAAGCTTTATAAAACTGTCCCGCTGCTGGACTAAACTTTAATAACTGGCAATATCTTACTTTAGTCTATAATGTTCCTCAATCGTGTTCAGGATGCGAGGAAGGCGGCATGCGACACGTCGCTGGCGCAGGCGACGGCCAACCTGGAGCCCATCGGGCGCATACAGATGCGCACGCGCCGCACGCTGCGCGGACACCTCGCCAAGATCTACGCCATGCACTGGGGCAGCGATTCCAGGTATATAAAGGAGTATTCCTTCTCTGATTATCATGAAAACCCCAGTATTGACCGTAACCAGCGTTATTGTTTCAACTTGTTGGTTTAGTTGGTTAGCAGTTACTAAAGTTGAACCTATCGCTCCGCCTTCGCTAGGAAGATATTTTATTTTTACAATCCTCTTGACATACAAAAACAACTAAAGAATCAAATTGCTAATCCAATTTGGTGGAGTCGTTTAAAGGATAAGCTAATTCGATTATGTATTTTTATTATAATTTAAATAAAACCTACAAATTCTGTACAACTTAGTTTTGACAGATAAATAATTGTCTATCAACTGAATAATCAACAACGAATTGTATTGAAATTACTTATAATTCAAAAAGTTGTAAGATAACTTTTCCATGAGTGCAAATTAACATTGTGAGCCTGGATAATAAACATGTCCCTGGTCGTGATGTAATAATAGTAATCATTTTAAAATCTTATAAGTTAGGTAATACGTGTTATTATGTTACATAATAATACTTAAAAAACACTTGTAAAGTGAACTCTATCCCCAAAGTAATATGTTCAAATTCCTTTGACGCAAATATTATAAAGGTAGGCTCAGTTCAAAGACCGACTTGTGCGTAGATACGCAAAAAATATGTTAATTTTGTTATTGGAGTAATACTTGATTTTCTGTGCTTCAGCGCGTCTTAAAAATTAATTGCTATATTTATATTCCAAGTTATGTTGTATGTTGACGATATATTTGCCATGTATGTTTGTCTTTACGCCTCCATCTTTGTATTTATGAATGAATGTATGGTATCTGTAATTATGATAGGTATGAATAGACTTTATCCACAATACTGCAAATAATGAATAATTAAGAAATAATTTCAATAAAGGAAAGTCAACAAACAAAGCAAAACACACAGTTTCGCTGAGCAAAACAATCAGCTTATGAGTCACAGTGACGTGCCTTCGTGACCGAAACTATGCTGTTAAGATGTCACCGTGTTTACGATCTGATGGTACCGTAAAGAAACCTATTTATTGAGGAAATACTCGTCACTGTCACGTGGAAGGACGTCATGATTTTTCCTTTAAGGTGTTAGGTTAGGTCTGATATTTTGACCGACTTACATTGACTTCGTGGTACATTTAATATTTGAAGTAAATAGCTTAGTCTTCTATCTGAAAACCTTAAATGACCCATTGTCCAGCTATTTGTTTATCTTAGTAGCAGTGGGCTCTTCTGGTTGTTTTTACTCCTACTTATGATGAATTAGCAGGCCAGCATAGGATTCTACTTCCAGTGGCTCTCCAACTAGTGAAGATTAGCTATCAGTTTATGGAAATTGTCTAGCATAAGATTAGAAAGATTTTCAAATTACACGGTACATACAAACTAATATCTGAAGACACAAATTTGCCCTTGCCGTAATTAGCAATAAAGTCTCAGCTTAATATTAATTGCGAACCAATTAAATTGGAATATCCGATTGGTCGCCGAAGCGTAAACGGGCCGATATAATAAATACATACATCATATTTGGACATCTGTGACGCTCGCCCGCACAAGCCAACAATAATAAAATGCTAAATTTATAGCAATTTTGTTTGTTCTGTCTCGAAACTCCGTCTATTTCTTATTTATAAATGACCGGAATTTTAGTCTAAATTTTAATTTAAATCAAATTACTTTGGTGTTTTGAAAATTTTAAGTTAATTAGTCTAAACTAGCTTCCGACAGGGGTTTTCATCCTCGTGTTGAGGGAACTACGTCCAAAAAGTTAGCTAAGTATATGTTATTCTGATGTACAAGTAAATTTACAGTAAAACCTATGCAGTAGTGTAGAGTAACAAATTAACATACCAACTAACGTCCTTACAAACTTTTGCTTTCATTATATAAGCAGGAAGTAGGATTATATCTGCAATAGTTACTTTATCTGCCGTTAACGTATTAGATAGATCGTTAATTTTATTAGGATCTTTTATTTGTAAGGTCGATTAATTAACGACATGAAGGCTTTGTCTTAGTCAAACAATACATACACACAGACAGACATAAAATCATTACTAAACATATGTTACTCACTTTTCCTCCTGATATTAGAAGAGCAGCATTACATTTTCCTTAACTAATACGAACAATTAATTCAACAAATACAAACCTTATTTTCTTAGTGATAACGTCGAAAATACCACCTACATTCATTTAAGGATAGCCGCGTCATTGTAACCACGGTTTTAATATCTAACCTGACAATATGACGTCAATCGGTAAATTAAAAAAGATCTTTAAGAAATCACTAATTGATTTATGCATTATTTATTCGGTCATTAGTGAAATTTAATGATGTGGTTTATCTTAGACATCGTCACAATGTTTTGACTGCGTGAATCATAATAATTACAAAAGAGTAATGACATAGCTGATTAGTAATATTAGGCACTCGCCTTGATACTTCAGCGCCTTTGTTAATTAAGATATTTACTCATCACATAGATTATGAGAAATGTTTTTGTTTTGAACAATGTGTATCGGATTACAAATGTTGTTGATGCATAGATGATATTTTCCCCCCTTTTTATTTATTTTACTATTACAACGTAATACTTTTGAGACCAAGGAGGGGGTCAGTTGCCTCGAGGTAAGCCAGGACTCGTCAACCCTGTCGAATTTGACGGTCCTTCAGATGTACTCAACCTTCATTGGTGGTAACATTAAGGTGATAAACGAAAAGATCTTTTGAGGCAAGTGATGCCTTTTTCATAGGACCTGGCACACAAAGAACTCCAGAAGGAATTGTGAGTTTTTGTCCAGCTGTACCCACATCGGGGTCATTTGATGATTTCCCCACAAAAAAAAGTTCATTAAAAAAAAAAAGTTCAGTTACGAACTCAAAAAGAAAATTCTATATCATAAACTCTTTCTTGTCATCAGGAATCTGGTATCGGCAAGTCAGGACGGCAAACTGATAGTGTGGGACAGCCACACGACGAATAAGGTGCACGCGATACCGCTGCGCTCCAGCTGGGTGATGACCTGCGCGTACGCGCCCTCCGGCTCGTACGTCGCGTGCGGCGGTCTAGACAATATATGCTCCATTTATAGGTAAGTGGGGAAAAGGAGATGAGGTCCTAGTAGTTTGGGTTCACGAAACTCCTGGGATGGTGATGAGTGATCACCTAGAGATATTTTGCAAGTTCTTCAACGTTAATTAGTAGTAAAATTGTTGATTTGTGTCAACTGGAACTGCTAAGCAATATTACGTAGCCTTAATTTTAAGCAGTTTAAAAAGTTTTTAATTACCTTATTAATTTTTGCAATAGTGGAAAATACACAGAGAGCTACGGTTATCATATCATACTAAAGCTATTACGTACACGTATAAGGTATTTGACCCTTCACACGAGCCGACGCGTCGCGATATGCAGATAAAATACTTAGCCTACTTATGCTCACAACAACAATGCGCCTATACTTCTGTTGACCTTGCTGCTGTCTGATACTGATCTAGTGATAAGGGAAGCTACACTATCTGCAGATGTATTATCAGTCTAGATACATAACTGTCTCTAAGACATAATAATTTATATCATCAAATTATTTAGATTGTTAGATTGGTGACACACTATCAAATAAATTCTCTGCTCTCAAGATCTACCGCGGCTCTGTCACACAGAGATCTTCAGAAGGAACATAGTGTGTTTTAGTCAGTAACCCCCTTATTGTAAAACGTGGTTCTAAAAAGTACTGGCTTTTGTACTAAATTTAGACCATTACCTTTGTTCAAGAAGGTAGCACTAACGGGGATACTTTTTAAGACCACGTTTTATAATAAGGGCGTAAGAGTCTGACACTCTCCAGCTTCAATCTCAGCGGGAGGGGTTATTTGATGATCTCCCACAAAAAAGTCGTCCTGTCCTACTCTAACACAGATATTTTCTTTATTAAAAGCCCTTACATGTAATATAATATTAAACACTAGTTACAATTGTTAATGCTTACATTATAATATTTCAGTTTGAAGACGCGCGAGGGCAATGTGCGCGTGTCGCGCGAGCTGCCCGGCCACTCAGGCTACCTCTCCTGCTGCCGGTTCCTCGACGACAACCAGATCCTGACCAGCTCCGGCGATATGACATGGTAAGCCTTATGCACTTTTTTTGCACATGCAATACTTTTGTACACCTGTTTTTCATGCTAACTACCTACATTGATTTTTTTTGTATTATTGCACTGGCTACCACGTAAAAGAACAAGCTATTACTTGAAAATTCTTGATTAGTAAAGGTTGATGTGAGTGAAATTCCCAATTAGTCTCAGTTTATTGCGAGAACATTTTGAATGTTTTCACTACATTCCAATTTGTTCCGTTTTTTAACAAAATATTAATGTGAAAATATATGCTTCAGCCTGTCGTAAAAATATGTTTCAGATTTATCTGAAGATAGTTCCTTACATATTCGCAATATCATTTGGTTTGTTGCGTACTTTTTTAGTATCTAGAAGTAGTAGATAACTTCGAAACGGCACATTTATTTGCGAACTATTGTAACATTAAGCCATGTTAAGACAGTGTCATAATCGCGTTTGGTCCCCTCCCAGCGCGCTGTGGGACATCGAGACGGGGCAGCAGTGCGGGCAGTTCACGGGGCACACGGGCGACGTCATGTCGCTGTCGCTGGCGCCCGACCAGCGCACCTTCGTCTCCGGCGCCTGCGACGCCTCCGCCAAGCTCTGGGACATCCGCGACTGCGCCTGCAAGCAGACCTTCCCCGGCCACGAGAGCGACATCAACGCCGTCACGGTACGTCGCTACACCAACAAACGAGGATACTTATCGAAGGCTTTAGGTGTTCCTCAGCAAAAATTTGAATCCACTTTTGGACATATTCTACTGCTTTTTACGTGGCCAAACTGACACTAGGTTCATCAGTGTAGACGGAGCGCCTGAACATGATGATTCCACCTGCTTAAATGTCGGTATTGGTAAGCGTGGCGAATAGACGCTGATGCTGCATCTCTGTCTTTGTGTCGTTCAAAAGAAAAGGACGATATCACATACTTAAATTCTTGTTAATGTTGCCATCGAAATAGTTCTATTAAGTAAGATAAGTATATTTTCTTATACTTACCATGATATTTATCTATTCCAGTTCTTCCCATCTGGGTTTGCATTCGCGACTGGGTCGGACGACGCGACCTGCCGCATGTTCGACATCCGCGCGGACCAGGAGCTGGCGATGTACTCGCACGACAACATCATCTGCGGCATCACGTCCGTCGCCTTCAGCAAGTCCGGCCGCCTGCTGCTGGCCGGCTACGACGACTTCAACTGCAATGTCTGGGACTCCATGAAGAGTGAACGCGCTGGTTAGTATTACCTGTAGAAGAAATCATCACCATCTGCCTAGCCTTATCCCAAGCTGTGTTGGAGTTGACTTCCAGTCTTAGCTGGATGCACCAGTGTTTTACGTGGAGCAACTGCCTATCTGACCTTCTTAACCCAGTTCCTGGGCAACCCCTTGGAAAAAACTGGTTGTCATACTTTCTGGCTTCTGATTATCCATAACGACTACCAAAGATGACAAATGACACCAATTTAACGTGCCCTCCGAAACACGGTGACTAAAAACTATATAAAATTGATTTCAAAACAGTTCATCTCTTTTACGTTGTTTGTTTCATATGATATTTAATCTTCTACTGAACTTTAACTTACATGGTTGCCAATACCACCTCATACAAAATCACATTAGCACTGCCAATTCGCCAGCAAGAAAATCCAGCCCCATAAACACAGAATACCAAGACATAGATGGACTCTTAAAAGGTTCCCATCCCACCTGTAAATCTAATAACTCAATAGTTCCAATGTATTAATCGTGTTTCTGTGTTGCAGGTATCCTGGCCGGCCACGACAACCGCGTGTCGTGCCTGGGCGTCACCGAGAACGGCATGGCCGTGGCCACCGGGTCGTGGGACTCGTTCCTGCGCATCTGGAACTAAACGCCCCCCCTGCCCCCCACCCCCCGCACCGCGCACCCCACCACTCGTCTACTCACTCACTTGCTATCCGATGCCACAT
The DNA here is from genome assembly GCA_958496145.1 of Heliothis peltigera. Lineage (NCBI taxonomy): Eukaryota > Metazoa > Arthropoda > Insecta > Lepidoptera > Noctuidae > Heliothis > Heliothis peltigera. Next base: position 7,499,063 of record OY292346.1, read on the forward strand.
CTAACTGCCGAATGACGTCACGCGTTCTAGAAGCTCCCAGAAGCTTGTAGAACGTGTGACGCGTTCGCTGCCGTCGATAGCGAGCTAGTACAAAGTGCGGATGGAACTTGAATGAATTTCTTAAAGTCGATGGTTAGCCCCAGTTTAGCCGGTGATGTCAGTTTCTAGTTTTATATTCGATATCAAATGCGGTGTGTGAATGTGTTAGCTTCTAATTTTGATATCGTACGCTGACGATGGTCTGTATTTCCTCGTTCGGTTCGACCATCGCAGGCATTGAGGAGGCTCAATGAGTAACGAAATTCGATTTTGAAACAGACCTCACGATCTTAAGGTCTTTATATTCTAAAGGGGCGGCTGTAACAGTTTATTTACTAAACTCTACACCTGTATAAAGACTTGTCCAGTCATCTTGTAGTTTATTATCATTAAACAATAATTTCTGATCTGATGCACAGAGGACTTCGTGTATATAATGTCGTATTGTGTTGTAACATTCGAAAGCGATGCATTTGTACTGTATATCAGATCGATGCGCACTTAGCACAAAGTATAATGCGCAGTGTAACAACGCACATTACAACAACGCATGGACGCACAAGATAACGCACATGCTTCATAAGTGCGCAATTTTATGATACAATACGACTCGGCCGCGACTAAACGGGAACAGCCCGTACAAAAACTCGCTTTATTTATTTATAATTATAATTTCTAACAATATTAAAAGCATTTAAACAACTTTTAGGGAGGTATGTAGTTTACATTTGTATGTATGTGCGCGTTATAGATGTGTGAGTGTGTGAGCGTCACTACTGATCCATTGTTCACTGCATAACGTATATAATTATGTATAATTATAATGTAATGATATAATTAACGATAGACGCTGGACACCTTTCCGCGGAGGGGTTCTAAGCTGCCGGAATCATTTTCTGTTTATTGGTAAGTAGATTCAATATTACCGATTTAAAGTTACGATGAACATAGTCTAAGGCCAAAATGTAGGGTGATTTCGAAGTCCAAAGCGGTCAATCAATGATCAGAAAATGTAATAAAGAACTTTCTGGATGCTAAACAACTTTGTAATTCGCTCTTTAAGTATCGGAGGAATGTTGGGGTGTAGTCTATTCTGTTGCAAATATAATATTGCACATTTAATTGTATTAGAAGTCGATGTGAAATAGCTTCTTCTTTATTTTTTTGCTATTACTGTTAATTCAGCGTGTTACTGTATTTTCTTTATATTATTTGTCGCAACTATAAATCTACACTGTCTACATAAGTTTGTGTGTCGCTGATTATCAGAAATAGGAAAGAAATAGCCATAAGTTAAATTTTATGAATTGTAAATTAGTTATAATTAAGTTCGACACAACTGATGTATAACACTAAACTCTTTACGTTTCAGGTGACAACATCGCACAACAGAATACTATACAATCTTTAAAAAAAAACTATAATTAAAGAACCAAATATTAATTATAAATGTATCTATGCATAACTTATTGAATGAGAACATTAATTTCGTTTCTCGACACTTTATTGTAATACTATCGTGGGTGAGCTATATATTTAATATATGTTTTAGATTAGTCAACACACCGGTTTGTTATTAGTAAAACGAGATTCTAATGATCTCTATTGACGAAATACAATCATTTTTTGTACCTACGTAAGGGCGTTTGTACACGAGCGCTACGCGAGCCGCGCGCAACACTGCGCTTCTACTCCCCGGAGCTCTCGTGTGCAAACGCCTTTACATGACGTTCACGAATTGTAAAATCAGATCTAAATCTTAATCTAGGCTTTAAGCGTACAATTACAATGATTTATACTTTGACATGCAATATAATTTATCTATATCCAATATTATTTCGTATCATTACCCCCCGAGCGCACAGCAGTGGGATACTTGTTGGAATTATATAAATGACGCTTAACTTAAATCTGTTAACTTGTGTTGCCTTGTTTGAGCGTAAATTGTGGCTGAAATAACGAGCAATGCGTAATTTCTATAAGTCCATTAAGTGTCCTAACTTTCACCGACATTCATGCTGAGTTTAAAATCTACAGAGCAGCTGGACACAGTCAAATTGCTGATATTTCCAATTTAAGGGCACATAGCAGTGTGCAACACCCTGAGGTAGATGCATTTCTTCTGTCTTCATTCCTTATTTGGCGTAGAAACTATTTATTTCTCGTGTAAAAATTGTTTATAAAGTACGTCTAAATATAAAAGCCCTAATGATATAGTGGGGTTAAGTAAGCCACGCAAGGGCTGCATAAATAACCATTATTAAATATTGAACTATTTAAAATGGATATTCGTAAACCTATGATTAAATCATCAGTTTATTTGCGCGGAACTAACACTTGGAAAAAATGAAAACGGCTAATATTCGCACTATTTATTATCATGAAAAAGGACTACTGTATTCAACATAGTGAATTCTAGTCTTTAAATATATAAACAAGGAAAAGTTTTAACTTTGGGAGGAAGTAATGAAAGTATTTTGGAGGGAAAATTTTAATCTTTAAAATGTAAGGGGTACATGTTGGAAGGGCTTATTACGGTCATGGTACAGATTTGATAGCATTTTCGTCGCGTGGGCTTGTGGTAATTTAGTAACATTTTGTAGTGCGCGTGCACCATCAGAAATCGTCTGATCAATATTTCAGGGAGTTTTCACGCGCCGAAGATATTATAAATCTGTGGTCTGCAACAGTTTGAGAAACTTCACAGACGTAATGTCTTTTGATATTTAATCGTAATAAGTTTAACTAATTTTCTTAACTTACTATAAAAAAGTATGTTGGAAGTCTGACAGAGTGTATTTTATTATTTCCAAAATCAATTAAAGACTTTTACATCTTTCGATTTGTGGAAAATATTTCTTACTTTATGTTTTTAGCACTTCTGTGAAGTTTTGATACTTGATATTGTTAGTTCTCGCGTGAACAAACAAAACAATCATCATTATCATTACGCACCTATTTTATATGTTTATACAGCTTTCACTATGATTATAAACGTTAAAACATATTTAACTTACATGGTATTACAACTACCCACACATTGTACGAGCTAAACATACTGAGCTTACGTTGTAACTTGTAACGTAAGGCGTGGTTGTTTAACTAGTATTTTTTGTCCAGGTAGGGTCATAGTGATGTAAGCTAAACATGTTTTAACATCACATGATAGTACTTAGTCCGTCTTCGATACATTTTGAAACGTTTAAAGTTGAAACAATTTCAATCATAGATGATTAATTTTAAAAATAAGCATAAACGGTAGCGTTTTTAATGTCATATAAGGGTTACCATGTTAAATGTTTCGTACAAGTTCGGCTCGTATTCATGCAGACATGATATGTTATCCCTTAACTATTACGTGCAGGACGAAGATCACCGTCGTCCTCCAACGTTCATTTTACTAGACTAAGCTAGCTTTAGATACGTAAGGATTAATATACATGAATAAAAAATAGGCATTTGTAACTCGAACATTCTGTGTTGCTAACTGCAAAAAATTGATGCCAATTTTTCTTTATATAACACTTAGTTATATTCGTTGCAGTATTTGTTGGGATTTTAAGCACAAAATATATTTTAATTATTGTTTGTCGGCTTTTTTTAATTATACAATCGATGGATGGTTGTCGCGCTATTGTTTTTTTATTATTATTTGTTTAAATTAAGCCTTTTTGTCTTAGATAGGTTATAATATAGATGTTTGTATTAGGCAGACGAAGTCAGACGTGGCGACTGTGAGAGCTAATAGTATGATTTGCTTTTGGAAACAATGTTGATATAATCATGTTCATTTCTATAGTTTATCGTGCTCAATTATCATAATATTTATATTGCACAAAGGCGGCGCAAAACTATAAACAAATTGAATAATTTAACAATAAAAGCTCTAAAGACAAACAGGTGAATGTAATTTATTAATAAAAAAATGGCATATCAAAACAATTGCTTCGCCATTTTGTATTCCAAAGTAATCATCGGGTATATAATATTATGTGTGAATTATTATGTTGATTAAACACGTTTTGAGAATATTCAATATATGTCCACGCATGCATCTATTTGTCTATACGTAAGGTAATTTTGCATTATGGGGAATTATTTGTCCAACGGACAAGATGGCCGCGCGGTGTTGGCGGGAGAGCGGCGAGGCGCGGCCGGCGCATGCGCGGGCCGCAGCCGACGTTGGACAAATAAATAGGATGTAATCTGAAGTTAGCTCCGGTCTGCTAGTTTTACGCCTAGGATAAGACTCTTTTTTAAATAATAATAAAAATTGTTTTCTACTGTAACGGCTTCTTTTCAGATCAATGTACGATAACTATAATATAGCATTATATGATATGTATGATATTTAATGGATAGTTTTGATGGCTCATATTCGGTTTTTTGTCTATTCAGACCAATTTTTCTCACTTTTACATCATATTATTGGAATGGACTGCCATATTTTAACCTGTAAACTATAAATATACTTAAAAACGAGGGATAACAGAGATGGTATGGTTATCAGAGATTAAAGCCTAATCTAGTATGAGAACCCGAACGTGACGCTAAATCCTCGAATTTGTTTGAAAGCTGAAGTGTCCCTGGAATTGTATATCATATTCCTTTGAAAACTTAAAGGATACATTTACCTAAGTTAACTTTTTATTTGCTAGTCCGCGTCTTTAATATGTTTAATGAAAATAATTATTCTTAGTGGTATAATACTAATTATAATGTATTGTGTAAAATATTTTTTTTAGTTATTATATCAATAAATTAAAATTTGTTTATTTTAATTTCCTCTTTTATTCCTCTGTAGGGGAGAAATATTCTTAGTAAAAGAAATACAAAAGTAGTCCTTTAAGAATTAAATGCACATGTTATATCAACAAGTGATACCTTAACAAACGGACAGATTTAATGTCGCCGGCGCACAACTTGGCAAGAATTTTGACTTTTTTAATGAGGATAAGTTCGCGCATCGGGCGTTTAGTTACACAAAATAGTGTTCCCTCTATGTGCTTTCCATTAATCTATGGTTATTGCCAGGTTTTATTTGTAATCATGTCTGCTTCGAGGACATACGGTCTGTTTTCTCCTAACGATTTTTGCCAAGTTATGTGCCGGGGACTATACAACCATGTATTTTTATATATAGACATTTTATCTGTTAAGAAATTTATGAGATCATGTAGCGCCTTGGGAACCCTGACGACTTGGACTGCGCGAGTGCACGCTTGATCAACATAGTACGCCGTAAACTTGGCACTTATATTTAGGTGAGTATAGAAAATATTTGGAATCGCAACCTTGCTTATTGTATTGGATTGTGAAAATAACCACAACAACATTACGCTTGCAACCATGCAGAAGTATTGACGCAAAAATCACTAACAAAAGCTGTGAAAAGCTTGTGCCTGTGTGTGTGTTTGTTACTCACGCGCAAACGGTTGAACGGATTTTGAATGAAACCTGACAGTAATATAGCTTATACATCAGCTTTGTACTCGTACACCTTTTATCCAGATACGGGGAGTAGTTACCTCAGGAAGCGGGTGAAACCCCAGCAGTAGCTGGTGGCTCAGAATATTCTATATGAGAAGGGCCTTGAAGATTTTGGACATAAACTGACTCCAGGCCTTGAATATGTCGTTTCGAAATGATCTGTTCCTGATTTCAAAAGGTAAGGGGATAGCAGATTTTAACCAATTCAAAAAAAAACTGAGATAAAAAGCTTGTCTTAGCTGCAACTAGTCATATGGGCCTTCTGTATATACATATGTTCTATAGTAGTCAAGTGCGTACGCGCACGCTAGTTGGCATCAACTGCGCATTTTGTGAGCTACTGGACAAACTGTTAACTGGGTTATTTTGATACAGTTTAGTTGCTGTGATTTACACATTAATACGAGAGTTTCATCGCATGTATTTGCGCAACTAGCGTACTTTGTGATGCGAACAGAAATTCTGGGTGGTACATTACAAGGGCGAAATGGTTGAGATAAAACTTTGCATAAAGATATTACGTGGGATATAGCATAACTTCTTATCGAGGCAGAATTATTGCCCAACATATTCATACACCACCCTGTCCCGGCTGTCATTGGACATCCTTGGCAGTCGTTACGGGTAGTCAGAAGCCAGTAAGTCTGACCCCAGTCTAATCAAGTATGCAAGGGTGTATTGGGTTGCCTGGGTAACTGGGTTGAGGAGGTCAGATAGGCAGTCGCTCCTTGTAAAACACTGGTACTCAGCTAAATCCAGATAGACTGGAAGCCGACCCTAACGTAGTTGGGAAAAGGCTCGGGAGATGATGATATTCATACACCACCAGCCTGAATGTCGTCCATCGTGTCTGTCCCAAAACTGACCTTGGGGGTTAGCCAAGATGTCTCTACAATCGTGAATCGAAATGTCATTTCCATACATTTTTGTTGTTTCTACTAGCATTTACGATTGTAGAAAGACATCTTGGCTAACCCTTTGTTTACACATTCGACGTGTGAACATATACCGAATACCGAGAGATCCATTGATCTAATTTAAATTAACAATATGGCGGAAATTAAAAATCAAACTTAAACGAAGTTCTAGAGAAGTCGAGTTTAAAACGCTTATTTATTTAACCCATTAAAATTATCAACGGCATTAGAGCACACTAACGTACTTCAGTTACAGCTTCCATATGATTCTATTAAAAAACAGTCTATCCCAACACCAGTGCCGTGTCAGGGACGTTACTACAATCTTCCCAGCCACTGATGTGTGGGGACATACCTTAATTCTGTTATGGTGGTGGCATTTTGTTACATGATGTGGAGTTCTTCATTTGCATGAAATGAGAGGAGATAGAAATCAGTTTGCTGGATTGTTGACTGTAGGTGGATACAGTTGTAAAAGATAACTTCTACAGATGTAACTTTCGTATTTAGGTACACAGTATTTAGTAATTTCGCTTAATCCTCCCCCGTGTGAGAGGAGGCCTATACCCAGCAGTGCGACTATAAAAAAGGCTGATGATGATGAGGACACATTTAGAAGTTTTTTGTAAGTACATACATATTTCGTTCACTTTTGTAGACTTCTGTTTTGGCTTATAATATAAGTTTCTATCATTTTGAAACCACTTACCAACCCGCATTGAGCAAGCGTGGTGATTAACGCTCAATACTCCTCCGTGGGAGAGGAGGCCTGTGCTTAGCAGTGGGACTCTAAAAAGGCTGTGATGATGATGATGATTTTGAAACTGCTCTCATTAATCAAGGTCAGGTCACAAACCCCTCCCAGTAGGAATATCTGGAATCACTTTGTTTACATTCAAAATAACAACAGTATACTTTAAACTCCTCAACTAGGTACCTATTCATTTCTAGGAATACGTGCGCATACGCACGTTCGTTTTATCGCGCTAGTGACCATAAAGTTGGTTATAATACTTACTGTATGTAACAGTATTTATTATGACAATGGTGAGTCGTGTATGATTGTTTGTATGAATCTAAGTAACCTACAGTTTGTGATATAAGTCATTGTATCAATATGGAAAGCGCTGGTGTTCATACTTGCTGCAGCTGCATAGATGCTGCATAAAAATATAGGTACATAAACGTTAGGAATTGAGATTCTCCTTTTTTTTGAGAAGTCGGTCAAACAATAACAGAAAATGAAGCTACGGAAGTTTTTAATGTGTGCTTTCTTTTCACGGATCTATTGTATTTTTTTTTTCAAATTTGAATAAACAGTTGACCCTACAGGACGAACGCACAGTTGACTAGATGAACCCTACAGGACGTCGGTGATCTACTGACCTCTTAACTAATAATTTCTTCAATAATTATCCTACTGTGTGTGCGTTTCACATTAGTAATTTAGTCTTAACTAGATCTACAACCTATACTGTGCCATGTGGTGTTGCATAACCTTCCGAGAACAGCGTATATTTGACGTATGACGGTATCGGCGCACAATATGCATCACAGTTGCACGGAAATGCACTCACCAGTTGGCGTAAATAAAGGTCACGTTCACTAACTATAGTTTGTAAATACACTATTACATATATCTACGTATACCTTTATTGCATCATGAAGTTAATTTTCAGTAGTAATGGTACAGTTTTTTTCAAAAACTATAAATAATATAAAATATATTTATATCCTACACCATTTACATTACATACATTTTGAGCAAGCGTGGTGCAATCCTTCTATGTGTGAGAGAGGGCCTGTACCCAGCAGTGGGACGATAAAAAGGCTGATGATGACGATGATGATGATATCTTACACCAACTATCGGGGACCCACTAAAGATAAAAAGTCATTTATTCAAAGTAGACTTCTGGAAGAGATTTCTTAAGAAATAAGCAGTGCCTTTGTACTTGTTCGTTTTATTATACTAATTTTATCTCATAAACTGTGTAGGTACAATGTACATATACCGTTATATAAACTGTCCATGCATTTAACAGGTGACTGCAACTTACAGTGTTGATGCATGAATTAAATGAATAACGCTTGAATTGTAAATAATGCCGGGCGTGTGTTTGGATGTTGAAACTGCGGCGCGCCGTCCGACGGACCAAATTAGATGCTGGCAGTGGACTGGTCCAACTGGGGTGGCCAGGCATTCAGGATTTTGAAAGACAGTCTCGAAAGACGCTGCAATTTTTGGTAGAAACGCAAAAAGAAATACATTCATTATTACAATTCGAGTCGGTAGCAACCTAAATAACAGCCACCAAGACACCGAGAGAACCATGACATTTTTTTTTCTTTAGTGTAGTGTTTTGTGAAGTCAGTTTCTATTTCTTCTTCTTGTAAAAAGATTTATACTTTAAAAAATTGCAGGTGACAATAAGCTGTCTTGATAAAAGTTACCCGTAGTTTATCTCTCATTAGTTTAACGTATTTATGTTCCTACGTAAGTAAGCATGATATAACTAATTAGTCACAACTTATTATGAAAGAGATAAACTATTGCAGCTGCACGTTTTTCATTGTTGGTTAAATGAGTATTCACTACACTGACGTCAGCAAATCCTTACAAGGTGCAAGTCAGAATGCCTGTAGCTACTCATCCTCGTTACACATAAATATACGTGTACAAAGTATAGGTATTTTTTAAAAGAACACTCATTAATTAAGGTTTAAAGGTTATGTTTCATCACAATAGGTCAGTGCAATACCTATGTCCGCATGTGTACAAATAATTACTCATGCCAAATAATTAATCTTAATTTTGTTTTTTTTAAGTGTGCATCTAATAATCTTAAAAAAAACAGCTCCAGTTTTTATTAAAGACTTCGTCATCATATTTTTCATGCTCGCATCTAAAGAAATCGACAATATTTGTTATCTGACAGAGATTATAAAAAAGAAAAAAAAAATTATGTATACCATACCAATTTGATTATTTAGGTTTCTGTGACCACTTTAGTGTTAGTACTAACCATAAAACATCGATTTAACGGTAAAAAACTTTCACCCAGAAGTCTTCTCCGTCATACTTTCTTTTCGGGACTATCCGTGAAAATCTCGCCAGCGTGGTGTTCCCACACTGGAGCTTTTCTACGTATTATGCAATGATGTTTCAGAACTTATTTTAGTTTGTGAGAAATCTCCTCGCGAGGCAGACACCGCGTCGCAAATACATACAAATACGGTCTTTGTCCAACTAAATATAAGAATTGCAATTGCGTGCACAAAATTATAAGTGTAAAACCAGTGTTTTTGATTCCAGAAGTGTATTTTATTTGTATTTTCCCGCGTGGGTGTAGTGAACAGCGGCCATATTGTTTTTTTTATTGTTTTGTCGAGTAGGTTTTGTTCCGGGGTGACACACATTACTGACAGGCATATTAGTGTCGTATCACTAGAGAGCAACAAAAAACGAAGCAGATTAAAATATATTTTTCACGAAAACGTTCGTTGTTAGAAATACCGTGTTCGCTTAAGCTTATTTTGCCTTTTAAGGTTTCGTAAACAAAGTCCTGGGTCGTTTTGTATATTAGTAATTTAGTTTTATACATTAATAACAGCAAGTGCGTAAATGAACGGAATTCTCTGGCTTTCCCACAACACGTAACAAAAACACGACGTCATTTGTGTAGGTACGCTAAATATAATTGTTATGAGCCTATCACTTTCAAACCACAATATGAGAGAAGTTAACTTTAAAAAGCAATTATATTCAACCACGAATTGCTACGATGATTTTGATTTTTCATTTATTATTTGGGCGCTGAAACTATCATTTCTGAGTCACATACTTGTTTATTGTTATTGTTTCGAATAATAGGTAATGACTATGTTTGGTATTTGTTAATATTTGTCAGAATTTAAAGAATTGTTTAATGTTTAAATATAAACCATTTATAAGTCCCATTTATAGAAATTTGGCCAGATTTATCATTCCAGATAGAATCAAAACTATGAAAATATTGTAACAGTTCCCTATAATTACTTAGAGTATCATAATATGCTATATTATAACTGATGAGTTTGTTTGCTTGAACGCTCTAATCTGAGGAACTACTGGTCCTATTTGAAAAATTCTTTCAGTATTAGATAGCCCATTTGACGAGGCGTTACTTTTATATATATATGGGTGGCCATGGATTTAGTGGTTGAGAAAATTAGAAACTTTTAAACGTTTTTAATTTGCTAAAAAATATCCAACAAGATTACTGCATTATTAACATGTAAAACATTGACAACAGCAGTTGACAAATTCCATGTTTCATTGCCACACAGCAGAGGAAGGGTACACATTCTAGCAAATGATTCATTTGTGTGCGCGCCAAATGATTTCCCACTAACGTTTCACTTTTAATTAATGTTGCTTGCTAAGATTTATCGTAGTCTGTGGTCTTGTGTCTTACCTACAGCCTGTATGTTCAGACGACAGCATATCAAGCTACTACAATTAAATACAAAAGAAAACGGTTCAAAGTTGTCTGTACAGACGTAAAATTTTCCCAATCAGCTATAAACCATATGCTTAAGCGATAAAATTGAAAATTTATTAAAGTAATTTGACAGAATGTAGTAGCTTGATATGCTAGCGTCTATATATCTGGGTATTTGAAGTTTACCATTCATTCTGCACTTTACACTCTTGATAAAAGGGTAACTTCAGAACTTTTAAAGGTATGACGAGCTTCCGTCAACGGTTTCACCCGCGTCTAGTGGGAACAACTCCTCGCATCCGGATAGAAACTACCCTATAACCTTCCTCGATATATGAGCTATGTCATACCGAAATCTCTTTTTAAATCGGTCCACTAGTTTCTGAGGCTACCGCGTTCAAATAAACAACCTCCTCAGCTTTACAATATGAACATGTAAGAATCATTATTATGTTTTTGTGACATTATGTGAATAAGTGCTTGGAGAATGCCTCCTGTTTGGAGAATTGTGACGAATAACCTCAACAAACATTGTTTGCGTAATCGCACCCAGTAATTTAGTGCAAATGCACTTGTAAGCTTAAGAAAATGTTGAGGATTGGGAACTGGTACACTCACCTTAAAGTTTAGGTCCTATGCAGTACTCAGGTCTTTTCCATAATATATTTACACTAGCAAACCTAGCTATACGTTACTGTGGCTTAGGTTTACACTATAGTAATGGACAAATAATATTACGACTATATTAAGATGTAGCTATCCTATCTTTCAAGTTAGATCAAACTGCACACGGTGTGCAAATTTGATTGAAATCGTAGTTAATTAGTTTAGAAGTCCATCGCGCACAAACAACCTGACACGTAATTTAATATATTAAGATGATTAGGTTTCATGTGGCATATCAGTATTCATCTTCTTTCTTTCCTAGTGCTTGGGGAATTTGTAGCGCCATTTTTTCTTTCCCACCAGAACTGTTTGTGGGAGACAAGTCTTACGTAAATTAAGTTCACTGATAGTAATCAGACTTTTGTATACCTCCAAATATTTTTTGTGTCTTTAACCAGTATGCATTTGTTCTTCTATTGATCAACATGTACAAACGTCAGCACATCAAGCTGCCGCAAAACTGACAAATATTCCCATTCAACTTTGAACCATTATGCTTCAGTGATAAACCTGAAAATCTATGAAGGAAATTTGACAAATTGTAGTAGCTTAATTTGCTGGCGTCTGTACCTACGTACATATATTCAAGACTTTTTCCGAGAAATAAGGTAAATAGGTAAGTATCTGACCACAACAAATGGTTACCTTGTTTATCAAATATTTACCTACCTAGGTAGCCTGGTTTGCCGTATTTCATCAATGTAAACAAATATTACATTTATTCGTATTTATTTGTTGAAAAAGTCACAGTTTGTGATGAATCAAGCTGGTGACTCGTTTGTTTAGTTGCGATTCTAATATTCAAACAAATATTTTGCTAACAGTAACAAGAACTGACCTAGATTTGAACGGATTTGATGAGATTTAGCTACGTCTATGTTTTATACTGTGTGAGTTATTAATTTAACATTTTGTTGTACATTTTGTGATATTTATTGTGCTGGTTAGGTACCTATATTTCGCTTGGCGTAGGTACCAGGAGTTACGATAGGTAGTGTTTAGTTCTCGACGACATAATTGAGACTGTTTTAATACGTTTCGCTTTGGTTAAAATTGCTTGCAATTGAATTTTCTAAGTACAGACGCCAGCACATCAAGCTACTCGAAACTGTAAAATTTTCACAATCAACTTCGAACCATATGCTTCAGCGATAAAGTTGACAATCTATTAAGGAAATTTGACAGATTGAAGTAGCTTGATATGCTGTATTTTAAGAAATCTAGAGTTGAAGCCGGGTCCGAGAACTCTAGGTATATATATAATTTAAAGTCGGTTGAGTGGAAGCCGATTTTAATTATAACATTTATAAATTCCATCCCATTCCCAATAAGGGTTATTTTTTACGCGAATCTTGTAGTACCTAATAGAAATAGATACATTTGTAGCGACACTATTCGGAAAAAAAATGCATGTACAATTGTACATATCTACGTGGTAGTATCCCTTTAGTTCGTTAGTTGAGATATTTCACGCAGGCGGGTGGTCTTGTTTTCAAAAAATATTTTTTTATTCCGTCTTATGGAAGTTCGTACTATTGACCTAGGCTGCGGTGAACAATGCCTATTTTTTTAGTATAAAACAGTAGTAGCACATCATAACAGCCATTATGGACGATCTTCAATTATTGATAATGTTTGTGTTTGCGTCATAAAACGGAATCAAATGAAGTCAACCTCTTTATGTGTTTATATTAAGTAAAAGATAAAATTATAATGTTATTTAGATTTAGTTTGGTTTTGGTGGTCAATCAATTAATCCTTTCTAATATTTTAAATGCGAACGTCACTCTGTCTATCTGTCTTTCACGCTTTCAAGCCAAAACTACTGCATCGATTGAAATAAAATTTGGTAGATACATAGTCTAGGGTCATGTATAGGTACGTTCTAGGGTCTATACTGTGTTTCGGATGGCATGTTAAACTGTAGGTCCCGGCTGTCATTGAACATCCTTGGCAGTCGTTACGGGTAGTCAGAAGCCAGTAAGTCTGACGCCAGTCTAACCAAGGGGTATTGGGTTACCCGGGTAACTAGGTTGAGGAGGTCAGATAGGCAGTCGCCTCTTGTAAAACACTAGTACTCAGCTAAATCCGGTTAGACTGGAAGCCGACCCCAATATAGTTGGAAAAAGGCTCGGGAGATGATGATGACATAGTCTAGGGTCTGAGAAAGGACATTGGCTCCTTTTTATCCGGGTGCTGGAAATAGTTCCCACGGGCGTCAGGTGGAACCGTTAGAAACAGTTAGTTATTTATATACCTAATGCTTGCATAAAAGTAGGGAGGAGATGAGGAAAAATCCATTCGCAATTATAAAAAGTTACAGTTTCCTAAAAATATTTCTAAACAAGAAAACCCAAAAGCCAAAAGAATAAAGCAATCGTAAACAGAATATAGAAAAACATCTGTAAAACGGCCAGCAACCGATTTTTTCACGAAATTATTTCTGTACATCGTACTACATAGCTCTCTTTACATGTTACTTGCGTCAAAACTATTGTGCAAGCGAAATTGAGCTTTATTCATTTGTAATAAGAGTGGTAGGATGATGTAGTGGGGTTTGGCATGGTGGGTGATGTTTGGAGCTCGTCTTTTGAAAGCCGTTGCGTTGCATTGATGGAATGATGAATTGTTTGTATTTTCATGTTCAGAACCTTGGTATTTTCTTTTGGCGTGAGTCTTACAATTTGCTGCAGATAAAAAAGCTAAATATATTGTGCTTATTTCATATATCTGAATTTTCTCGAGAGTCTCTCTTGAAAGATGATGGCCGGGAAAAGCGATGAGGTAAATTTCTTGATGACGGAGACAAATATTAAAAAAAAACTCATCGCTCATATCTCATATATATACCTACTTAAAAATCTACATTGTAACTAGATACATCAGAATAATTGTACTTAATGCTACAACTAGGTTCGTGTATTATGGCCATGAAATCTTCAAACACAAAAAGGCTATCATCTGCCTTTTTCATCTTCCCACTGTTGGGCACACGCCTCCTGAGGACAGAGGCCCTCGTCTCACACAGAGAAGGTTGGAGCGTTATCATCACACTTGCTCAATGCGGGTTGGTGATTTCACGACATGTTTTCCTTCAGTCAGTCATTGGTGTCCAAGATACACTTAGAAAGTACCTACATATAACCTAGAAAAGTTACATTGGTACTTGCCTGACCTGTTATTGAACCCGCACACTCATACTCGAGAGGCTGGTGCTTTTTTAACAGATTAAACAAATAAATCTTTTAATCTGTTATAGTGAACTGTAATAGCAGTGCATTATAGCTGTTAGAAGTCTTAAAACTGAGGCGATGAGAAACATAGCTCGTGTGGTTAAATATAGCAAGATTTTTCAGGTCATACCGTATGTGTGTCTAACTAGAGCACTTAATCGTCTGTTTCTTTTAAAATCAACCATTAAACTATACTCTGAAGCGAGAATTAATGATTTTTAGTTTATTTATCAGCATATATATTGGGTCAGATACTTATAAGAGCTTTGAAATATACTCAAGAAAAAATACCACTCAATACTCAGCAAAAACTTCAGAAATTCGAAGTTGTCAATTGAAGAAGAATAAGTTTTCTACTTTTTTTTTCATTATATCTGAATTAAAAACATCATCATCCTCCTGCCCTTATCCCAAGTTTTATTTGGGGTCGGCGCAGCATGTTTTTGTCTTCCACGCTCTTCTATCTGCCGTCATCTCGCAAGTTACCTTCTTTCTAGCCATATCAACTTTCACGCAATCCATCCATCGTTTCTTTGGTCGTCCCCTTCCTCTATATCCATCCACATTCATGTTCAAATATATCTGAATTAAGAACATTAATATTATAATCCAATAACGAAATGGCGCTACAAATTCAACAGCAATAAAAGAAATTGATTAAAACTTAGGTATCTACGTCACAAACGCAACAAAGACATAGTTTTTATCACAAAAAAAAACATCAAAACTATGCACAATTTTCATTAATTATTACTAATACAAGAGATAACTAAATATTAGTCAAAAAACTCGTAGCAGTGACGTAGCTAACGTAGCCGTGCTACGCGGTGTAATTACTTCAACTCCTGCGCAGATCGCCGTCATTCTATCCGACGCAAGCCATTAGTACGCACGCCGCGAGTCATCTATACCGTGTTATGAATTACACAACTGTCGCACTAACAAAATTAATTAAAAAGTACAACTCAACGTGAAAATTATCTTAATTCTTCTAGAGCCACGTGAAAACTAAATATAAAATACAAGAAGTGACAGTGTAGTGCAAAGAAAATTTGGCAAAATGATGACGATAAGCGAAAGTCAGTTTTCATCCAACAAAATGTCGAGCATCCACAAGATAAACGACAGGATCGTCCACAAAGACAGCTTCGATGACACCAAGAGTTCTTCGAGCGTCAACAGCACCCTCATCACGAAGAGGGGCTTCAAGCCCTCCGACATGTACGACCCTCAGAAGAAGGAGTTCCTCACGAACCTCAGTTATAAGTTGTTCCCTGTAAGTTGGGTAAGTGTATCTTGTCTGATTAGTGGTTCGTGCTTCTAACACACGCGTATGGGGATGCACACGTACCTATATTGAGTAATAGATTTTATTTTATATTATTTATTTTTTTATTTTATTGTGTTAGCGTTGTCAACAAGGATCTTTGATTTCATAAATAGATGACTTTAAAAAAGATCATAATTAAAGAAATTCTAACTTATTGACGACGCTAACTGCACTTTTTGATTGAAACAAAATTGTGTTTTCTTTACGAAATAACGTTAAATTCACTTTAAATAATTTATTAATGAATTATTCAGATATCGGATAAGTAGTGACTCTCATAGAACCATGTTTTAAGATTAACAGATGAACTATATTGATAACATTTCTGAATCAGATGTTGAGTCAGCGATGTTCAAAGAAATGCGCAGATTCATAACAGAAACATAAAACTCAAACATCTTGCCGTGCTATTGACGTACTTTCAAGGCTGAAAGTCATACAGTTGTTTCGTGCAAAGCTTTTGCCAACATATTTATTGTTTTCATTCAATATTTGTTATTTCAAAATGGAGTTGAAAGTCTCACAGTCCTCTATCCGCACTAAAATAATTGTGATTGTTTGTTTGCATCAAAAAGTCATGTTTATTTTATCCTTGTACACGATGAAGTTCCCTTTGGACGCGTCAGAAGCCGTGAGAAATAGGTAGTTAACAATCACATGAAACACAATTTTGTTTCCATGATTTTATTATGTCTATTATTTATTTATTTTATATTGTTATTTTTATATATTATTGTATTTATTTCCAAAGTAGATAGAATACTGACGTCACTAACCATAGATAAATAAACGAACGTAAAATAAAATTAAAAATATCTAAACTGATTCGTCATAAATAAACTACAAAAATTAAAAAGCTAAATTTTACTCTCATTACAATCCAAATAAAAACTAATTGATGATAAAACACTTGAAAAAATTAACCAGTTATATGACACTATACTCTTGTTTTCATAGATGGAGGATACGAAATTTATTTTTGACCAAATATATTGAAATATTGTAGAATTCATATTGAGTTATAACAAAATATCTATATGAAAAAATGTTGTTTATTTTCAGCTCTTTTCTCATTAAATATTAAGGTTTAATAAACCCTTTGATTAGGTGTTGAATAAAACATTTGAAATAGGATACCTAAATCATTATTTTCTAAGTAATTATTTGTTGACTGGCAAAATACTACAATTGAAGTATTACAATTGCAACTAATGCCTGAATTAATTAGGTAATCAATTTAATGAGGAGGAAACTTTGTATCCATTTTTAAGAATTTTAATTTAGACCGGAACAAAATAACACACCAGGTATTTTGTCGCAGTTTAATTTTATACAAACAGACTTTAAAACAAGGTACTTACATATGAATGACATCAACTTAAACGGAGATTTATATTAAAATAAAATTACAAAAAAGCCTTTGTTTGACATTATTACAATATATCTTATTTTACAACTAGCTTCTGCCCGCGACTTCGTACGCGGATCCAGTCGCTTATGCCAGCGACTACGGGGTCGTCAAAACCTAAGATTTGAAACGTCTGATATCGAATTCTATGAGTCCGGGGACCGGAAAACAACAGGAGGCGCGAGACGATTTCTTTTTGTAATGCCTCAAATTGAATATTTTGGTAACGTCAATCCTTATAGTTAGCAGTGTAGCTGGGCGCTTGGAATACCATAACAGTTGTTCCAGATCTTCAATTTTATACGTCTCTTCCACTTTCTAACTGCTTATGAATATTTCGTTATGTGCTTATTCTGAACAGCCTCGTTGATCTAGTAGTCGCAAGGCGTGACTGCTGTGCACAGGGTTTCGGATTCGATTCCCGGATCGAAATCGCTTTGTGAGTTTTGAGAAACTTTCATAAAGCCGCCTGGAGTCTTGAAGTTGGTGATTGATTCACCCACGCATCGGAGAGCACGTAAATTTCGGTCCTGCGCCTGATCTCTCTCCGGTCCTGTCGGATTGCCGTCCCATCGGACTATGAGAGTGAGGGAATAGAGAGTGTACCTGTATCTGCGCGAATGCTTGAGCACTATAATAAATGTCCTGCGCAGCTGGTTGATCTCCATATTAAAGAGAACGGCCGCCGTAACCGACAATCGGCCTGGATGCCATTATTCTGGACAATGTATGATAATCTCGATCAGAAATTAGTCGTGCATTAGGTTAATTACTGCTTTCATAAGCGTTAGTAGATGTGCGAATACGCTGAAAAGTCAAGCATGATTCTGTATCGGTAATTGGTTTCTCCGAACCAGCGGTCAGTGGCGCAACACCCTTCCTTGGTCTCTATATAGAGAACTGGATGTGGAAGCGTAAATACGCTGAACACGCAGGCGTAATTCTCGATCCGAAAAGGTTTCAACGGTGCGAGTTGCAGCCTTATGTCCTCGAACAGCATCAAGCCTCTCCACACTTAGATTAGCCTATTATATTACTCTTCGTTGGATTCTAGGGATCTTATGATCCGATGAATCTTAGGTTCTTTGGATAATGGAAACAATTTAACTTTTTGTAAGCATAGTTATAGTTTTGTTGTAAAGATATTTGATCCTTAAAAATCTAAACGTCTGCTCTATTGCACAACCTGGCAGGCTACCGTGTCAATTCAAAAAATCAAAAGAAAATTAAAAACTGAAATAACGTAAATGCTAAGGAATATTAATGCGATAAAATAAAAAGAAATGGGAGTTTTGGCCGGAATCTTCAATGATGCAGCACATTAAGCTACCAAATTTGTCAAAATTTCCAATCTGTTAAATTTCCTAAATAGAATTTCAACTTTATCGCTGAAGCATATGGTTCAAAGTTGATTGGAAAATATTTACAGTTTCGGGTAACTTGATGTGCTGGCGTCTATACGAAACGCAGTCCTACACTGTTACAGCTTTCACCGCGCTGAGGTACTTTCAGCTTATGTTGTTTTTAACCGACTTCAAAAAAGGGAGGTTCTTCACATCAAATGTGTCTGATCTTAGATTTTTATAAGTCAACCGGAAATGCCTATCAGACCGAACAACTTTTCCTAAGACGTCAGTCCTATATGTTTGATGGTGTAGATGGGCTCTTAGAGTTCCATAGGAGATGTTCTAGATCTTCAATTTTTATACGTCAACAGCGAGTGCTCATCAGACTGAACAACTTTTGCTAAGACGCCATTTCTATATGTGTAATGGTGTAGCTGGGCTCTAGGAGGTCCAAAACAGCTGTTCCAGATCTTGAAATTTTATCTCGCTGAAGAAAATGCTCATCACGTGGAACAGTTTTTGCTATGGCAGCATTTCTCTATCTCTTATAGTTAAGCTGGTCTGTTGCTGTTCTGCATCAGGTGTTCAAGTTTCCAAGATAATTTATAGCCTATATGTTGCCCCGACCTAACACCTATACAACAAAAAAAGAATCATTCAAATCTGTCCAGTGGTTCCGAAGATTAGCGCGTACAAACAAACAGACAAACAGACAAACAGACAAACAGACATACAGACAAACAGACAAACAGACATATTTTTTTTTTAGATTCGTGTTCTATTGCTTTTTCTAAACCCCCCTCAGTTATTATTTTTGTCAATATATTATTTGTACAGACACGGATTTTTTACTGTTTTATTATATGTATAGATGTATTATTCTCTAAATTCTGAATAAATATTTGCCTAAAAAAAAATAAAAAAAAAAAACAAAAATCTTTATATCGGTATCTTTCAATATTACTTCTTAATAGATAATATACAGATTTTCTTAGGTTTAGGGATATTATACTACAATAATCATACCTACTGGTATCGTTTGTATACATATTTATCCCATTAGTTGAAATTTTGAATAACAATTAGGCACCAATGTGCCAACCCAGGAAATACAATTAGTATCAACAGGTCAATAGACTCCATTTCCTTTGTAAATAGATAAAGAAAAGTTCTTTAAACTCTCAAAAAACATTTAACAGAAACACAAAATATTATGTGGAAACTGCTGAAATCTTTAGAGTGTACTATTTGAAGACGGACGGACAAACAGATTAACCTATATGCGTGTCCACATGTTCGCTGCTAAATATACAAAGTGCTGGCTGGTAACAGACGAGCTTGTTTCTTTAGTTTATGATACGTCAGAAATATTCAGATCTTTTCTGAAAAAAAAAATAGCATAAGTGCCTAATTAAGAAATCATGTTTATTTGACCGTAAAATGAGTAATAGAAAAACATTAATTAATATCGCATTTGACTAGAAGACCTCGTGACGTCAGAAGCGACGTGACACACATTTTAAACATGTTGCGTCTTCTGTTATTAGTTTGAGAAAAGAAAGAAATACGACATAAATTTAATTTTTTACGTTAAGAAATTTGGACATTAGTAATAGTGTGAGGTAAACAGATTCAGGAGTGGAGCCTACGATATTGATTGCGTAGCTTAGCACGCTCTTCATCAAGAGAGCAACAATCTGTAAAAACCTGCAGACAGAAGTCACCTTTTTCCCAAACAATGGCGGGAATCGGGATCGGTTTCTAGTCCTAATTGGATGCAGTTGAGCGACTGCGTTTGGACGTCCTCGGCCTTAAATTACAACCTCGATAAGGCTCGCTGTTCGATGTTCAAAAATGACAGTCGGGACCCACCAATTTAACGTGCCGTGCGAAACAAATCCTACGTCAAATATTGTAGATTAAGGGCCAGTGTCACAGGTTGCTGACAACTTCCAGATAGTTTATCTGGCAGATAATTTCATACAAATTCTCTTCCGTTTTTTAATTTATCTGGTAGATAGTGGCTATCCGTAAACTATGAAACTAGCCGTAAATTTAATAAAGATGATAAATAGCTTTTCTTAAAATATAATTGTTCGACTGCGTGCTCGAGAATACTACGATCACACAAACTCATATTTTTTTCAAAATTACTTCTTAGTTTTATTAACTGTACTGCTGCTATGTAATACACCCATTTGATCTGCACCATCTAAAAATAATGATCATAAATATATAGCAGTCATTATGCCAACATTCCTACTTGCGATCTATTCAACAAACCTTCGAAAAGGCCATCTTTTAATAATTTATAACTCTTGACCCGAACACCGACCTCACTTCAGTTTAATTTTAAACCAAATCTATATACGAAAGTGCTAGAACTAGACAGCTAGAGTAGTTCCGCGGCTGAAATCTATTTACGAGGCAAAATTTTAATCTCTATGGGTCTGCAGGCCAAGCATTATTTTGTATTTTAATTTTTCTTATCCTATGCTGGAGGCTGTCTAATACTTTACGACAAGCCATAGTATAAACACAAATCAATAGAAAGCCACAAAAATTGTAGATCTGGATGAACAGGATTAACTAGTGGATTTAACTTGGTTCTGTGTGTCAATCCTGTAAAATTCGAACAAGAACTCGCATTCATCAGGTGTCAAAATGATGTTGATTCTGGAAACAGATCTAACATTCTTGTACAGTAATTGATATATCTTTCAGTCTACATCTGTTCATAATAATCGAAAAATTGAAGCAAGAATAGTACAATGCAAGAATCATCATTATCCTTTTTTCTATTGTACCACTGCTGGACACAGGCCTCTTCTCATACAGATAACGATTGAGCGTTAAATCACCACGCTTGCTCAAGGCAGATTGGTGGTTTCAAACTTTAAAGTCTAGGTTTCCTCGAGATGTTTTCCTCAGCCATTGATGATACGTATCTTGATACTTAGAAAGACCACATAACTTTAAAAAGTACATTGCTACTTGCCTGACCGTAATAATGCCCGAGTAATGTATAGATGAATGATGCACAAATGATTAAAATAACTAAAACCTAGCTCAGAACAAAACTAGAAGACATTATCAAAAAGCCAACAGCCGATAGGAACAAGCTACAAATAGCCGTGATCCGAATTTGTGCGACTCGGGCATCGAACCCGCGTCACTCCGCACCTCTGGTCTTGGCCTCTGCGTTATTTAGGGCCCATTTACACATCACCGGCGCACGCGCAGTCAAAAGACTGTGTTAGTGCGACTTCTCTTAATTGTTATACTGGTTGGCGTGTCTGGCTTTTGTTAACGATGTTTTGAAACTTAATTGGAGACTTCAAAGGGACTTCAAACTTCCATTGAGACATAGCATGTCACCTGGTTGGGCAATCCACGAATAACTACTGAGCAGGATTGCTCGCCAATCCTAATCGCCGTATAGTGACGAATTTAAATTAACACTGCAAATTACGTTCTTTGTGAAATAAGAGCCTGAAATGTCCAGAGCAAACCAAATGGATAGTACGAATTCAAAATGAGAGAGCATCAAATAACATATGGAGGGAGAGTCAGAATCTTACTGACTAAAACCCACTATGTTCCTTCTAAAAGTCTTTGTGTGAAACTATGAAACTGAACTCTTGCGGACAACACGCAGCCAGAAGGGGTTAACGGCTATTTTGAAAATTATACTAACTTATATCCGCGGTATCTCCCGCAATGTATAGCCATAAAACAGCTGTGCATTGGCGAAGTAATTCTTGAAACTGATTTAGCAGATCCAGAGATTAGCCCTTACAGACAGACTTGCAAACACATAATTATTAGTGAAGATAAAATATTATTCATGGCTTTAATTCGTCTCTGCCCTAACAGTCAGTGTTGCCAAATATTTTAATTGTCATAAAGAAATATGTATCATATGTTTGACATGACATTGTGTAGACATTATTTATTGCTAACGCCTGTTCTTAGATCAGACTTATTGATATTTCAAGATTTCTTCTGTGATGGAGTCTGTTGACAGTGATAGATAGTGGTTCCAGCGGTGGTTCTTAGATAAGTTTCATCATAATCGACTCAGCTTTTTAAGGTTACATGCTTTTTTCGTAATATCGGCAATGATAGCGGATAAAAAATAGAAGTTAGTACTAAAAAGTTAAAATAAAAATTAAATTACAGATATTAGAAAAGGCCATCGCAAAAAACTAACAAAAGTTTGAAAAAACAAGGTGCAACACTTTCATGACGGGGTACCGTTTCAGTTTTCATCAATTAAGGTATTTTAGGTTTCTATATAGGATGGGTATTATTTTTTAAAGTTTAATTTAATTTTTGTCTTTAAACATTTTGTCATGTAGATGAGTATTTAACGCAAAAAGTATGTTGTTGTTGTAAGATTTAATCCAAATTGCACAGTTTGCTAATCATTAAATAACCGAGATATTATTTTCCATGAAAATTTTTGACACGTGCCACAAACTTTGTTTTGTCATTGACTAATTTAAAATATATGTAATTTAAAATACATACTTATAGGATGTGGAGTCTAAAAGAAATGCTCTGAAATGTAAATAAATTATGTTTTCCGACGTTTAATAACAAATTCAAGATCATCATCTGACGTAAAAAAACCTCGAGACATCTCGACATAAATAACGAACGAATGGTTTACAAAACCAGGAATTAATAAATTACTTTTGATAAACTTTTCGCATAATTTGACTATCATGTATATCATTTTCCGCTAAAACTAAAACTGCACTAAATGCACTTTGGATATGTCAAGAAATCTATTAGTGTCACAAGGTATGAAAACCCTTCAGTCCTTCAGCCGTGGAAACATAGAATTCAGTACAAAATACAGCAGTTTATTCAACATAGTTCAATCCTACAACTGAACAATTAAACCAATACACAAAAGTCTTAATAAAACACATTAGCCTCGATTCGTAAAGAAAAAATCATTCTATTATAAATTTTCATAGCGGCTCAACTTGCCAGCGAGACTTGGCTCTCTGCCAACCAAGATTACGATCACGTTGGTGTGCATAACGTAAACATTTTCAAACAATTGATTTTACACTTTACCGCTATTGTT
This sequence comes from Heliothis peltigera, assembly GCA_958496145.1. Classification (NCBI taxonomy): domain Eukaryota; kingdom Metazoa; phylum Arthropoda; class Insecta; order Lepidoptera; family Noctuidae; genus Heliothis; species Heliothis peltigera. The sequence goes on from OY292346.1 coordinate 7,523,077, forward strand.
AATAGGTGTAAAATTACATGCATCGTGAGCGCATAAACTTAGGGATTAAAGCATGTCGGTCCTTGTCTTCGACGTTTAATTAAAAATTTCGACACGGTATATAATTAATCTTATTTTTTATTATTATAATTATATGTATAGGGACTTGGTAACCAGACAAAAGTAAATAGTCTTTAAAAATCGCATAGATGAATATATTTATTTTCGAAAGTTTACAACTTCCGATAGATACCCATATCATATAGTGTTAAAAAAAAATAAGTACCAACCTAAGTCAATTAACACAATAATTGTCTAAAATACAGACAACAGCACATCAAGCTACCCGAAACTGACAAATTTTCCCTATCAACTTGGAACCATACGCTTCAGCGATAATTTTGAAAATCTGTTGAGGAAATTTTACAGATTGTAGTAGCTTGATGTGCTGGCGTCTGTAATAACAAAAATATCAACAGTTAGTCTATTCATAGCTGAAATAATCGGATTTAACGAGTACAATAGACAATTGGCATGAAGTGCTAGTTCTCTGTCTATTACGTCAAACCTAGATACTAATTTATTTCTAGGCTAGAAATATAGCAAAAATCGTGAATCTGGTTACTGGGAACTTTGCTTGTTATATATTTATTCATCATTTATATTTACAACTTATTTACTAATGTTAATAAATATATTTACATAAAACATACCTACTTGAAATATTTTAATAACTGGCGTCAAAAAATTGTCTTTCTTTTTGAAAAATATAAGTATTAAATTACAAAAAATATTTAAACAATCCGTGAACGTGTGTTTTAGCTAAACAGTTTTGTACAATTCAGGCACGCAATATATTCATTCTTACCCTTTCAAAACTAATACCAATGACAATTTCATGCAATAGCTTATGTTTTAAAAATCAATATATGTAATATAATAATAAACGCGAATATAAAAACTAAAAATGCAACAAAAATATATGCGTGGTAAGTGTAATAATTGGATTTCCAAAGAAATTAATGAATTAATCCTGGTGTACACAGAACGATGTGGATCTATCCCGGGAGCCCGCGCTTCTGGAGCCCCTCGACTCTCTAACCGTAAGGCAATACCAAACGCACCCGAATCGCAACACTAGTCTCATAAATATTGCCAGTGTAAATAAATACCATTCCGCGGGTTTTTTTATTCACAAGTAGGCAACATTTTTCGTTCATACTGTATAAAAAATTGCGGTTTTTTACTAATTATTTTTAACTTATTTTAAGTACTATTGAAGATCTTGCTTTCGCTTTATGTGTCTGTATTTTTTGAATTAACTAACTTTTCTTTTCTCACATGACTAATTTTGATCAGTTAAAATTTGTTGTTTAAGCGAAATAATCAATTATTAAAATCATGTTATAAAACCCCTTCTAATTTTATATTTTTTACCAATGATTATTATATCTGTCTACCTATTAAAAGTTAACCCATAAAATATACATAGGAAATTGAATATTTCGCTACTAATACTTGAGTTGTCTACACTGTCTCTAATTATTGTCCGAAAGCAAATCGGTTCAATGACCTAATTTAAAATGACCAGACAAAGCATTTGTACACCACTAGAAATTACAGAAACTTCTCATGAACTTCTGTGTTGCTATAATGCTGTTCGATGCATGCGCACATTTCATGACCATGTTGCTAAAACATAAAAAAAAGATACACAGGTGTCTTTGCAAGATTCATGAGAGAATTTTCTCGCAAATCAGATACTCTGAAAGATGAGGCAGACTTTAAAAAATATATTAATTTTGACATTCCCATTCATCATCATCACAGCCTTTTATCATCCCACTACTGGGCACAGGCCTCCTCTCACACATAGAGAGATTGAGCGATACCACGCTTGATCAATGCGAGTTATTGATTTCAGACTTTATAGTCCAGGTTTCTTCGAGATGTTTTCCTTCACCTTTAATCAGTCATTGGTGTCCAAGATATACGTAGAAAATATCTATAACATAGAAAACTTTCTTTATTCCGATCAAATAGTAAATAACACATCCTACACGCAATTTAGTAAGCAAATACTTAACCTCATTAGTTGCTCGTTCACCATACCTCCTACAAAAGCCATGATAACATCATCAACAAACAAAACAATGTCTCACACTAACCCCCCCATCCTTACTTTCCAGGAGGACATGGAGAACAAGCCGGTGTTAGTGGGGGAGAAGGAGGTGGACCTCAACAAGATCTTCACACCAGCGCCTGATGCTGACGAGCACATCATCAAGAAAGACCGCAAGTTTGGTGAGTACCTGCTTAATTCTAGAGAACGCGTAAAACAAAGGAACATAAGAAAATGGTGAACATGCGTGACTGTTCCAATCTATATGTGAACTGTCCCATATATAAAAATGCGCTGTTTGAAGCAAGTACCTAATTGAATGTCAACTATTCCAATTCATAATAAATTCAAAAGATTCTTCTACCTCCTGACCTGTTCTCAAGTTATTTGGGATCCTTGCAAATTTTTCCGCTTCCATTAGTCACCGTTAGCCATCATATCCACTCCCTTCTCAAACATGTCGTCTTTCCGGCGATTAATCCATCTCTTCCTTAGGCTACCTCTACCTCTTCATCCATTCACATTCTTTTTAAAACACTCTTTGCAGCATGCGTTTCACATCTTCTCATGACATGCCCATACCACGACAAATGCTTACCTTTAATTTTTCTGTAATGGCGCTACCTTCAGGCCTCATCTGTACTCATTCCTCACTTTATCCATCCCTGGCTACTTCACACATCCATCTCAATATTCTCATTTCTACTCCATGCAATCTATCCAATGCATCATTTTTTTTCTAAGAAGTCACAGTTACAATTAAATGAACCCCTGTTATCATTATCAACGTACACCGCTACAATTGAATGCTGCCCACTCACGTGAAGAAAGGTATTCTTAGACTAGTAGTGACCTATTCTACTGACTATTCTTAGGCCAGCCTGCTGTACAATGTCACTAACACCATCTATCGGAATTTATACAAAACGTAGTTTTATATCGGCCTAGGTATTGTTGCTAGAATTAAGAAAAGAAATTCAAGAATTCAAGAATCCGAAGTAACACATGCAAATAAATCTGATGTTTCAAAAATACATGAATGTTTTGAAGTTTTGATTAATCTATCTGGCAGTGCCAGAATTCAAACGTCCTTGTTAGCTGCATCAGTTGCAGAGCCAATGACCTCAGTTTTGATTTTGAAATTATTTCTGATAAATTCAGTCTTCAACGTTTTATAGCTAAAACGTATTTAATAAATCACATTAGCTACTGAACATAATGTTTTTGTTATTTTAATACCCTCCTTTTTCCTTATCTTAAAAATGTAAGACATCGCCCAACAGATGGCGCTAATCTAAAACTTCAATTTCCAGAAAAAACATTTGCTTCATCAGCATTCTACGTGCCAGGAGTCCACCCGACCGTTAAGGAGCAGATGGACCTCGCCAGGGCCATCTCCAAGTCCTTGAGCGACTCCAGCAACCACATGAGCCGAGGACAGAGCATGTACGTCAACAGGAAGAAGAGGTCTGTCAAGTGGGTGCATGAGGGACGAGGTTCGTATTTTACAGATGTAATTTCTATTTTAAGTAACCAAAATCACCGAACATGAAATGGCCACCAATGAAATGGTCAACACAGCTATATAAGCTTTTTGGGGTCCGCTACTTCAGCGAAATCCTGAAATTACCTTTTTTTTCGAGGTAAATCATCAAATGACCCTCCCACTGACGGGTGTAGCTGGTTGTTGCCTCTGGAGGTCCCTGTCTGCAAGGGTAACTCAACAACCCACAGCCCCGGCATCCTGAAATGACCTTTGATGAAGTTTCCTAACACGAGTGAGAGAATTCGATGGATTGAAATGAGTCCAATTATCGTCACTCCTGTAATACTTACTATAAGTTTTAGATGTCCATCTGCAACTTTAATTGGTTTTACTTATGCATAGCCTAAAAGCACAATGTATTTTAAAGATGTACTATTTCAGACCTCTTATATGTCAAATCAGACACTATAAACATGCTACAGGTTATCTCCCATGGCGTATTAATTATGAAATTATTATAATCTGTCTGGCTGATATTAATGGCAACAGCTGATATTGACAGATTGGTAGGTGGCCAGGCCGCCGGCCTCGCGTCGTACTCAATTATTTATAGGATGCAAAATGTTAATTAATATTAAGAGCTGTGATGGAATCTTCATCTTGTTTATACGTTTTCTATATTAAACTTAAAAACATATATTGATAAGCCCAAATCTGTGCTTAATTTACGCCATATGTGGTCTCATGGGTTGAGAGGATTTCTTTTCGGATAGATTTTAATTTCATCATTTTACATTTCCAGGTCGAAACACATCGAACGCGTGCTCCACGCCGACTCCCGTAGCGAACCACGACACACCGTACCGCCCGCCATCTAGTTTACGCAACCAGAAAACATACCCAAAATCTGCGCTCAAACACTCCAGCAACCTACCCAAAATGGAGCCGTTCCCAATCTCCCCGCCAACTATTACGGTACAGAATATTGATGTACCAGTCCCCATGGCACCTACTAAGCTAAATGATGTATATGCTTCACCCAAAAGCCCGCGATTGCCCCTAGTTTCGGGACCTAACTTCAACGTAGCGCCGCGCGGTTGGGGCGAGATGAAGGATTACTACCGGCCTGTGGTACTAGATGGCGCTGGCGCGTCGACGCAATACACAGATTTTTAAAATTATTTAATTAAAGTACTTGTTAAATAATTTTAAGACTTACTGGATTCAAGTGTCATTTTTATTGAAATTTTCTTTACTTTAAGAAGTTATTATTTTTTAAATGTCGTCTTTGTGGGATTTGTTTTAGATCAAAATAATGAATGTCACATTTGAATTCAAAATAATGTAAATTAAAACAGTTGATTAAAGCACAATGACTTTCCATTGTATGTGCTTACTGAACATCGGAAACATCGAGCAGAATTTACGAATAATTTTAATATAATTTAAAATTAGCATTTTGAATAATGACTATATATGACTAGTTTTAAGTTTATTATAACTTTATATACCTATTGAAAAAATGGAGTCGAGTCCTAGTCATATTTAAGAAGGTTATTAATTAATTAATGTAAGTATCTAATACTCATAGTGCCTTGATATGTAATGTATTTAACCAAAGATCTGTTGTAGGTACCTAAGAAAAAAAATACTACTTAAATAGTAAAAAAAATATTTTCCTATCATTATTCTATTTATGTACTTTTATAAAAAAAGCCAATTGTATTTTCAAAATGATAGGACTAATTTTGCTAGTCGAGAAAAATGAATAAACTATATTAATTTAATTAATAATAACGTACGATAAGTTAGTACTTAATTAATTAAAATAACTTATTTTTATGTAAAGTTGTATTTATTTGATGTGTACGCCTGTTGTACGTGAAGATCAATAAAGTACGTTACAAAATGATTTATTTTATTTCATTCTAAAATGAGGAAACTAAATGACAATACTTAGTAAGTGCATTCTGCAATTCAGCGTCTGGGTATGGTAACCAAATTGTATATTATATTGGGTGACTGGTAATTAGTGACCGATATTTAAACACGTGATTGTACTCATGATTACAAACAACTGTCCTGAAGAAACTTTTTTTGATATTTTTTAATCATTACAGCAAAATTAAAATTTTGCACGCGCCGTCGCCCGATCAGCTGTTAGCGGCGAGGCCCCGCGCCCGTATGTCAGTAATTTTGCTATAATGATAAAAAAAAAAACAAGAAAGTTTCTTTGGGAAAGTTGTTTGTAATCATGAGTACATACAATAACGTGTTTAAATATCGGTCACTAATTACCAGTCACCCAATATATCTTCTATGTGTACGTTCCTTATCCCTTTAGAAAAAATCTAGCGTGACGTATTAGCTATCATGACAACACATAACCTTGTATTTTACACAATGCATCAATCATTCCCCATAGCTCAGTTTTTCGCATAATCATATACATTCATGGTCATCGTCCTAGTGGCATGGTGATCATGAAAAAGGGTTTGCGCAATAAGAATCAATATTTGTCCACATCACTGTGATGGAGGACGCGAATTATATACGCGCAAACAAAATATATGGCAATACGTTTCCGTTTCTATTATTAAAGAAAAAATAATAAAGTAAGCTTGTCTTATTTCCCTTATCTTTTCAATTATAAGTACAAAATAACAACCAATGTTTTTAAACTTTCGCGATTATTACACATTTTAACACACAACACACAGGTTTTACTCGCGATTAAAAAATATTATAAAGGCATGTACGCTACCTCTATTTCTCCCGACGTTTCGGCCGAATTAACAACCGTATTTTTTAACATTGACTGCCCAAATATTTCCGTGCAGCTGCTCAAGTGACTTGCAAATATACATTATAATAATTGATCAATAGACAGCTATAAAGCTACACGATCAGTAAAACAATAGATCCTGAACAGGTTCCGTCTTAAGCCTGTGCTGGATTTATTGAGAAAACAGTCAAATTGAAAAAAAAGTTAAGGTTTGTAGCATTACCTACAAACCTTAACTTTTCGTTCGTTCGTTCCAGCCGAAGACGTTAAAGCACTTCGAGCGGTCTATAACAATCCACATCCACTACTTCCCAGCGATTTTGGCGATATCGTCCGTCCATCTAGTGTCAGGCCTGCCCACGTTGCGTCTTCCGGGTCGTGGTCGCCACTCGATAACTTTTGTGCCCCTTCGGCCATCTGTTCTGTGAGCTATGTGCCCTGCCCATTGCTACTTCAGCTTTTCAATACTTCGGACTTTGTCGTTGACTTTGGTTCGCGGATCTCCTCATTTCCTTATCTTTTACGTTTCCCCTATCGTAGACTTAGCGTGGATTGCACCACGTTATTATAAGGATCAACATGACCAGCTGTCAAATCGGCGATAGATTAATAAGCGGCCAGTAGACGGCTGGTTATGGTTTGGTCATTTTTATACTTATATGGTGCAACCCGTCCCTTTTATTCGTGGGAAATATATATTCTAATCTATATTCGTGCGGTTGGAGGGAGGGTCAGACTCTTACTCACTAAAACCCACTGTGTTCCTTCTCGAGGTCATTGTGTGTCGGGGCCGTAGTATCTCTTGCGAACAACCCGCAGTTCCCGCAGGCATCGGCCCTATAGGCCCCTCCGATGCGTCCGCTCCTGACTCCGCGTGGAACATAACGCAGCGTCGACAATCAGGTAGTAATTCTTAAGTGGTCTATTTAAAAAAGACCTGGCTCATGGCTGTTCTATCAATTCTTCGCTATAAATAGAAGCACGAGGATGAATTAACTGTCATTGGTCATGAATGACGCGCAAATCGTTAACGAGTAGTCGATCAATTGACGGCAATTGGTCCGTGTGTACTAGCCCTAAGATTCTGATTACTTACTTTATTCTTGACCATGAATTGGTTAGTTTTTAATGATTGGTATTTCTCAATTGGAGTTAGTTGAGCCAGGGATTAAACTGCTATAAGTATCTCTCGCCGTTTGGGATTAAAAATGTATGACTTCGAATAGGAGGTTAAGCTAAGAGGTTTTAAATTCCTAGTTTCCCTTCCTATCGTCCTTACATATTATTATGTATTTCACCAATTCCATTGATGTGATACGCCTGCTCACTTCGTTCAGACCTGAGTCGTGGTCTCGTGGACCGTGGAGTAGATGAACTTTATAAATATATGGTGCAATAGTTATACGTACTATTGACGTATAATATGACCAGTGACATCATTGCCTAGCCTGATAGGACAGCGACCCCTATCACAGCGGAATTTTAAATACTTTTTTAGTTGTTACTCTAAGTGGATGGATTGTGTGTTGATATGGCTAGAAAGAATGTTACTTGTGAGATGACGGCAGATAGAAGAGTGTGGAAGGAGTAAACAAGTTGAGCCAACCTCGAATAAAATTTGGGATAAAGGCAGGAGGAAAAGTTCAAGGTAACTAATCGAGAATTAATTCAATATAAATAAATCGAAATATTATCGTAGGTACCTACTGTAGAGATGTAACCTCTTTACATTATATTTTGTGACAGGCCAGAACATCAATTAAATATGGAGTCTATTAAAGGAATAAGTAGTTCGCCAGCTCCCGAACAAAGAATACGCTTTTTAACAGTGAAATATAATTAATCTTTTATTTTGCGTACGATACCAAGAACGGTACCTGGAAGCCTTTATCTTCTCACGTAGAAGATATTTATTAATAGGTTTTTATTTACTATTATTCACATAAATATTTACATGTTTACATAATTTCACATTCATTATCAATATTTCAGTACCGTGGACGGAGGATATAAAGGCCGGTAAACTTATACTTGAAATTTCGCGAACACCGAGCCCTCCCAAAGGAACGGGGAGAGTAGCCTGAATCCAGGCCCGGTCGTCCATAGAAGAATATACGTAGAAGATAGGTTTCCACAATAACAAACACTGAAAAGCTTACAATAAAAAAAAAAAAACAAAAAATAGAACGAAAAGTTTTACGTCACTTTCACAACAAGGTCAATCGGTTACTTGACTCAATGGTTATGGTCAAATTGTGTGTGTTAGCTAAGGGAGAACAACTGTTGGAATATTTTCTTTTTATGTTTTTTTTTTGGTTACGGTATAGCAAAAGCCACCTAAGGTTTTTTCAACATCAATATAACATCGCTATTAAGATATAAGTAGTACGCTATGAGTTAAATCAAATAGGTACAAACTTAGTTTAAAATAGCATTAGCATTCGATAACTTTGCATGCTATTGTATAGCTAAACATGCTTGCTCTTACTCTTATATGTAAAATACCATGTTAAAAAGTAATTAAACGATCTACTCTTATTAAAAAGAAAACCTATATTTATTGAAATCGAATAAAATAAAAATTTACTATGCAAGTTGGACATTACATCACTTTAGTTACCGCGGCCCTGGTGCACAGAGGGCTTCAGAAGGAAGGTTGATTGTTTTTAGTATGTAAGAATCTGATACTCCCTCTAGCTACCCGACATTTGATGATTTACCACGAAATAAAATGCAAGTTGGTGGATTATTATGAAATACTACATTCTACTTACCTGACTCCAGCCCGCTTAGTGTGATTTTCATAAACCGATGAGACTTTCGGGACACCTGCTTCCAAAAAATAAACAAATCAGTTCCAGAACTGCATTAGACGTCTACATGGTGTCTTCAGCTTGCCCCCAAGACCGGTCGGGGCACGAAAACAATACATAACGTTAACTAAGCTACGTTCGCGTTTCTACTTACGCTAGCAACCAACCGCCAGTGTTCAACGCGATATCGCGATCACACCACGTGTGATCACATCGTCAAACGCGAAAAATACGGTTTAAATTCAACATTTTTCACAAAATAATAACAGTACTGTGATTAAAACAAAAAATGTAAGTGTCATTGAATTCTTTTTTCAAAGTTTCCTGTCACGATTTTGTTTTTTTTTTGTCTGTAGTCGTTTAGTGAAAGAGGTTTTAACGCATCATATGTTTTGTGGCGCACGCTGGTTTGTGAGTCGTGCACACAATGGTCCAACTTTTGGTTTGTAGAAATTAATTGTTGTCTTTGGTATTTTTATGAACTTTTAATAACTTTTTTTTAACTATTAATTTTACAAGTGCTTATAGTTTTCTGTTTGTGCTTTTTTATTTCAAATTATTTATTTGACAATGTTAAGTAAAAAAATATATAGAAAGTAAGTTAAAATAAAATTTTGTTGCTAAGTCTGTTAATTTAAGTTAAGGTTGAGGCTATTTTGTGTCTGCAGAATTAAATTATTCTGAATTTATTTAATGTAGGTACAAATTGCCACTCAGATAAGAAATGAAAAATTACTTCCGTGTTCCAAATGGACATAGGCACAATATGTTTAATAATAACCAAACCATATAACAGAATGGTTAACACAAACCCGACTTAAGTTTACCACCTTCGTCAGAACGATTTAAGTCCCTTATAGTTAGTTGCATTCTGTCTGTCTTCAGTGTTCTTCTTGTGCGAGTCTTCAGACACAAATAAGATCAAATAAACTCTTCAGCTCTATAATTATTATTATATTTATTTCGAACTTTACCTACAAATACTATTTCCTTAACCCGGTAATCGAACCGCGAACTTCGCGCTCAGCAGTCGCATATCTATACGAGTATTTTGATATTCAGTCCGAGTGTTGCGAGTCGTGTTTGAGTTATCAATGATAACGCTGGAATATTCTGCTCCATATGAATTAAACATTTAAATATTATTGTATAATAAACAACCTATTATTATTGTACCGCTTGTGGGCTAAAAAAAGACTAAAAAGAAGGTAACGAGGCTTTATTTTACTACTCAATATTTTTTTAAAGTTCTTTTTTTACGACGATTAAGTTTTTAATTAAAATTGAGTTTTTCCGTGTTCATTTATTTTCTCGGGTAGAAAGAATAATGAGACTTTGAAATAATCACAATTCAAATGTCTATTTTAATAATCTTACAATGTATGTATAAGTATTTTCAGGGATACTAAACTTATTAACTCGAGCTACCCGAAACAGTGAAATTTTCCCAATCAACTTTGAACTTTCCTTAAGCGATAAAGTTGAAAATCTATTAAAGAAATTTGACAGGTTGTAGTAGCTTGATGTGATCTTCATTCAAAACTCACACTACCAAGTACCAAATATTGAAAATAGATTATAAAATCCAACTCAAATTAGATGTTTTTATTTATTTAGATGGCAACAAATTAAACATAGATAAAATGATCAGCTGTAATAACAAAAGTATCACAGATGCGTTGCCAACCATGAGACAATGGTAGAAATATCTATGTCGCCCATAATTCCACCACTACTTCTAAAATCCCTTTAAATATTTTCTTCAAGGCATCATTAATTTAGTTTTAGCCCGCAGGGCCGAGGTTTGCCAAAGCTGCGGGTTCTTCGCAAGGGTTAGGCTTTTTGAAACTATAATTTAGGACACTGTCTAAAACTCCAGGATCATCATCACAGCCTTTTTATCGTCCCACTGCGGGATACAGGCCTCCCTCCCACGGAGAAGGATTGAGCGTTAATCACCACGCTTGCTCAATGCGGGTTGGTGATTTCAGACTTTACAGTCCAGGTTTCCTCGAAATGTTTTCCTTCACCTTTAATCAGTCATTGGGGTCCAAGATATACTTAGAAAGTACGTATAACCACAGATTTTATAATACTCGTATAACTTAGAAAAGTTACATTGGTATTTGCCTGACCTGGAATCGAACCCGCAGGTTCATACTCGAAAGGCTGGTGCTTTAACCACTAGGCCACCACGACTTACTACAGGTTATCCCGTAGAAGATATTCGTATTCATTTATTTACATTCCATAATGAGTTTTACAGATCTTGTTGACGGCTTAAAACTTTTTTTTCTTTCGTGAGAAACTCAAACTCAATGTTCCTTCTATACTATGTTCCTTCTGTGTGCCTGGACCACGGTGACTCTTGAAAACAACCCGCAATCCCAGCAGAAAACTTAAACCTAAAACACATTAATGGACCCTGTTTCGTTGCAGTAATATTCTAGTGACACTGAGAAAATAATCCTGTACCTATTTGAAACCTATATTGAAACCGAAATGTATATAAAACTAGTTCAAAACACTCATTGTCAAGAAGTGTCGTGAACACCAAATTTTAACTGAGCACCTACTTATCAATTCCAAGTTCATCGTTATGCCATTTGAGACCTTAATTAATTGCTTCACCTTGAACCAGGCAATGGTATTTAAAATACGACCAGTCAATGAATTAATTAAAGCTAAGACGGGCACGCTTTTTAATTTAAAATATATTTTTTTTGACTAGCTTCCGCTAGCGGTTTCACCCGCGTCCCGTAGGAACAACTCCGCGCACCCGGATAAAAAGTAGCCTATAGCCTTCCTCGATAAAAAGGCTATCTGATACTGAAATATTTTTTCAAATCGACCAGTAGTTCCTGAAATTAGCGGGTTCAACCAAACAAAAAAACTCTTCTGCTTTATTATACATATGTATGAGTATAAATAATTTTGGTGTCACAAGGTTCTTATGACATAAATAAAGAAATGAGAAATATTGCCGATCGTACAAATCTTACGCCTCAATTTAATCCGCGCATAAGTAGTACGCTGAATAAGCTAGAATAAAAAGAAAATAATTGTCTACACAGCATAATAAGAAAAAAGACTTATTTAGCACTACCGCATACATTCGTCGATAAGTTTGTATGTCGTATTGCGTAAGCGCACGTAGGAAATACAATTTGACATGATTTCTTTTGCGTTGCTTTATTTTTTCACATTGAATATTTCATCGTTTGCAATTTAGGCTTTTTAATGGACCTACTTAAGCATACATACGTTGATATTGTTGCCATGACCGAAATAGACCAAACATTATTGTTACGTAACAAATAATTATATTTACAGACTGACAATAGCAGTCGCAGAAATCATCAACCAAACATTACAAACTTATTATTTTTTGTTTAATCTTAACATGCTTTGTTAACTCCTTTAAGTTACATCAGCATAAGCACGTAACTTCGTAAAATAAACCTTAACCTGTAAACATAAGGTATAATTTACAAATGCTAAGGATGATTGATGGGTACATGTTTTGTCTATATAACAGACATTAAACAAGATTTTAGATTATTATGTAGTTTTGTATTTACTGTCCACATATGGTACTTACTGTGATTTATATTTTGTGACATTCGCACTTTTGGTATCTGTAATTAAGGAAATATCGCAAAAACTCGTCAGCACTTTGCGTGACCAGCAGGCTTAGCATGACGATTTTATTTCTATTCAAGAAAAGACAAAGTTCTTTCTGTCAATGTCAACATCTCTTCGGCCCGAGCATGGCGCGACCTGTCAACTCGCATATACATACATAATCACTTGTAGACTTATGTCGATTGAAGAAAAGAAAAATTACCTACTTCAAAAAAATTTCAAAAGACATCTTACGTCAATCTCTCAGTTTTCTGTCATTATGTCCATTCTCCGATAGACAAAACTTGTTTCTACGGTTGCCATGCTAAGCCTTTAGAGAGCTGGCCTATTCTTTGGTCAAAGAGTCAGCATTGACATACAACGTGACAATGCGATCAGTCTCTCATATGAAGTAGGAACATTACAGCTTAATTATATTTAACTTACTATGACTAATTTAACTAACTATGCTGGTTATTTTCCCAACAATACATAAGAAGCGCGCCTAAGCTCAAAAAACTTGCTTTAGGAAATAACACTTCCTTTATACTTATAAGGCACATAACTTCATATAAATATAGTAAATACAATAAACTATTCTAAATTAAGAATCGTGATATATCTGCAAGCTTCGCACTTAGAGGTCGAGCTGACATGTCGGTACTCGTGTCTGTTTGTCACATATTGTTAGTAGCGCGGAAATCCTTGCTCCTTGTCTAGGAAATGATATATCAATACTTATGGCTTGAAGTAAAATATATTTAGATCAAAATGTAGGCTTGTTCTATTTATATTAATTAGAAGAATGATCCCTCTTTTGCGGAAGCGGAAAAATAAAAATTACATTAGATACATCATGAAGACCAATAATTCTACCTTATATAGGATATTTAAAATTATCGAATAAGTAGTTGTCTTCAATATTTATTTTGTTAGGAATTTTTTTCGCAGCTTATAGCTTTAGGGTTCTAAGTTTGTATGTACTTTCTAAGTATATCTTGGACACCAATGACTGTGTTTCGGATGGCACGTTGAACTGTAGGTCCCGGCTGTCATTGAACATCCTTGGCAGTCGTTACGGGTAGTCTGACACCAGTCTAACCAAGGGGTATTAGGTTGCCCGGGTAACTAGGTTGAGGAGATCAGATAGGCAGTCGCTCCTTGTAAAACACTGGTAAGTACTCAGCTGAATCCGGTTAGACTGGAACCCGAGCCCAACATAGTTGGGCAAAGGCTCAGGAGATGACGATGATAGCTTTAAGGAAAAAAGTCAAATCAGTTGCAAAAAACATTTTGACAAACAGAAAACAGCGTGTAATCTGTCTATGACTTATCCAGAAATTGCTATACTTTTCGTCTACCACCTCGAGGTAACATTTTGACAGTCGTCATGTGTAAAATATCGTTATCAGTATAATGGGCCATTTATGTGATATAAAGTACGACAGCCTTGAACCAATATCAGCATTAGTACCACTAGCTTATCTCATATCAAACGTTTAATTTTATACAGCAAATTATACACTGATTTATTTAAAAAGTTCTATGTAATATGTATGTGTATAAGAAGTTATTTTCTATTACTATTTAGTCTGCAATCCTATGTTACAGATTTTCAGGCCCGATTGGGGAAATGGGATAGTAAGTTTTATTTGTGGGGTTGGTTTTATAGGTTTTTAATTTGTTCGTAAATAACCCATGGTGAAACTCTTAAATAAATTCCAACAAGAATGAATTACAACTATGGCTATGGTGATTGCAATTCACGTGCAATCTTACGACTTGTAAACGTGATGCATTGTAGTTTCCTGTCGTCCGAGTTACTGATACTGAGATTTACTATGGGTTTTCAATTCCGGATTGATATGATAATTTACAGCAAACAGGAACTTTTTTTATTGTACCTATTAGCCAATTGTATTCTCTATACTCATTTCTCGAAACAGAATCAGCTGGGACGCGTGGGATGGATGCATCCTGCACAGATCCTAATCCTGCAAAGAACAGAAGTTCTCTGTTCTTGGTATTGAAGCCTAAATCCAAGTCCATTTGAGGCCAATTAATGCTAACCATAGTAAATTATCTAAAGGGATATTATACTACGTCATATTTATTTTTACTTTATTGCACACACACATACATGTTTTATACATACAATATGAAAGTTGATGTACAAAAGCGATCTGAACCCAGAGATGAGTTCTCTAACAGCAAACCTTAGAGCGATAGAGAGATTCGAATAAGGAAGGATAAAAAGTGCGCAACTAATTCATATTCCTCTAAAGTACTCCTTACGAAAGTCTGACGCTGGTACTTACGTAGACATTGCATTAGTTAAATGTTATGTCCTTGTATATGAAATTAAGTGCAGTCCAAATAGCAAAGTTCATAATTAAAGGTGTACACTCATTGTGTAAGTCGAACGTGTGGTAATGTGTCGCTTTCAAGGTGAGAGTGCCGCTAACTTATATTTTAGAACATACTTAAGTTACGTAACTCTTAAAAAGTTGGTTGAGAAATATAAAACGATATATACAGGGTGTAAGGGACAGCCCTCCGCAGACTGATGTATACTGAACTCAACCAATTCAGTATACCATACTAAGAAGACTGGTTCATGAAATTGTGTCAGGACGATATTGAAATCCAACAAAACTGATTGGTTTTAAGACCTCACAAAAGTTTAACAGCTGATTTCACGCGTCGATCGTTACGATTATTTCAAAATCCATTGCAGGAGTTTTGATTTTAGCGGTATTATTAAAAAATGAAGTTCTGCGTACGAAGAATGTAATTTTGCATAAAAGAAATAAAAAGAAATCTGAACAATCTGTAAAAAAATAAAAAAATCTTGAGAAAAATTACACTCAAATATGATTCAAAATAAGGAGCTCAATGCATCCTATCAGTCTGTGGAGGGTTTTCCCTTACACCCAGTATAAAACGATACCAGGTATCTGCTACGTAAAGTGTAAAAAATATAACAAAAGCCGTTCATAATACTAACATTATACAAAGACCATGTGACAGCGAAAGTGGGAGAAAGCAGATAAGTAAACACTAACATGACATAATGTAAGTAGTGTGAAGATATGCGTGCGTCATACCTAGTGTTCATAATATTTACAGGCACATAGACCTTACACATAGCGGTGCGTGTATAGTTTTTAATCTGCCTTTATAACCAGAATCGAATATATGCACCCCGAATCCTTACCAACCTTCTGTACCTTATTTGAGCAAATATTTGATTTGAAATATATTTATTAAATAATTTTATCATACTCTGATGATTTCTGAATCTCCTTCAATGTTACAAACAGACAATCTGTGTCACGTGTATATAATCTTCACCTGTATTTTGTTTGTAAGTAAACAGCAAGTGGCGCGGGTCTTCGTTGACGTCAACCCCCAGACTGATCGATCGCGGGTTCAAATCCCTTCCACTGACAAAAAAAAATAACAACCATCGACCACCTTTTTAAGATCACGTTTTATTGAGGGGGCGAAAAACCATGGAATGTTTTTTTTTTAAATAGTACAACAATTTTAAAATCTTTTTATCTTAACACAAGATGCATATCTTACAGTAATTTAGGAAAAAACCTATGTTTATGCCATGTGAATAACACATGGAATAAAATGCAAAAGCGCATTTCATAGTTGCAAATAAAGGCTTACTTGTTTGAGTCAATTGCGCATGACTGATTTATATGGACTAGCACGCGTTGTGTTTACATACGAAGGTTGAAATAAATATGAAGGAGATGAAAATTTGTACTTGAAACTGCAGCTTCTGAAGATTACGTCTTGATTTCCCCTATTCATATATTTCTTTGATTTTAATGGCTTTCCATGTATTATTTATGAGTGTTCATCTAGCGGGGTTAGCCAAGATTTCTTTCTACCATCGTAAACGCTAGTAGAAACGAAAATAAAATGTATGGAAATGAAACAAATGGATCGGTCATAGGGTCATAACGTGATTTGAAATGTCATTTCCATAAATGTTCTTCTATTCTAGAGTTTACGATTGTAAAAAGACATCTTGGCTAACCCTGCTGAATATGTAACTGGACTGCTCGTAGTTCATAATAATAATTTGATAAGGTTAGGATCAATTAAAGAATACAGAGTAGGTTTCAATCAGCAAGGGTGACGCTACCTACCGCTCCTCCCGTCATTAGGAGGTCATTTAAATTCATGACCAAAATATAAAGAGGAGGAAATTAGAAATATAGGATTGTTCCTTGTTTATTATTATGTATGTAATTATGGATGCATGAGTCATACAATTGGATGACACACATTAAAGTCAGTCATCCCTTCCAGTCAATACACTTAGCTCTTAATCAAATAACTATGAGAGATTGTCATACGGATTGCCCCCTTTTGTCCTAGTGTGCTAAATACTCATGATCATAGCCCTGTATGCTGCTGTCTCATTCACTTCTATATATGCAGCTGCTTTTTCTCTCTTTCTTTCACTTAGCATCGAATAAAATTTCTTCGTTCCATAGATAGGCTTGCATTTCTAGAAAACGCGCTATCATTATGAAAACACTAGACATAAATAAGTAGATATGTTATACACTATCGGAACTTATATCTAAACTTACATTATAAAGCTAAAGTGTTGGTTTGTCTGTTTTCTTAACTGTACATAATAAGATTGCTACAAAAGCGGTTTGTAATTTGGAGCACCATATTATTAAATAATTTTATATATACATATAGTTAAAATATCATACACTCAAGTAAATATTTAGAAATAACTATTTGAACCATTTCTTTTTTTGAGTAGAAAATCATCAAATGGCCAATCATCCCATTGTGGGTGCAGCTGGAGGCAGCATCCGACTTTTACTGACTAAAACCACATCTACAACCCACTATGTTCCTTCTGGAAGTCTTTGTATGCCAGGGCCGCGATAACTCTTGCGAACAATACCGGAGCCCAACTACATAAAGCCTAAGGTGATCTAACTGCGAAGCTATTTAACTTGCAACTTTCACTCGCTATGGCTAATGCAATCTCCATTATGCGACGACCACGACCAAGTGCTTCCAGCAGGCTTAGCATGGCAACCGTAGAAACAAGTTTTGTTTACCGGAGAATGGACATAATGACAGAAAAGTGACAAATTGACGTAAGATTACTTTTGACATTTTTTAAAGTAATTTTTCTTTTCTTCGATTGACATAAGGCTACAAGTGATTATATGCGAGTTGACAGGTTGCGCTATGCTCGGGCAGCAGCCATGTTGACATTGACAGAAAGAGCTTTGTCTTTTCTTGACAGAATAGATATAAAATCGCCATGCTAGGACTGCGGTAACACTAAGCTACTGATGAAGTGAACTTTTCCTATGTGCTACATAATATAAGGTCTAACAAAACTAGTGCACCATAATTTTACAGGTCATCTAGTACATGCTAAGGATCATGTCTACCACAAAAAAGTTGAATGACCTAGTTGTCAACGATCGAGCGCCTTCATAGGGAACGGCGCTATTTTGGCGACTATGATGATAAATTTAATAAAATACGTTGTTGTTTTCATGACTTTTTTGTAAACATGATCCTTAGCATGTTCTAGATGACCTGTAAAAATATGGTGCACTAGTGTTGTTAGATGTAGCACATCAAAAAAATAATGTTTTTCGAATACTTAGTTATATTTTTTTTCGTTCATAACTTAGCATAAAAAAATTATACCAGATAGGTGCGAGGTGCGAGTTGGACTCGCACACGAAGGTTTTAACACATAGGTCATAACGAAAACTAAGTTAACAACTATAATTTTTATTACGTCAATTTAAAACCATGTCGTAATTCAATACAGATAACTTTGTTCGATATAATTGTCAAATGTTTATAAACTGTGACATCTATGATCGAACGACTTACCTGATAGAACAATAGTAACTGCAGTTAGCTGCGTCTTAGAGAATTCTTCGTGAATAATAATATGCAACGTAATTAGCAAGATTAATCTAGTTATTGTTTTCTTAAAAGTTGACCTATACAGAATTACAGATTACATTATTTTTATGTGGTAGGTCGTTGTCTGCCGGGGTTGCGGGTTGTTTGCAAGGATTACCGCGGGTTTGGCACACAAAACACTACACCCACATCGGGAGAGGTCATTTCTTGATATTCCCTACAAAAAAATAAAATCAAGGAGGTCGTCGTTCTATCTTACGCGTAGTTGAACTTGAGACTACAAATTTTTACCGTGATCCTCCTGCCTTTACACCATCTTCATGTGTCCATGAATAAAGTATTCTACGTTTGCTTGTCGAGCTTTGAGTTTCTTTATAGTATACGCTATAGTATCCGTGAAATAACTTTGAGTCTCCAAAGTTAGCTAAGTGATACCTCACGCATGCGATATAGTATTTTGTTCGTATATTCTGACTTTCGTGAAGTTGCTAGTCTTCTTCGGAAAAGCATAGCTAGGCAAGAGTTGTATTTGATTGCTATCAACCTATTTTATTATTTGTAACAATTAGAACAATGGGTCTTTACTTACATAAACTTACTTATATCCGTTGTCTTTTGTTAACAGATGTCCACAACTTGAAGATTGATGTAACAAACCTTGAATTGTCTCCAACGAGCTCAACGTAACCTCTGCATGATGACGGAAGGGGGTTACGAGTGGATCTCTCCCTTTGTCAGGCAGGTTTGTCACTTTGTTTTTGTGAATTGTCCTTTTTCGCAGACTGTTTTCGATTTCAAGCAATGTCCGCGAAAGAAACTGGTTAATCTGTAGGTCACCAACCTCGTAACTTACATCGGATACCCAAACCAAATGTTTCCTTATGCATCATTCACATTTGTCACAACTGTCTTTTCGAGATGCTAATGAGATTAAGGTTGAAATCATCTACTTTCAATCTTTCACTGTGTACGACAGGATACTCGTGGGAAGGAAAAGGTCAAGAAAAAAAAAAGAAAAAGCCCTAGCTACCTGAAACATCAGATTCATCTTATTCTCTTACAATATTAAGATACCTATAAAAGTATTTCTCCATCTCAAAATCTAGCACACACCTGCATACTACACTCCATAATTCAAGAACCTCATCTCTAACTTCACCTGTCTATCTTCCAGTTGCTGGCAGTGAGCGGCGTAGTGATGTACATGATCGGCACGGGCGCCAACATCGCCTTCCCAGGAGTTCTGCTGCAGCAGTTGAGGGAGCCAGCGTCGGCATTGAAGCTCACACCGGACCATGAATCCTGGATAGGTAGATATACTAAGCCTAAGTATTAAAAGTGTGAATGTGAGTTTATTTGTTACGATTATAGAGTTAAACAGAATGAGAAGAGATTTGCTATGGATGATACGGGGACGGATTACAGGTTATTTTTTATCCAATTGCGGGATGTAATCCCCTTGGGACGTAGACGAAGTCACGATTGTAATCTAGTATGAAACATAATTGAAACGAAAAAGCTTTTAATTACGTAAAACTCATGAAGGTACACTATGTTGTCAACGAATGCTGGCTTGAAGAAGTGCGCATTATTGATTATCTTAACTTAGGAACAACAAAAATAAAATCTACAATTTGACCACATAACCTAACCGTAAAGGCGTAAAAAATGCGTGACCATAACCGAGCTTAAAGATTAAAAAAAATATATATCAAATTATACGGAAACACGTCACTGGAATATAAAATATATAATTTAGTTCACGTACTCATAAAATAGCAGATGTATTACGTACATGTAGTGCACCCACGTGCGAGTGTGCGTGTGAGTATAGAATCTCCGAGATGTACCGATTACAGTTATTATATGAACGACTAGCTGCTACCCGCGACGTCGTCCGCGTGGGCATTAGAGTTCTGGGGATGATTTTACTTTGCAAAGTTTGGCGGACATTTGACTTACGTTTTCATATCACAACAACACGCGTCGTTTACTAAGACTGGACATGCAGGTGTGGCCTCCCGCTGCTTCTCGCTCTGGTCTTTGTCTTAGATTGAACTGAACTTCGAAGGTACAAAATGTGTATATTGTTGCGGAATACATTCTGAACCTATGCTCGTATATAATAATGTACATATTATATGTCGTCACTACTTCAAATAATATTGTAGTCACTTCGAACTTACATTGCAGGTCGATCACGTCGAGGTCGATAAAGTTGGTTTAGGCACTAAGTATGCGCTCTTCATCGCTAGTCTAGTAGTCGCATAACATAACATAATAATTGCTGTGCACGACGTGGTATCGGGTTCGATTCGGTCGAACCAGGTCGGACCAAAATCGCTTTGTGAGTGTTAGGAAACTGAAAAAGCAGCCCGGGGACTGGAAGTTGGTAAAGGATACGGTGGAGCAAACGGTGGGGATGCGCTCTGCTTGGGCGGAGCACCACCGTGTCCTTACAGCGGCGAGCTTTCGCATTCGGCCCTGGTCCAGGCCGTGGTCCGGAGCATGAAAGAATGGGAGATGATACTGGTCGACACCGCGGGCGCCGAGTGTCGAGGGACGACTTCCAGTATTAGTGTTTAATCTATGACTCCCGACCACCGTAGGCGTGGGTCTGTGGGCGGTGGGTTTTGGTTGGTTCACCGTCCGTACGTCTAAGGACGACAGCCCGTGTCGGCTGCGCGTTCTATTCCACGCGCTCCTCGAAGATATGTCAGCAACATGGGCCTCTTAGTTACCGTGGCCCTGGCATACAGGGATCTCCAGAAGGCACATAGTAGGTTTTAATCAGTAAGAGTGACACTTCCTCCAGCTGCATCCTTAGCTGGAGAGGTTATTTTACGACATCCCACAAAAAAAGACTGAAAGTTGGTGATTGATATATCCGTGCATCGGAGAAAACGTAAACATCGATCGTGTGCCTAATCTCTCTCCGGTTGTGTCAGAATTGTCGTCCGTGTCGGGCTATGAGAGTAAGGAAATAGGGAGTGCACCTGTGGCCACACAAATACTTACTACTTACACAGCTAATTGATCTTAGACGCCCTTATATGCGCTGACCGTTTCTTAGGAGGCAGTTTATATCAACAAATGACTGCTGGACATGGATGAAGAAAGAAGTCGAGTCTTTCTAATTTGAGATGTCTATCTAAGGGGCTACATTGTAATGAACATCGTAGTCAATCCTTAGATTATTACTTGTTCCCTTTCCTTTTACGACCACTTAGAGTCAGAACAGCAGCCAACCCTATTCGAAGAGATCTGTTCTTTTCTGAATCGTTTCCAAGAGATTGACCTTTTCTCTAGAATTATTTAGTCATATATATATATATGTATTTTTGATCAGTAATCGTTCGTAAAAATCAAATAAAAATATTGATAAGCCATGCTGCTTTGTTACGTATGGTATACTGGAAGCTTAGCTAACATTACCCCAGACATGCCCCAGACTGATATTGTACGAAGAAAGTACAGCACTCCTTCTTTGATCTTAAACGACTAACTTACCCAAAGACAGATTTTTTTCTCTCATCCTCTGTCCCCGATTTTGAGTGTTATCTTGGAACTTGAATAATCAAAATTAATACTTGTGACTACGACTGTAGACTGGGAGACACCCCAGTATAATTTAATTTTATGAAAATAAAACTATGAACTCCATCTATGACCAGCTATAATTACTAACAATGTCAGATTGTCAAATTGGATTGTTTTGAAAAGCTAAAGATGGCGTTAGGTTGAAACTTGCCTTAATACTTTTGTCTTTAAATTATTTTTATCTGCCGAAATAACATATGTAGCATGTTTAGGTATATACTTTGAACTGAAAAATAAATTTAAAATTTTTTAGCCCGGTTTAATTGTATGAAAAGCTTAACTCCATCTATGACAGTAGGTAATAACTATTTACCCAGCTGGTACAGTCAAATTTACTAAATGTGTTGTAATTAAAAAGATATAGATGGCGTCTAGTTAAAACTGACCAAAAATGCTTTATTGCTCATCCCCCTTAGTTAATAGCGTTATAATATATAGCCTATGTGTTATTCTGATGTATCAGCTATATTGTGGTAAAGTTTCATTCAAATCCGTTCAGTAGTTTTTACGTGAAAGAGTAACAAACATCCATACATCCATACATCCATACTTACAAACTTTCGCCTTTATAATAGTAGTAGGATTATCCTCCTTCATACAGCATTACGGCATGCGTCATAATTTCCTTGTTTCATTATAATGATATATTATGTTAGATCTAGTGAATGAACAGACATTTTTATTTATTTATTTTAAAACTTGTTCAGCAAGCTTGATTTATTAGCTGTTTCTTGTTCTTTTGACTGAATTAAATTATGTAGGGATATGTGAAAGTGAACGAATGATAAATATTATAAGTAGACTGTCTGGCTTACTAGACCGTTATAACGGCAGATTGCAGTATTGACGTGTTAGAAATACTAGGTAGATTTTAAATATCATATTACGCTGGGTTTCATCATCAGCCTTTTTGTCGTCTCACTGTTGGGCACAGGCCTCCTTTCACACAGAGAAGGATTGAGCGTTAATCACCATGCTTCAGACTTTAAAGTCCAGTTTTCATGTTTTGTTCACCTTTAATCATTACGCTGGGTTTATATGTAGTTTCTTCAGATACGAATCGTGTCGTGTTTGAATATCAAGTGACAAACATACAAGTTTGTCACTTGATTAATATTTTACTGACACTGACACTCATAAAAATTGCAAAGCATCATGCTTGCATACAAAAAAGTCGTAGACAAGCGTAGACTAGACTTTGACATTATTTAATTCTCGTTTTTAAGTCAATTATTTTCCGTCATGTAATAACGGAGTCGGAACTTATTACGTACCGATAATGCAATCGTTAGTTCTATATTTTGTACTTAATTGATAAACAAACTATTTTGATAAAAATATTTTTATGTATACCAAAGAAGATACCTCTTGATTATATCAACGTCAAATAAATCATTTATTCTTTATTTACATATTGATTTTTTTACACATAAACAACGACATAAAATATCAATTAAAAAACTGCATCAAAAATTCATCTGCATCGCTGTTAATGGAGAAACAAATAAATCATTAAGATTGATATCACTTTACATTCACTTTTAAATTCATTCTTGATCACTACTATTTTTATTACTATTGTAATCTGATTACGTAAGCTCGAGGCCTCTCTAAGTTATTTTATGTAGGAGCTAGGAGCCTATAACGGCTCCAGCCAGAGTATTGTGACATCGGTAGATACTCGAGCGAGCTCACGACTCTTCAAGGTTCCTTTACAATCGTCTCCGGCTTTGTGCGGCTTTAAAATCGTGACTATTCGTAATTAGACCTCTGAATCAGAGGTCTAATATCCATCAGCATCATAGCATCAGAGGCTCTGATGCTTTGGATAGGTGGTGTTACTAAGCTACAAACAAAATCTACTTTTGAAAATTGGAGAATGTCAAAATTTCAGCAAAAATCAGAAATATCTTTTTTTTTTATATAAAGCCAAGATATACATATAATATCTTAACTAATATTATAAAGCTGAACAGTTTGTTTAAACGCACAATTCTCAAGAACTACTGGTCTGATTTGAAAAATTCTTTCAGTGTTAGATAGTCCATTTATTGAGGAAGACTAGATTTTTATCCGAGTGTAGTAGGTCCCACGGGACGTTGTTGAAACCGCTATCGGAACCTACTTCTATATATGTATATTTCAATCAGTAGCGGAGAGCGCAGTTTTTTTTAAAGACCTTAACAATCCCCTCTTTCTACCTATACCTTTGCAGTCTTTCCTAATAGTCTTATATAACTGATTCCAGCTTCAATCCTGGGTCTGGCGCTGATCTTGGGCATCGTGGTGGCGCCGTTCAGCCTGCAAAAGCTGGGCCGCAAGCTTACCAACCAGCTCAGCACGCTACCGACCCTCGGGGGCTGGGCTCTGCTGGCCACGGCTAAGGGACCCACTGCCTTGCTCATTAGTCGATCGCTACAAGTTAGTATAGTAATATCATCATCATTAGCCATTGCTAAGTTAGTAATGGTTATAGTAGTAATAGGTACATAAATATATGGTTATCGGATACGAGGTTGCGTGGTGATTTCAGACCCTACTTGCCCGAAATAAAAGCCAGCCATGGGTCACGGGAAGTGTCAGCGTGTCGCTCGCGATATGGAAATAGACGACATTTTAATTTAAAACGTTTAAAATGAAAACATTCTTATTGGTTCGTCAATTTATACCTATTATTATGCTAGTATTTATTGTTAAAGCAAAATAAACATTGGCAATTTATCGCAAACAAAAGCCAATAAAAGCAATTGCAAGCAATATGTTAAAGTTCATTTTCATGAGCAACGAATTGACCTAGTTCAATATGACAGAGTAGAGGCTGTGATATTTATGATGTCTCGTCAATAATCGTCCCACCAACTGCCTAGCCTTTTCTTATCTTGGTGTTGACTTTCAATCTCATCGGATGCTGCTAAACACCAATGTTTTACACGGAGACTACCTGTCCTACCTCCTCAATCCAGTTATCCGGGCAACCCTAGGTAAACTGGTTTGAATGAGAATTTCTGGACTCTGACTACCCTAAGGACTACCCGTAACGCCTGTCAAGAAGGTTCAAATGACAGACGGCATCCACGATAGACGAAGGAACTCGTCATGACACGATGGTCACTTAACCATGGACCGACCGTACCAGGATGTTGCTTAACCTTATGAGCGATCAATCCGTGCGGCTGCTAGGTACTTAGCCACGAGCTACTCTTCAATTGCAGTACTTAAAGAATCTATTAGTTACTTTAACTTCTAATATCAGGTTTAATAAACAAAAAATGCCACTCATCAGACCTTGCGTGTCTTAATATGCAATTTTGCATTTAACTTAATCGTGATATATTATAATTCGCCACGTATAAATTCTAAATGAGATTCTTGAGAATGGCTATAACTTATAACAACTTAAAGTACATTTTTACAATTCCAGGGCTTTGGCATGGGTGTCCAGGCAGCGGCTGCACCGGTCTCCATTGCTGAATACTCGGCTCCCAAGCACCGAGGAGCTTTCCTGGCCACCATCGCTTTCTCCTTCGCGACGGGCATGCTCATCGCACATGTCTTCGGAACACTGCTGTACTGGAGATCAGCCGCTTTAGCCTGCGGTAGTGTCTACGTCCTATCACTGATTCTCGTTACTCTGTCGCCAGAAACACCTCCTTTCCTCGCCTCAAAAGGATTAACAGACGAATGCAGGAAGTCTTTTCACTGGTTTAGAGGCTACGACCCTAGTTCTGAGAAAGAATTAGAAATCCTACTCAACAGTCAGAAGAAAATTGCAGGCACTAGACGAGGATCAAGATGGCAAGCATACAGACAGATAGTCAGGAAACCAGAATTCTACAAACCTACTTTGATCATGATGTTCATGTTTATACTGTTTCAAATATCTGGGATGACGGTGGTACCGTCTTATACCGTCCCGATGATGGAGGAAGTCAGTGCTGGAACCATTGACGCTAACGTCAGCATGCTGATGGTTGATGTGGTGAGGTTCGTCACTGCCGTGCTCTCCTGCTTCGTCGTCAACAAACTGAACAGAAGAACAGTTCTCTTCCTCGGTATCAACATCAGTGTAGCCTCACTACTGCTCGCTTCACTTCTCCTCTACCTGAGAGAAGACGGCTGCATACCTGAAGAATACAAATGGACCCCCGTCATACCCACCCTTGTTTACATCTTTGGAAAGACTTTAGGCATCTTACCCATCCCATGGGCTATCGCTGGAGAGATCTTCCCTCTAGAGTACAGGAGTTTAGGAAGTGGAATTTCCGGCATGTTTCTATCCATCATGTTCTTCGTTGTGGTCAAAACAGCTCCATTCTCCTTTGAACAGATTGGTGTAAGTGGAACCTTTTTAGTATATGGAGCATCAGTTGCTGTTTGTGGAATGTTCTTGTACTTCTTACTACCAGAAACAAAAGGAAAGACCCTGTATGAGATCGAGTGCCATTTCAAAGGCATCAAAGGTGATGTTGGCGAAACTGAACTACATGAAGGCGAGAAGATGCTGGAGCTCAAGAAAGTGGAATGTGGATGAAGAGGGACGGGAGACCACAGGATGCGCTTTACTGCTTCGACGCAGTTGGAGGTAGGAGTAGCTTTATTTAACAGTTTCAGTGTTCTGGTGCGGCGTCTCCAAGTCGATGTAAGAGATGATACATGGCTCAGTCAACAGAGCGGATACAAGAAATTTGCGGCGAAGAAAAAATAGATAAATACAGCAAAGATTACAGACAATTACAATCAATAAGCGGATATGGTTTATTTCAAAAATACTGATCTCCAGCATTTTAGAGCATTGAAAATGTTAAAACGTTAGTTATGGTTGTGAGAGAAATAAACAGATCCAAAATAAAATTAACTTTATTCACTTATCTGAGATTGAAATGTACAATTCATAAATTACCTATAAGTTACATTAACTTAATATTAGGTCCCATTCATATTCATTCAATCAGCCACCGTAACACGTAGTACGTAAACCAGTACAGATACACATTCTAAAATATTCTGATTGTCTCTCAAGTCTTTGCTATACCTTCCGTACTCTTTTAATAAATAACTCTTTTAATAAATAATAACTGAACTAACTCGCCGCATCGTTTCTCCGTTTTGCTTATTCAGAGGCTCCAAACTCTTGTCACCGGCAGAAAGACCTCGGAAACTGTCTTCGATTTCTTGTAGAGTCCTGCCCTTCGTCTCGGGCAACATAAACCACACGACAGCCAAACACAGCGTCACCACACCGGCGTATAAGTAGTAAGTGCATGGTAGACCAATGGCATTCGTAAGCACCGGGAAACACTTGAGGGCAACAAAGAAGTTTAGCGATAATCCTAAAATACTGATACCACTGCCCAATCCACGGTATTCTAACGGGAAAATTTCCCCAGATAACGCAAAAGGAATTGAAGATATACCAACAGTTAATGAGAACATGTATACCCCTATCAGTCCGATAGGCACCCACTGGTTATCGAATGGTAGCTTATCATTCTCCTTGGCGTAAACGTACAGACCCTTTGCGATGTAGGACAAAATGCAGATCGCCCCAGTGCTGAACAGCAAAGTTCTTCTGTTCATAGTCTTCATCAGGTACACAGCCAGAATGTTGCAGATCAATCTTTCAATGTCCAAAGCTACCATAATGACATTAGCGTTGGCTTCAGGCCCCACCACCTGCCTAATAATATCGGTGGCATATGAACTGATGACGTTGATACCAGCGAATTGGAACATCACATACAAAAACACCATTATAATAATAGGCTTATAAAACTCCGGCTTTTTCATAGTCTCTTTGAAATATCTGAGATAACGCTTTGTCTTCGCACCAAACGACAAATTCTGGTCTATCACGCTAGATTTCCGTGTCATTCTCTGAGCTGCTATCGTTTTCTCCAATTCATCAATTTGTGGTTCATCGTCTCCTCGTAGCCAGATGAAGACTTCCCTCGCTTCTCCTATTCTTCCTTTTGAGATCAGCCACGCTGGAGACTCGGGGTTGTACATGATGAGGAGGAGACTAGTGAATGTAATGAAAGAGCATATCAAAGCGCTCTGCTCCCAACTAAAGTAGGTGCCCAAAGAGTGGCTGAACAGCACTCCTATTGTTAACGACAGCGACACGCATGTCAGGAACGCTCCTCTATTTACTGGGTCCGTCATTTCACCAATGATGATGGAGCCAAGAGGTCCGAGCATGCCCATGGCTATGCCTTGTATGAACCTAGCTGCAATGAGGCCCGCGACGTTCTTAACCAAGAGGAGAAGGAACCAGCCCGTCAGAACTGGAAGGATGGTCAGCAGATGTGACTTCTTCCTTCCGAGGATGTCCATGAGGGGTGTAATGATGATGTTGCCCGTGATTAGCGCGAAGCCGATGATTGATGCTGGAATTATAGAAAAAAATGTAATTAGAGTTTACTTTTAATGTGAAAAAAGTAACATAGCATCCAGGGGCCATATTATCATGCGTCTAATACTATATGAAGTCGTTTCCCATATCCATAATGGTACACCCAGATAAATGCGAAAGTGCATTTCTGTGAATCATTATTGAAAGTCAGACAGAGGAACTAGTGGCTAAGGCTAACCGATATAAGATTAATCAAGGCTAGGTGCGGTTACATTTTAGCTAATACCACTTTCCAAAAGAGGAATAACAAAAGGTGCTGATTGTGGTGGCACCCACCTATCCATGATTCCTCACTCGGCGTGGCGTGTATCTCGGAATCCGGCAGACGGAGGCTGGGGATGAGGATGGCGGCGAAACCGATCACGCAGCCATGAGCTATGATGTTCGTCGACACGCTGGCGGTCACGAACGCCTGGAACGTAAGTAGAAAAGGGTTATTTTGATGGAATAAATATCAGAGTTTTACGGACGACACTTATTAAACTATAGAATCACTTATTAAGCTAAAGGGGCCTGCTTGTTCATATATTTATTGGCAAAGTGCAGACTACTCGTTAGATTAGTTATACCTTCTCAAGATCGTAGAACTGGCTCTTACCAGTCCATCATTCGTTATACCTATATTAAAATCATCATCATCAGCCTAGCTTTTTACCAACAATATTGTCATATGTCCAACCGGATGAAACCGAACATCATTTATACAAACAAAGACTGCCTGTCTGACCGCCTCAACCTAGGTAACAGGCAACTATATCTAGGGGTAACCCGATACTCCTTGCTAGAACTGGCCGACCAACTTTCTACCTTCAGTGACGACTACCAAAGATAAACAAATGACAACCGAACCCATGTCATGACAGAAATGGTCACTCATCCACGAACTGACTGCGCCAAGCGTTGCTTAACCTTATGATTAATCGACCCGGTTGTAACTTAGCCACGAGCTAGTTGAATAGTTCAATGTTCAGGTCTGATAACACCTAGCCCGGTCAGACACACGTGTCTAAAGATATAGAATCAAATATAAACAAACTGATTAGCATAAACGGCATACTACAGCTGAGTGTTGTCCACCACTTGATGAGTACATGATGACGTGATTCTGTAGAAGATTGAAGACACGTGTAGGTACGTAATTGAATAAATCAATTAAACAAGAATTTATTGTCCAAAACAGAAATAACTAACTACGAGTACAATACAAACTACTAAAATAGCTAACGCTACAGGTGATTAGGAAGGAATGATAAAAAGATAAAAAGACATTTATTCAAAGTAGGCTGAACGTCAGCACTTTTTGAAGGTCAATATTGACCTTTACAAAAGACAGCCCCCAAAAACGCCCGATTTTCACCACTTCCTAATGATACATTTAGAAACATATAAGATTACTGTCTCAATGTAATAAATAAGGTCTCTCGTAGGTCTCCTATTTTCGCTTGGAAACTGGTTGACACTTCGCGTAGCCAGAGGGCTGGTTGTCAGACAGACGAGACCTACCAATTTAGCGTGCCTTCCGAAACACGGAGGAACTAGTCATAACAAGATGGTCACCCATCCACGGGCCGACTTCACCAAGCGTTGCTTAACCTTACTTAGCTACGATCTCTTCAGATATATAAAAAAGTATAAGCGAGACATTTACTGTACTGCCTTAAAGTTGCCATTACAGTTTCCGCTGCGTATGAAATAATACAAACAATTTCAGTCCTTTTTTAAACTTCCGCGACCAAACAATGATATACATAGAAATGTCAAGCCCTCTAAGGAGATCAGCCAGCTGCACAAGACATAATAGTGCACAAGCGTTTGCGCAAACACAGGTGCACGCTCTATTCCCTCACTCTCATAGTCCGATGGGACGGCAATCCGACACGACCGGAGAGAGATAAGGCGCAGGACCGACATTTACGTGCTCTCCGATGCACGGGTGTATCAATCACCAACTTCCAAACTCCGGGCTGCTTTATGAAAGTTTCTCAAAACCCACATAGCGATTTCGACCCGACCCGGGAATCGAATCCGAGACTCCGTGTACAGTAGTCGTGCTATGCATCTACGAGACCAACGAGGCAACTAGGCAGCCTTATATTAAAGTAAGTCATAAAGTACAATGAATGCGTAATAAATACAAGAAAACAAGCAACAAATTAACCTTAACCGACTTACAAAGGTGAAGTGCTGTTTAACTACAAGTGCATATACGATAAGATAGGCTGGATTAAAAACATTTCACCATTATCGACCTTTATAAATACGTTACTAAATTATGTTTAGCCTGCAATGTAAAATAAGCGCTGTTTAAAATTTTTAATTACTCATTTGATAAGATCCTGTTATCAATTGATTTGGTAATCAATAGGACGTGCTACTAAATGCGTTTTATTTCAGTAACATTTATCTGAAACTTGAAATTGAAAATGTTTGAAGGTTTCTGCGCGGTCAAGATACTGACTATCAGAAAATTAAGCCTATTACGATCTTGTTCAGATCTAATTGATAAATCAAGCCACTACAATCTGTCAAATTTCCTTATTAGATTTTCAACTTTATCGCGGATGCATATTGTTGAAAGTTGATTGGGAAAATTTGACAGTTGGTAGCTTGATGTGCTGTCGTCTGTACCTACTGCCACTGGTATTAATTCTTATCTCTAAGTTTTCCAGAAAAAAATATTACTGCAATATTAAATGAGTAATTGAAAATATTCAACTATTGTTATAAACGTCCATTTTTTTAAGTATGGGTGTTTGTTCCCCTTTCACACATAAACTACCTAATAGATCGTGATGAAACTTGGCAGTAATATAGCTTATACATCAGAATAATATATAGGCTACTTTTTATCCGGTTGCCAAAAGTAGTTTCTTCAGGAATCAAGTGAAACTGTCGGAAACTAGCGTTTCCTAAATGGCGCTTTTTGAGATAATATTATCAGTATTTTCACAAGTTTCTACCCATTTCTACCCACTTTCGTTGTAATTGAAAGCGTTTTTTCTGCACTATATTGTAGCTTTATGTATGTTGTTGTATTAACGCATTTCTTTTCTTTGGAGTGCTATGTCAATCGCACTATGTTGTACACTATGCTTGTATTTTATTACTAGCAAAATTAGAGTAAACAGTGTAACAATTGTAGATAGGCCATTAAATAAATAAATAAAGACAAATTTTTCCCCAGTAGGTAATCTAGTAGACAGTACAGACATCAAGCTACTACACTTTGTCAAATTTCCATAATAGATTTTCAACTGCATCGCTCAAGAATAAGTTTCAGAGTTGATTGCAAAATTTGGCGTCTGTACATATTATGTGTCTGTACACGGCAGTATATCAAGCTACTAATTACTAGCAGAATATCGATCATACGATGGTCACTACGATAAATCTATTGAATAATTCTGCCTTGGGATATAAACGATAGCGTTATCACTTAGTACAACCATGATACCATCTTATCTTGCATCTATTAATTTTGATTCATGAGATAAGGCAGTGAAACACGCGATTTTTTGTTACGCAGTTATGTAACGCGCAAATTTGTAGATTAAAAATATACCAAAGATTACGACTACGAGATTATAACTAAGGTCAACTACATAAATTGGGTATTTTATCTTAAAACTAATAATTAGAATGAACATCGAAACGGGTAGAACAAAGCTATAAGAACCTCAACCCAACGCTTGGCGCGGTCTTTCCGTGGATGGTTGACCATCTTATCATGACGAGTTCCTCCGTGTTTCGGAAGGGACGTTAAATTGATATGTCCCGACTGTCATTTGTACATCTTTAACAGTCGTTACGGGTAGTCAGAAGCAAGAAAGTCTGACATCCAGTCTTATAGTATCGGGTTGCCCAGGTAACTGAGTTGTGGAGGTCAGGTGGGCAGTCGCTCCTTGTAAAACACTGGTACTCAGCTAAATCCGGTCAGATTGGAAGCCGACCCCAACATATGTAGTTGGGAAAAGGCTCGGGAGATGATGATGAATATAAATAAAAACCTACACAATAACCTATATAATAAGGGTATTTTTCATATCATTTCCGTGTAGACAGACAATCTATTATGCCATAAAAACTATCAGCTGTATTGTCTACCACTTCACACACCAAATAAAATTGAGTAGGTAACTATACCTATTTCGTATAAGTATATACCTATTGCCGATAACATGCTAATACATAACTACGTGGAAATCAACTAAGGCAAATGGTTATGAGCATGAAATTGAAAACCATTATAAATCTATGTAGGAAACATGGATATGACATCATCTACCTAGCATTTTCCTAAGCTATGTTGGGGTCGGCTTCCAGTCTTAACCGAATGCAGCTGAGTACCAGTGTTTTATGTGGAGCGACTGCCTGTCTGACCTCCTCAATCTAGTTACCTAGGACACGTGGATAATTAGTTATCTTAGTGTGAAAATAACTAGTTTTTTTAATGTTTTATGATAGACTTAGAATAATTAAGTACTTACCTACATTTATACATATATTGAGTAAATAAGCTGAGCACGCTTTGTCTAATAATGTCTTATAGAATATGTACTACATATAATATAACGAGCTATCTAAGCGGCTGGTCGACACTTCCCGTGACCCGAAGACTGGCTATTTACTTTGGACAGGGAAAATCATTGCCAACGAACGTGGCAATGCTGCCAGCGTCTTGGGCATGCTCCCAATAGACAGCGATGGGGATGAATTTTTCAACATTTCTTTATATTTTGTAACTGTGTATAATTTATGATATTAGAGCTATTGTATAGTTAAAGTTTTTAACGCTAATGCTTACCATACCTTTATTTATTATCCTGAAATGGTATAAACAATTGTCATTGTATGAGAAATATTGAAACAAACATCCAAATTAGCGAAATAATAAAGATTCGTGCTGATATAGTTTGTTTCTATATTGGTTTGTTTATCCTTGTCCTCAGCCTCGACGTGATATTTTTGACAAAAGATAAATTTAATCCCGGAAAATGTAACAGAGTTGCCAAAAGTTTTGGGCAATAGGTTGTCTTGGGGGCGGTAGCGGTAGGGGCGGAGCTTAAAGAAAATATACTTAATAATAGTAAGTACTTCATTTGTTTTTCTTTTACCCGCAGCATACGGGAAAAATATGTCAGAATGTCTAGACTACGATCATTTTCACCCGTCAAAAAAGTCATTAAAATTATTATTCAATGTTTCGCCGTAAGAATAACAAACTTCTACAACGAAAATCATTTATTTTGATCGAAATTATTAGTTTTTCTTGTTTTTCTTATTTTCTTATCCAGCAGAGGGCTTACAAAGGCTACATTATTACGTTCAATTTCAAAATATTCCCGCTGACATACCTCCTATGTATTCTCAACCTAACTAAAAGTCTGCAACAGAATTTTCCTGTTAAACCCTACATTTACAGACAACAATAAGTGTTTCACAAACATTGACTCTAACCAATGCTATTGAGTGATCAATCCTGATTAGTTCTGCTGAAGTAATCCTCGTGAAGTTGATAAATAATACAACAAAACAATGGGGTAGTTATTCATACTGCCAATACCTTATATCTACTTAGATTATTATCATATGAGTAATCCTGTATTCTTTGTGACATTTTCTTTACATGTCTTTGTGTTTCAAAATCATTTATTCAAACTTGGCTGTAAAACAGCACATTTTGAACGTCAAAAATTACAAAAGACAGCCCCCAAAATGCCCACCATTCACCACTTCTAATGTGTTTTTGCTGGGAAGAAGAAGTGGTGCAACAAACTCCCCAGCAACACATGTCTGTCTGTTTTTATTATAGTTTTACTTTTATTTTTTTTAAGTTATGTATGTATGTATTAACGTATTGTTGTAAATGACGGACAATAAAGTTTGTGAATGGTAACTTCAAATACTTATAAATACGTACATATATTGTTTCGTCACTGAAAATCTATATTATATGTCGTAAACTGCATATTTTATCATCATCATCACAGCCTTTTTATCGTCCCACTGTTGGGCACTAGCCTCCTCTCCCACGGAGAAGGATTGAGCGTTAATCACCACGCTTGCTCAAAGCGGGTTGGTAATATTTTATATTTTCTTTTATTTTTGGAAGCCAGGATCAAATCCAGTGGAAGATTATTGTATACTAGTAATTAAATCATTGTAATGTCTTCTTCTTCCCCTGTTACCAAGTTTGTGATCGGCGCAAATGTTTTCCGCTTCCATTCGTCTCTGTTAGCCGCCATTCGACACTATCCACTCCCTTCTTAATCCTGTCGTCTTTCAGGCCATCAATCCATCTTCTCCTTGGTCTACCTCTACCTCTAGTTATTTAAATATTAATTATTGTGATATAGTGAAATAAAAAAAGTGATCTACAGATAGGTAGAACCAATTTGGGATTACTTTTGCCATTGAAAACTAATGACAATCAGCAATATCATTTGTGATAAGACTAATTAGTTTGATTAGCAAAGACAAACATCCTATCGTGTAGCTAACGCGATATTATACAGTTTTCTATGGTTTTCCAGCAAGGTTTTCGTTAAGATGATTATGCAATTTGAGGGTGGTCATGGAAATATTTAAACTTGCGCAGAAAAACATCTTGAGGGTTTTAATACAAAAAATACTAGACTAGATTATTAGGCTCAGATGACAATAGATATTTCCACTTTATACCTTATTGGGTTCTTGTATGAAATTAAGGCATAGTAACTACCCAACTTTATAGTTTTGTTAACTATTCCAATAAGTTAATCCTATCATCTAACGACACGGACGGTGCAATGTAATAAAAAAACGAAATCAATTATTTAGACACAATTTTCCTGTTTAAATTATAGATAGTAACTATAATTAATTACTCAATAAAATATCATACTAACTTAAGCAATTGAAAGCATAAAAATATTTCGATTCGATCTAGATGTCGATTTTCATCCTACTGGATAATACTTTATATCTGTTAAATAAAAAAAAGCACTAACCTGCTTCAAAAATGGTGACCCTTTCTTCTCACTAGTACTTTTGGTTAATTCACCCATTTTTGCAACCGATAATTTTAAAACACCCTTCTTCCTCAAACTCGTCAGAAAATTGTGAATTTCATAGTGTCAAGCACGTTCACTTCACCACACAAACTATTGGACAAAGGCGCTATTCGCACCGATATTAAACGCTGATAGCAGATTAGATAAATCTTATTGTTACAAGTGATTAATTGTTAATAACCTATTGTGTGCGCTTGCGCGCGTTCTGTAGGTTTGTTCGTGAAGTATGTGGTGCTTTGTTTGTGATCGGGATTGAACTGAGCAGCTGGACATGTCGTCTTTGTGACGTTTGCAAAATTAATTTACACATGTTTCTGAACGCAGGATCGAGCGAGACTTGGTTTTCCCATAAGTTATATACGTTACTATAATCTGTGGCTGATTTTGTCTGGCTAATGAGGAAAAATCGATCGATTTCGCAATCTGTTTTTGGGCTGCAAAACCTTCATATTTGATCTCTTGAGGTGAAAAATATTTTTTTTATTTTGACGCAAAAAGGGCGCATTTGAACACAAGCTACCAAATTCTGAAAATACCATGCCTGTAATGTTTAAATATTCAATTGTGAAATAAACAAAGGAGACTATATTTAACAGCTACAGAACAAGATGGTTTTGAATGCGAATCAATAAATGCCTTTATTCTACCAAATTGTGCGATTATTAAACCCGTGAACACCATGGAATACTTATTACAGTTTATTTCAGGACCGCCCTAAAGTTGCGTACTTCATAACTAGATGGCGCTGTACTTTAACATCCCGTTTCTGAATCGCGGTGTTAAAATTCTCCGCGGTCGAATCACCCTCCCGCGTTACAGTACTGAATTCATACTTACCTGGCGTAGGAGATACCGTGATCATGAAGGCGGTTCCCCCAGGGCGAGGTCCATCCATTGCACTGCGGATGGGTTGACCCCTGCGATTATCCCTAATGTGGATAACTCGGACGCGTAATTTTTGGTAGTGGGGGACTGCGTTCGCGCCGTCCCCTCCAGAATAGAAGAAAATACATAAGAAATCTGCGGGGTTTTTAACATAAAAGTAACATTTTATTTTTTTGCAGTAATATTTCCTACCTCAAGCAAATCTTTTGAAAGAATGGAAACCATTTTTGTTATAAATTTTAAAGCAGAGAAATGTTCAGTTTTTATTACTTAAAATCATTTACTCGGCTTACCCACAAACATTGTGCTGACTTCACACGAAAATTATGTAAATAATTAGTTACAGCGAATAAGCCAACAAAAGCGCCTTTCTTTTATCGATAAAAAATAATATCACGTTCATTCCACTAATTAATATGTTGTTGACAATATGTTTACACCTATGTATAAGTATCCAATATTGCAATCTAGCAATTCACTTCCATTATTTACAACATCTATTAAAATCAACTTGTTCACCAATAAAGATAAAGCCAAAATACATAAAGAACATCACATTGCTTACTGGTTTCCTTGGCCAGGCAGAACCCAGCTTCAGCAGCCGGCTTTTACCCAGCCACAAAATCCTCGCACAGCACTGGGTCTATCTATGCCTGTTAATCTACAGGTGAGTTTTATCTTCTGTATAGTCAATTAGACTTTCAGAATCTTTTCAGATGAATAAATAACGCAATGAAATAGTTTAATAGTCATGACTAATGATAAAATATTTGTGATAAAAATTTCCTGTCTTATTAAAAATAAATTTTCAAGATAAGACTTTTTTGGTAATGGTTGCCGAGCGGATGCTTAGAAAGATTACCTTGAGAAGGTTTTATTTAATTTAATTAACATTCAATTACAAATGTTTTCAATTAAAGTTTTTTTATTTATTAATTAGTACATTTGTCATATTCTAACTATTCTAAGTCAGCTATCAATAACCATGACCAATCTTGATTGCAAAATAAAATTGGTTACTAAGCACGGTAATCTGATATAATCATTTATTATTTTACTGCAGTAAAGGCATGACGTCACAACTTCACGAATAAGTATTGGTGTTTTTTTGAGGCAGGCCATGATAAGACAGACGTCACACACCAAAGTCTACCAGACTGTCACTATGTTGTGGTAATCTTCAGGTGTACGTATCTACACAAAAACGATGCAAACAAGTAATAACGTAAGCATGCGTTTAGTGGAGTCCACACGTGACCAAAGGGCTGGCCAATACCTTGGCCAATGAATCAGCATTGCCATCCAACATGGCCAGCCTTTTGGGCACGACCCCCGCTGACAGCGATGGGGATGAATATTTTTTGATGCATTATTTTAATTTTCTTCTTTCTTTCTTTATTTTCTTTCTATAATTATAGTTTTTTTTTTTTAAGTTTGTAAATATATGTAAATAGCGTTAATAAAATAAAAAGTAATAACGTTAAATTGAAGTTCTACATACATTTCGGGTTTTTATCAGCGCACGTGTGTAGGTTTGAAAATAAGCTAACCGCTCGTAAAATACACCGTACATGTGATTGTGTATGTAGTTGCACTAATACGAGTTTCGTACTTTATTTTACTTGGTTCCTTGCGTGTTATTTAATAGTCTATGCCTAGGCTATAAAACAAGAAGTAACATCAATTTTACATACAGCGCCATCTATTTTCTTGTAAATAAGCTACGCTTCCAAAACAGAAATCTTTATACTACTGGTGTTTTTTTTCTAGTTTTTCACCAAAAAATGCAACCCTCAATGTAACTTCACTTAAATTTATTTATTAATTTGTCCAATGTGTGTAATTTAAACAATTTAACTATCGTGACTAGCTTATAAAATTGAGAGCAAATTACGTCAAAACGCATCTCATCACTCAGAATGTTTTATTAGGCGCTTGCGTGTTATTGGTTGAAGTTCCTAAAAATACATGCTATATACATGTGAATTAATTTAATCCGTCTTTATTTTACATAGCAATCAAATGTATGTATGTAATAACGACACACATTAATTACAAAGCTTGCTCAAGGATCTCGTCTCAAAGATGTAGCAAACAACAATGGATGTTCTTTTTGTCAAAGAGACTGTGACGACCAGGCCATTTCTTTTGTTCATCTGTACTGTAACTGCAATGACAATATACCTATACGAGTTTCGGTAGGGTAAAGTATATCTATCAGTAACAGTCACATGCTCGATGCCTTTTTTGAATGAATTTGTATATGTACTGTGTCCTACCAAAAACAATAACGAATAAAAATGACTCTTGCAGCACTAGAAGGTAAAATTGGTAAATTTATTGAGTGTAAGTTACATCTTTTTACTGTTGGACTTCACCCTTATTAGCCCTTATAAGCAATCCTACTGACAGCACCCTACAGTTAGTTGAACTCCTTGATTCGTCTACCAAAGTTGTACACTTCAGATTTGTCTCTCTTTAATCTGAGCAACAAATAGCAATACTGAGTACCTACAAAGCGAGAGCTCAAGTCAGAGATGACTCATGTTACTTATTTTTAGATTGTTTGTTTACGTTCCATGTCAGGCTATTTTTAAATTGAAATAAAACAAATTTAGTTTAAATTTAAATCTTATTTTTATTTTAAACACTTAACATTACATGATTAAATTAATACTGGCCACTTGAATATAATTCAACAGAAGATTGAGTGCTGACAAATAAATACTTAGGGTACAATCAGTCTTAAAATAATATCACAATCAGTGTTCAAATAACTGAAACTTATTTTAGTCTACTTCTTCCACGGTGGGTCCGCTGCTCTGCTGGTATCCTCCTCCGTAGCCGCCGGGCATTCCGCCAGGCATACCGCCGGGCATACCGCCGGGCATGCCTCCGGCACCGGGCGGCGCGCCGGCCGCGCCCTGGTGCAGCTTGGTCATGAGCGGCGAGCACACGCGCTGCAGCTCCTGCAGCCGGTGCTCGAACTCGTCGCGCTCGGCCAGCGCGTTGTTGTCGAGCCAGCGCAGCGCGTCGTCACACGCGCTGCGGCCCGCACTCTTGTCCTGGTCCGACAGCTTGTCTCCCGCCTCATCCAGCGCCTGCCTCACGCTGAACACGTACGCCTCCAGCTGGTTGCGAGCCGCCACGCGCTGCCTCTGCTGCTCGTCCTGCTCCTTGTACCGCTCCGCCTCGGCCAGCATGCGCTCGATCTCTGCCTGCGACAGCCGGCCCTTGTCGTTCTTGATGACGATGTTCTTGCTGCGGCCGGTGCTGTTCTCCTTGGCCGACACGTTAAGGATCCCGTTCGCGTCCAAGTCGAAGGTAACGTCGATCTTGGGCACGCCGCGCGGCGCGGGCGGTATGCCGGTCAGGTCGAAGGTGCCCAGCAAGTTGTTGTCCTTAGTCATCGCCCGCTCGCCCTCGTACACTTGGATGGTGACCGCCGGCTGGTTGTCCGAATACGTGGTGAACGTTTGCGACTGCTTGCACGGGATCTTGCAGTTGCGCTCAATGATCTTGGTCATGACGCCGCCGGCGGTCTCGATGCCGAGGGAGAGCGGCGTCACGTCCACCAGCAGCACGTCCTGGATCTTGGCGTCTTGCGAGCCGCTCAAGATGGCCGCCTGCACTGCCGCGCCGTACGCTACGGCCTCGTCGGGGTTGATGGACAGGTTCAGCTTCTTGCCGCAGAAGAAGTTCTGCAGCAAGTTCTGTACTTTCGGGATCCTGGTAGAGCCTCCGACGAGCACGACGTCGTGGATCTGACTCTTGTCCATCTTCGCGTCCTTAAGCGCCTTCTCTACGGGGTCGAGGGTGCCCCGGAACAAGTCTGCGTTGAGCTCCTCGAAGCGCGCGCGGGACACGCGTGTGTAGAAGTCGATGCCCTCGTACAGCGCGTCGATCTCGATGGTGGCTTCCGTGCTGGAGGACAGCGTGCGCTTAGCGCGCTCGGCGGCCGTGCGCAGGCGGCGCAGTGCGCGTGGGTTCGTGCGCATGTCCTTCTTGTACTTGCGCCGGAACTCATCGGCGAGGTGGTTCACCAGCCGGTTGTCGAAGTCCTCACCTCCGAGGTGCGTGTCGCCCGCCGTCGCGCGCACTTCGAACAAGGAGCCCTCGTCGATGGTGAGGATCGACACGTCGAACGTGCCGCCGCCGAGGTCGAAGATGAGCACGTTTCTCTCGCCCTTCAGGTTCTTGTCGAGGCCGTACGCAAGCGCAGCGGCCGTGGGCTCGTTGATGATCCTGAGCACGTTCAGGCCGGCGATGGCTCCGGCGTCTTTGGTGGCCTGGCGCTGCGAGTCGTTGAAGTACGCCGGCACGGTGATGACCGCGTCGCGTACTGTCGTGCCGAGGTACGCCTCCGCCGTATCTTTCATCTTCGTCAGCACCATGCTACTGATTTCTTCGGGCGCGAACCGCTTCGTCTCGCCCTTGAACTCGACTTGGATCTTTGGTTTGCCGCAGTCGTTCACCACCTTGAAGGGCCAGTGCTTCATGTCTTGCTGGATCTTAGGGTCATCGAACTTCCTGCCGATCAGTCGCTTGGCGTCGAACACTGTGTTGCTGGGGTTGAGGGCCACCTGGTTCTTGGCTGCGTCTCCGATGAGGCGCTCCGTGTCCGTGAAGGCCACATAGGATGGCGTGGTGCGGTTGCCCTGGTCGTTGGCGATGATCTCCACGTTCCCGTGCTGCCACACTCCGACGCACGAGTATGTCGTACCGAGGTCGATTCCGATAGCTGCCATTGTGTCTTTCTTCTCAAA
Source organism: Heliothis peltigera (assembly GCA_958496145.1). Lineage (NCBI taxonomy): Eukaryota > Metazoa > Arthropoda > Insecta > Lepidoptera > Noctuidae > Heliothis > Heliothis peltigera. Next base: position 7,564,547 of record OY292346.1, read on the forward strand.
CAATACTTTCACAATAATCGCGTTGAATAAACTTGCGAGTCTAGTAAACTTCTCCGGTTTGTACCGACCGAACTCTCTTCGTCTGCTTTGCTTTGCGTTTGAATTAATTCTGACTTCGCGCCGAGTGCTCGCACCTTAAATAGTCAACAAATTCGAGATTCGAGATACTTCTCCTCATTGCTAGACGTCACTAGAAACGGCCAATCACAGAACAGAATGGCGCGAAGGTTCCAGAGGGTCATAGCTCCGACCAATCAGAGAATCTGTGGGAAAGAGATGGGCATACATTTCCGTCTCAAAAGGGTTGCCACTGTAGAAAGTTTCCCGGACACTGGGGTAAAATGTACTATAATAAATAGGTTACACTCTTCATGTTGCATTGCGATGACTAAAATTTATAATTTATCAAAAATAAAAAAATGTTGTCAAAATGACGGTACTTAAAAACCTTTAGAATAATCAGTGTAAAAAAACTGAAATGTATTTAAAAAAAATGAAATTCAAATAAGTAGTTTTGTAATGTTTGAACATAAGACAACTCTCATCATTTCTAATGTATTATTAATTGGATTTTTATTCAAAAACTAAACCTTTATAGGTTAAAATATAAAGCAATAATCACAATTTTTTCCACATTTTGCAGTAGTTGTACTTTTAAAAATCAGTTAAATACATGACATTTATTTAAACGAAAACTTTCGAAATATATCAATGAGAGTAAAATTAATAATTAAAATAAACCCATTCCGCCTTATTATAAAACGTGGTCATAAAAAGTATCGGCTTTAGCACTAGATTGAAATAAGACCATTAACTTTTTCTAAGGAGATAGTTTAAAGCTAGAACTAAAGGCGGTACTTTTTTAAGACCAAGTTTTAAAATAATCGGGGTTTGTTTTAATTCATTAATTAATGAAAAATAAATAATATTTTCTGCCCATCATGTAAAAATGAGGAGATTCAACGTGGAGTACTGGCAATAACAGAGTTAAAAGTCGTCCGTACCCTAACCAATCAGGGCTTTTGTGCGAAAGAGATAGGTAGCATATCATCCATCTCATTAGGGATGTCACTGTAGAAATTTTCCTCCATATTGGGGAAATATTTACGACTCAAGTCAATTATTTCATACGCGTGAATTATTTTTAAACTTCGCTAGATGCATTATATGGTCGAAGCTTTAACAAGTCAAGTGTGTGTGTGTGTGTATGTAGCGACATTGATCAAATAATTATAAAATAATGGCTTATAATCCTGTTGTGTAGGATAACATTAATACATACATATATTTTTAGATAATCACTATCTTCTTACTTGCCTTCAACTTATTGGAATTCGTTTCAATGTAGAACTTTGAGTAACTGTTACACGAAAAAAAAATTTGGTCATGGGAGATAATTATTCTCTACAGGCTGGCAATATCGGGGAGATCTAGAGCTTTCCCAGCGCCAGTGCTGCCGCCGTGCGACAAAGATAGCAATACGAAAGGGGTCAAACATCGATATAGGAAAGACTAGATGGAGTGTTCAGTACAAAACGGAACGTTCATATTGACAGCATGTTTGATGCGCGTGTGAGTGCCGAAAGTGTATGATTATCGCGTCTGCATTTGTGTGCGTGTCATTCTAATATACCAGCGCAAAGTGATTACCCCCAAAATGTGGGAAAATTAAAATTTGTGCAGTGTAAAATTATCTTATAAACATAAATATAAATATAAATATAAATATAAATATAAATATAAATATAAATATAAATATAAATATAAATATAAATATAAATATAAATATAAATATAAATATAAATATAAATATAAATATAAATATAAATATAAATATAAATATAAATATAAATATAAATATAAATATAAATATAAATATAAATATAAATATAAATATAAATATAAATATAAATATAAATATAAATATAAATATAAATATAAATATAAATATAAATATAAATATAAATATAAATATAAATATAAATATAAATATAAATATAAATATAAATATAAATATAAATATAAATATAAATATAAATATAAATATAAATATAAATATAAATATAAATATAAATATAAATATAAATATAAATATAAATATAAATATAAATATAAATATAAATATAAATATAAATATAAATATAAATATAAATATAAATATAAATATAAATATAAATATAAATATAAATATAAATATAAATATAAATATAAATATAAATATAAATATAAATATAAATATAAATATAAATATAAATATAAATATAAATATAAATATAAATATAAATATAAATATAAATATAAATATAAATATAAATATAAATATAAATATAAATATAAATATAAATATAAATATAAATATAAATATAAATATAAATATAAATATAAATATAAATATAAATATAAATATAAATATAAATATAAATATAAATATAAATATAATGACTGAATGTCACAGGATCAGTCGGAAATCTATTGAAGAAATAAACTTATGTATTATCAATAAGTATCTTACTAAATTACAATAAAATAATAATGTTGATTTCGTAATACCATTTTACAATATTAATCGCAGCATCAAAAAAGAAGGTAAAAATATTTCATACCTTGGCAATACTCAAACAATATGGAGTCGTTTTGTTGTTATTTTGCCGTCGTAATATTTTCAAAGAAATGCATAGATATCTATACATATTTATCATAAAATTGCAAACTTACTTATGAAAATTTTTTACAAAAAAATTAAACCGACTTCAAAAACACTGAAAAGTGAAAAAAAAGCTTTTAAGTACATCGCTCTAGAAGTCGGTGTCAAGAAGTTGCAACTATAACACTGTATTTATTTGGACACCGACTTCTAGAGCGATGTACTTAAAAGCTTTTTTTTCACTTTTCAGTGTTTTTGAAGTCGGTTTAATTTTTTTGTAAAAAATTTTTATTTTTATCTTTTTAGTATCAGGTCCAAAATCTTGTTTCGTCATCCATTTATACACTCCATACCTTCTATAATAGCTATCATAACTCAAGTTTGTAGGAAATTCTCATTAACCAGCCCTTTATAACATCATCCACATACACATGATCCACATAAATCAAACAAATGCTCATAAAATAAAAAGTACTGAACCAAATTGGATGAAATTTTTATGGGACCAAATGGCAAGTATACTGCATCGAACAAAAAAAGAATTACACAAATCGGACAAGAAACCTGGGAGTAATCGGTGTACATACATAAAAAATAAAAATAAAAAAAATAAAAAAAAACATACCGGCCGAATTGAGAACCTCCTCCTTTTTTTGGAAGTCGGTTAAAAAGTGATGTTTGTATGCTTATTTTTTCTTGGAGTGTAGTTTTTATATCATTTCGCTGCACAAATGGTCATTTTTGCAATTTTTTATGAAATATTTACGACGTAAACACGCGACAAACGTCTGTCGCGTAATGGCGGCCTGTGGGTGGGGATAAGCCAAATTGGTGTCTCTGATCATAATGCATTTTGACAGCGCGTACTGGGCATCTAGACATTTCTTATATCGATGGGGTCAAACAAGAGCAGCTGTGTGAGTGCGATGAAAGTTCCAGAGAATTCTAGAACGAGTGAGAAACTTTTATGTGCTTGCAACTGTTTTTGTTCGGTTTGTAAACATACAACAGCTGACTAAATTGTTATGATTTGTAGGTGAGCTAGAAGGAATGTCCCGTAACAGATCACTTTCTTGCAAATGCCACTAAATAAATATTAAACCGTAACCATCGATCAAGTAATGACGAGCTAACCAACAAGTTAAATAAGTCATCCAATGTGTTTATTTTGGCAAATAAATATGTTTTTCTTAAGTGTTCTTTTTTAATGAAATATTTGAAAAATTTAATGAAATATTTAATAATCTGTGCCTAAGACAACAATTAATGGCAAATGGCAAGATATAAAAATTATAGTAGGTAAGTAGATACTTTAGCCAAAAATATTGTTAGAAATAACTTAAGTAATGTGGATAACGTGGATATATCTGAAACTGTTTGATTATTGATCAATAGTCATAATTTGATTAGGGAATTCAAGGAGTAACAAAAGTATCGACAATATGTCGTATTACATTAAGTATCTAGGTATTGGCGGGAAACAACATAGTAAGTATACACGACAAGGTTCTAGATTCGTCTTCCCTCAATATTCGACACCATTCGCCCCTCGTCGCGAAACTTCTCGGCCATTGTTATGTGTGTTCATGAACTTGCTTCATACTTGTTTAAAAGGGTTCTACACAACAAGTTCTCGAATTCTCGAAAAGAAATCATCATCTGCCTATCATATGCCTTTTGTCAGCTATATTGCGGTCAGTCTAATCAAATGCAGCTGAGTTTATGTGGGTACCAGCCCAGCCCCAGTGTTTTTCATGGAGCGACTGCTTATCTCACCTCCTCAACCCAGTTACCTGGGCAATCCGATACTAATTGGTAAGACTGATTGTTATTCATATTCTTTATTGCATTCCATAATGTACATAATGCGGAAAATTATACAATTACCTATTGACAAAAATTATGGACCCTGACGGGCACAGCAAGTTAGAAGACAGATGTTCGTTAGACGTTGTGCTTCTGACTAACCGTAATGACTGCCAAAGATGTACACGGAAAAGGAACTCAACACGGTATATCTCGAAACTAATGAATCTTAAAAATGGTTGTTTTATTTTCAAATGAATATCTCTTGACTGTTTATCTTTTCACACACCGTCCAAACATTCTAATAGTTACTAGAATAGTAATAACATAAATATAAAGTTATGTTTATGATCGTGAGTTGGAATGCTATTTTCATAGATGAGTCAATGCCAATATTTTGCTATTACCAAACACAGTTGGCTGCAGCCGCTCAGTGGGCATCCTTGGCTGTCGTCTGGGATTCCAGACAAATGGTCCTTACTTAGTTTACATAATCTAAGTATCATAATTCATGTCTCCTTTTAAAGCGTGGTCTAGAAGACCAGAAATAACACTAATAGGATTAACACTATGCGGATCCGAGTCGCTATTGTCTTTGGGTGGCAAATCAGCATCGAGCTATATTGCTGCGCTGTACAGCACTGTGCTATTATGTTTGGTCAAATCGTTCGTCCAATATTTTTATGTGGATACAAACAAACCATGATGGCTGGCTGGCTTTGTTAAAAAACGCAGCAGTCTCAAGCGAGGTGCGCTTTCCGCCATCAGGCTGAGCCGCGCTGTTCTGATTCAAATATGTTGTTTCCTAAGGAGGCCACTAAAAAACAACAAGACATTTATTGTATGTACTAGTGTATGCATTTTTGTACATGTCGTCACCATGATGGTGATAGCCGACGATAGTTTCGAAACCCTGATAAATCAAGGGCTGCTCACGATAATTGTACGCATGCATTACTTGAAAAACACTGGTACTCAGCTGAATCTGGTTAGAATGGAAGCCAACCCCAACATAGTCGGGAAAAGGCTCGGGAGATGATGATGATGGGGTATATACAGGGTTACTGGGTAAGTCGACCTAGATCCGTTAAGGGCGTGCAGTACCCATCTTTTCTGACTGATTTCACTATGAAACAACCTACCCCAAACCTAACCGTTTTCGAAATAAACGATTGTTAATTTTTATTATAAAAAATGCCGATTTTTTACCATTAAATATGGTATTTCAAAATTAGTATGCTTCTACTAGACCACGGGACTACAGAGTCCCGGATTTTTAGAAGGCGAACGTGGGGCCGAAGCCAACACGCTGAAGCCCTTTTGAGACAACTTTAATATATGTAATGGTGACACAAAACCGACGATTATCCCTGTATACACTATAGAAATGTACCCAAGGACAACCCCCGGTTTGTGCTAAACTATTGCTATGTATGGAAGAAAATCTACTTGGGTTATTGTGATGGGATGCTAGTGGACTAGGGAAGGGAAAACTATGGGGACTATGACCCCTGCCGATAACAATGTAATAAATACATGTAAAAATGGCAGGAGGAGACTCGCCAGCTCACTTACCGGGCCCCCGGGAACTAGTCGCTAAGTCGCAACAAGGGGGCAACGGGGACGTGAGCGGCTGAAGGGTGAGGTTGCCCCGGCCGGCTTTCTACCCAGATCACGCGCCTTAAAACCGGCATCAAGCCAGGGTCCAGCATCTCTGTGCCCACTCGCCACTTACCCGAGGCATTCACCCTCCGAGCATTGCTCTAGCGACTCCACTCTGGACGGCCAATGAAGGCAAGCCAGAGGCGGGAGACCTGTCCCCCCTCAGGGTTCACTCCGGCGAGCCGGAGATGAGGGACAGTATCCTCTCCCTGGAGCACTCGGTACCCGCGGGGTCGCTACTCCCCGACATCCGCCTCAGATGCCCTGCGGGCGCATGCTTAATTATTATTATTTTTTATTTTTTACATGCCGGTTAAGATGCTCCATGAACTTAGTAACCAAAATCCTACGTAAGTTAACTAAATACATTGTTCTGGACGATTGAAAGTTCAAAAAGTTATTTAAAAAAATTACAGTTTACATTTCTCTAAAGGATATTAAAAAAAATTGTATGGCAGACGTTCGGCAGATATGCCTAAAAACATCTACGTTTCATCAGCTATCCAACAAGGTATAACAATCTAGGGTCTTATTTAAACTCGTAAAAAAAATCTTAATTTCATAGGCGATAGTGGACGTAAACTAATTACGCTAATTGATTATTCTTTGGCTGGCCTTAGAAACTAAATCAAAACAGCAGGTCAGTTTGTACAAAATAACATTCATTAACGTCCTAGATTAAAGTTCGTGTTCAACATGTCCGCCTCTGTTTTGTACACATCTTCGCATTCTTCTGCGAAGCCCAGTTTTTATTACTCCAGTGGTCAATGTTCTTCCAATTTCGTTTGCGTTGATTATTCTGTCTTTCAATTCTAAGATAGAATAATCAACGCAAACGAAATTAGAAGAACATTGACCACTGGAGTAATAAAAACTGGGCTTCACAGAAGAATGCGAAGATGTGTACAAAACAGAGGCGGACATATTGTACACGAACTTTAATCTAGGACGTTAATGAATGTTATTTTGTACAAACTGACCTGCTGTTTTGATTTAGTTTCTAGGGCCAGCCAAAGAATAATCAATTAGCGTAATTAGTTTACGTCCACTATCGCCTATGAAATTAAGATTTTTTTTTACGAGTTTAAATAAGACCCTAGATTGTTATACCTTGTTGGATAGCTGATGAAACGTAGATGTTTTTAGGCATATCTGCCGAACGTCTGCCATACAATTTTTTTTTAATATCCTTTAGAGAAATGTAAACTGTAATTTTTTTAAATAACTTTTTGAACTTTCAATCGTCCAGAACAATGTATTTAGTTAACTTACGTAGGATTTTGGTTACTAAGTTCATGGAGCATCTTAACCGGCATGTAAAAAATAAAAAATAATAATAATTAAGCATACTAATTTTGAAATACCATATTTAATGGTAAAAAATCGGCATTTTTTATAATAAAAATTAACAATCGTTTATTTCGAAAACGGTTAGGTTTGGGGTAGGTTGTTTCATAGTGAAATCAGTCAGAAAAGATGGGTACTGCACGCCCTTAACGGATCTAGGTCGACTTACCCAGTAACCCTGTATACTTGCCATTCAGGTGTATGACTAATGAAATTACAAAACAATAAACCTCATATAAAATGGGGTTTTGAAAGGTCATCCTATCCTAATTGTACCAATTTGAATTCCAGTTTTATTGACAGTTCCTTTAATATAAAGTTACTCATTTTTAAAATAATTATTTATTACCTGTGCTAAACAAAGACCACAGCAGGTCAACTTACCCAAATCTGCCTGAAATCCATTATTTATTGACAGATTGGGGTAGGTTGATGTGCTGGCGTCTGTACAAATATATTTCATTTATGCCTCTTCTGTACAAATAATGGGCTCTAATTTCTTATTTTTTTTAAATAAAAATTTCAAAGAGAAAAGTATTTAAATTTTGTTGACCTTTTGGTGAACAGTATTGTAGTTTGCTATTAAAGCGCAATAGACTTGTTTTAGAGATTTAAGCTAAGCTAAACTTAGACATACAGAAAGAGACTTTGTTTCATACTGTGAGTGTGTAGTGATTTCCAGGTAACTTTGTGTGTATAGGGATCACTTAATAGCTACTTCGATAAAATAAAAGATAACATTTAATTGTAAAAATAATTTATTTACTTATATTACAGACTTATATTACAAAATTGATTAAATATTTACTAGGAACTTAGAAATACAATTCAACAGAAGATCGTGTGCTAGCAAACAAATAATAACAATCAGTCTTATAAAACAATATCAGGGATTCAGATAATAACTCAAGTTATTAAGGAATTCCTTGACCTAATCGACTTCTTCCACGGTGGGTCCGCTGCTCTGCTGGTATCCTCCTCCGTAGCCGCCGGGCATACCGCCAGGCATACCCCCGGGCATACCGCCGGGCATGCCTCCGGCACCGGGCGGCGCGCCGGCCGCGCCCTGGTGCAGCTTGGTCATGAGCGGCGAGCACACGCGCTGCAGCTCCTGCAGCCGGTGCTCGAACTCGTCGCGCTCGGCCAGCGCGTTGTTGTCGAGCCAGCGCAGCGCGTCGTCACACGCGCTGCGGCCCGCGCTCTTGTCCTGGTCCGACAGCTTGTCTCCCGCCTCATCCAGCGCCTGCCTCACGCTGAACACGTACGCCTCCAGCTGGTTGCGAGCCGCCACGCGCTGCCTCTGCTGCTCGTCCTGCTCCTTGTACCGCTCCGCCTCGGCCAGCATGCGCTCGATCTCTGCCTGCGACAGCCGGCCCTTGTCGTTCTTGATGACGATGTTCTTGCTGCGGCCGGTGCTGTTCTCCTTGGCCGACACGTTAAGGATCCCGTTCGCGTCCAAGTCGAAGGTAACGTCGATCTTGGGCACGCCGCGTGGCGCGGGCGGTATGCCGGTCAGGTCGAAGGTGCCCAGCAAGTTGTTGTCCTTAGTCATCGCCCGCTCGCCCTCGTACACTTGGATGGTGACCGCCGGCTGGTTGTCCGAATACGTGGTGAACGTTTGCGACTGCTTGCACGGGATCTTGCAGTTGCGTTCGATGACCTTGGTCATGACGCCGCCGGCGGTCTCGATGCCGAGGGACAGCGGCGTCACGTCCACCAGCAGCACGTCCTGGATCTTGGCGTCTTGCGAGCCGCTCAAGATGGCCGCCTGCACTGCCGCGCCGTACGCTACGGCCTCGTCGGGGTTGATGGACAGGTTCAGCTTCTTGCCGCAGAAGAAGTTCTGCAGCAGGTTCTGTACTTTCGGGATCCTGGTAGAGCCTCCGACGAGCACGACGTCGTGGATCTGACTCTTGTCCATCTTCGCGTCCTTAAGCGCCTTCTCTACGGGGTCGAGGGTGCCCCGGAACAAGTCTGCGTTGAGCTCCTCGAAGCGCGCGCGGGACACGCGTGTGTAGAAGTCGATGCCCTCGTACAGCGCGTCGATCTCGATGGTGGCTTCCGTGCTGGAGGACAGCGTGCGCTTAGCGCGCTCGGCGGCCGTGCGCAGGCGGCGCAGTGCGCGTGGGTTCGTGCGCATGTCCTTCTTGTACTTGCGCCGGAACTCGTCGGCGAGGTGGTTCACCAGCCGGTTGTCGAAGTCCTCACCTCCGAGGTGCGTGTCGCCCGCCGTCGCGCGCACTTCGAACAAGGAGCCCTCGTCGATGGTGAGGATCGACACGTCGAACGTGCCGCCGCCGAGGTCGAAGATGAGCACGTTTCTCTCGCCCTTGAGGTTCTTGTCGAGGCCGTACGCAAGCGCAGCGGCCGTGGGCTCGTTGATGATCCTGAGCACGTTCAGGCCGGCGATGGCTCCGGCGTCCTTGGTGGCCTGGCGCTGCGAGTCGTTGAAGTACGCCGGCACGGTGATGACCGCGTCGCGTACTGTCGTGCCGAGGTACGCCTCCGCCGTCTCTTTCATCTTCGTCAGCACCATGCTACTGATTTCTTCGGGCGCGAACCGCTTCGTCTCGCCCTTGAACTCGACTTGGATCTTTGGTTTGCCGCAGTCGTTCACCACTTTGAAGGGCCAGTGCTTCATGTCTTGCTGGATCTTAGGGTCGTCAAACTTCCTGCCGATCAGTCGCTTGGCGTCGAACACTGTGTTGCTGGGGTTGAGGGCCACCTGGTTCTTGGCTGCGTCTCCGATGAGGCGCTCCGTGTCCGTGAAGGCCACATAGGATGGCGTGGTGCGGTTGCCCTGGTCGTTGGCGATGATCTCCACGTTCCCGTGCTGCCACACTCCGACGCACGAGTATGTCGTACCGAGGTCGATTCCGATAGCTGCCATTATGTCTCTCTTCTCAAACAATACTTTCACACTTAATAATCACGTTGAATAAACTTGCGAGTCTAGTAAACTTCTCCGGTTTGCACCGAACTCTCTTCGTCTGCTTTGATTTGCGTTTGAATTAATTCTGACTTCGCGCCGAGCGCTCGCTTCTTATATAGTCAACAAATGAGAATAGAGATAATTCTCCTCCTTGCTAGACGTCACTAGAAACGGCCAATTACAGAACAGAATGGCGCGAAGCTTCCAGAGGGTCACGACGCTCCGACCAATCAGAGCGTCCATGTGAAAGAGATCGCTGTATATCTTCTATCTCAAAAGGGTTGTCACTGTAGAAATTTTCCCCGACACTGTGGTGAATGTTGCCTTCAACGTTCAATGGGTAAAACAAAGTGTTTGATAATAAACACATTTCCATATCATGTGCAATGAAACTTATAGATGATTTAAATTTAGGAAAGCAGCAACAAACGTAAAAATTATAAGAATTGAATGTATTAAGAATTTCGGTAAAATTTTTATAATATTTCTTACATTATCTAAGACAATTCACTAAGATAACTTAAAATTGGTAAAATCTGCAACTAATTTAATTTCACAAACTGATAAATATAATGTTATTGGTTGGGTGTAAAACATATTTTAATTTATTTTCTAATCATGTTTTCACGTACTAAATTAACAAATAATTTAACATTTCAGTTTGATATTAGTTGAAAATATAAAATAAAGTCTCAGTGTTTAATATAAATTGTTTAAGAATAAGTTTTATATACATAAGTTGTGTCACTTTTAGTATTTAAAGATCTATGAATATATTGCTGTGCCCTAACAGGGTCATGTATGTACTATAATTATATATAAGAACTTGTAAACTACATGATTGCAATAAATGACTATGACTATGACTAATATTCCTAAAAACGATATAGAATATAATATTTACATGGACTACAAAAATTGGGTACATTGAAGTTTACCTTGTGGCAATAATAGGGGGAAATATCTAGAAAACGCGCGAGAATCCGAACGGCTTGCGGTGCGTTCCATGGTTCCATTACGTTCCATGACGTAGCGTGAAAGAGATGGCAATAGTTTATTATTGTTTTGTTTACATGCAAGCCGAAGGAGAGATTTTTTGCGGGGGCTTCTGGATAAAAGCGAAGCCCTGAAGGTCGCCTAGAATATTCTACCCCTTATTCTTACAAACAACATAACGGTTTTCCACTGACTATTATATTTATTATAGGTGCTTTTTTTTAATAAATACTTTAGGCTATCGTTGAAAACGATGGATTGCCCTTAGTAAATAACATTGGCGTTTCTTTGGTCTCTGAAGTAAATATTACAAAAATAAACTATTATAAGTACTTTATTAGTAATTAAAGGTAACATAGGTACACTTTTTTTTATTCCTGCATGGTTTTATAATCATTATAGCGATAGAGGCAAAAATGATAATAAATGGTTAGTTCCAATTTTCAACACGTAGCGCTGTTTGTTTTCAACCTCAAAATTCGTGATATCCTTGTTTTATCTTCCTAATTGTTAGTTATCGACTATTTAACAATTTTATTATAGCCAGTATAGCTGTCCTCCAAATATCTTTGTAATTTAATGAACATAAAATCACAATTAAGTAGGTAGATATACCAATCCCATAATTAGTACGATCAATATCTTAGCATTTCCTTGTATTTTAGACTAATTACGCAATCAGTCTAGGTACCCAGATTAAATGTGTGGACTTCGTGGGCACATTCGAGAAAATTCACCCTGCCCCTCTCTGGGGCTGACCCCAGAGAAACTAGGTCACAAGCGAAGCTTCTCGTATGCAATAAGGCATATTTTGTTCTACCATCTAATTTTTATAATAGTTACCTATTTTGGGTAATATTAAAGAGATTTGATGTACCTATTTATAGTTGTTAGGTCACATTTATTTTTTGGAAATTGTAGTCTATTGTTTACATAGCTCAGAACTTACTAGAGGGTCCACCTCTATATTATACAGACAGATTCATAGCTTATTTATAAGACCGTAGTAGCGAGAGTATTATAAAATCTGTGGTAGTAGGTAATTGTAATTTCCCCATTAAGTAAATGAATATAATTCCTATTATTTGTTACATGTAGCTTTTTTTTAATTTATTCTCTAACTATCTTTATTCTTAAGCTTTTTAAGTTTCGTTTTTAAACTTACGGTCATTGATCAATGTAATTAGTTTTTAAATAAAGCCGTGTAAATAAATAAAATAAATCGGCGTAAGTACCTACTTACTGATTACAACACTTATCCTACATGATAGGCAGCAGTTCTAGAACGCTAGAACTGGGAATATCGTCATTGGCTGATGACTTGTCCGTTTAGTGCCAGATCAAGAAAAAAAAACTAGATATATTTCAGACTGCATGAATATAGCTTCCTACCTAGTTGTCGTATGTACAGTATTGACGTCATTCGGATGCGGATGACGTCAGATTGTAGCTCGAACTTTACTAGATGCATTTGTATACCTTCTTGAGATAAATATAATTTAGATGTGGCCAGGTCGTTAGGAAGCCAATTATTTGGATTGTGAGTGGAATAAATCGTTTCAAATGAAAACACGCTCGTTTTAAAAATTATGAAATTTAACTAGTACGTTAGCATGGTAGAAAGGTTTTTCACGTATTTAGTACTGTTAGAAACTGCTTATAAGTGGGTAAATAAAGACTTCAGTTTCAAAATATTAGTTAATCGAATCTACTTGTTGTTTAGTGTTTCTGGAATATTATTAAGTCTGTGCTGATTCTTTTTTCATAAAGTAAACTTAGCCACTCGATACTAGATGGCGCTTTCATAAAATATTATATTCGTTACTATTTTGTTTTTTCAAATATTGTTCGGTACACTGACGAATTGTCAAAATAATGCCAAATTAGCTCAGGGTATGGATCCAAATTTTAATTAGCAAAATTCTAAAATAATATTATGAGTTTTTTTGTAACCCATTATTTATTTTAATTGACGATATTTACTGGAACAAAATTTTTAATAATGACGCGCTGTAGTGTCCCTTTGTGCTCGGAAATGGCAAACCATCACTTTCCCAAAGACGTAGAACTGAGAAAACGATGGCTCGAAGCTATACAACGCGTCGATTTTGTTCCAAAAGGAGCAAGAATATGTCGAAAACATTTTCATGACACCGACTACGTGAGGCCCGTTGGCCATCCTGGTTAGTAGTGGTAGTTTCAATGTCATAAAACTGCCTATTGCAGCTCAGGGCTCAGGATCCGGCAGCTTCCAGCAGAAGACTGTTTAAAATTTTAAGTAGTTTGTCATGACCTCTTGTAGAACATTAGATAGGAGCTAAAGGCCCAGTTAATGTATGTATTTAAGTAGCTAGTACCTAGGTACCCGCAATGCTCTAGAAATGACTCGCTGACTGGATGATATAGCAACAAGAAGATATTCGTCTGTGCAGGTGAGTTCATAATATTCGTCAAACTGAGAGAAATCGTCCCCTAAAATGCAGCTAAACACAATTTGTATGGTATTACAGGTGGAGCGCCACGCCACAGGTTCCTAAAGAAGAATGCGGTGCCATCAGTTTTCGAATGGAACACAAATTCAATCACAAGACTGAATCTTGCAAGGCTGTTGCGACGACGGGGTCGCAGACGAAGAAAATATCTCACACGCGAAAGGATCTCTAGTGACAGCAAGAGAACTGACAGTATGGATGCCGAGAGCTCTCATGACCACCGTAACAATGCAAAATATGCAATGGAACACCACTTCCACGGGTGTTCCAAGTATCTGGTCCGAGCACAAGGCACACAGACCTCAAATAGTTTGAGATTGTTTTCTGCAAAAGATTTAGTAACTGATGCTGAATCTGTATATTTCTATACAGGACTAGACACCTATGCACAATTTACACTACTTTTATCTACTCTAGTGCCAATGGCCTGCGACATCAAGTACAGGTCTAGTGATTTATCTAATTTGTCCGTTGAAGATCAATTTTTGATGTTACTTATTAAGTTGAGGCGAAGCAAACCCGACTTTGAAATAGGTAAAATGTTTGGTGTAAACAAATGTGATGTTTGTTATGTCTTTATTACTTGGGTAAATTTTGTGTGCGATAACTGGAGGAGAATCAGCTTCTGGCCTTGTCACCATTTTGCTAGCACGCACTTGCCGACTGTCTTTAGAGGCAGCTTTCCTAATGGTGCTGAGGAGACCAAGTGCAGTGAAATTCCTATAACAATGGAAAGTCAGCATAATGCAGTGAAAGTGTCATTCAGCCAATATAAAACCAAGGATAAGCTAAAATTCCTAGTAGGATGTTCTGCAGAAGGCCTCTCCATTTATTGCACCCAACTTGAACTGCCTGTGTCCGTGACTCCTTGTGAAAGTAAAGAGTCTTTGTTGAAGGGTGTAGACCATGAAGTTGCTAAGAATGTACCTATTGAGAAACTCATAGAGATGACAAAAACATATAAAATACTAGCGAGTGCACTAAATCAGACTTATACCCCTTTGTCTTCAAAAATATTTTGTATTTGTGTATTGCTTTGTAGATTCAAGGAAGGTTTTGTTGGTAAAAATAATTTATAAATCATCTGAGCGTTTTCTTTCTTGTAGAACTAGAGAAACAATTGGAATTAGAGAGTGGATGCAATATTTTCCAAATAGGCTCTTGCAGGCTCCATAAAAAGTTGTAGAACAATCCACTTCAAAGGAGAATGGGACTTCTGGGCCCATATTTATCGAGTTAAGATATGGGTAAAAGAAAGGTTAGGTATATTGTTTTTCATTTCAAAGTGAAAAATCAGCTCAATTTACAATCTGGAAAATGAAATGTGCAATAATTAAACACTACAGCGTTCATACTATTTACGAAAATGCTTTTACCAGATGCAGATTGCTTAAAAAAAGATTATATCTATTATTTTCCTATTTGTTTCCATATTTTGAATTAGAGTTCATAAGAGTTTAATTATTAAATAAATATTTACATGAATAAGTTAATTGATTCACATTTACTATTCGATTATTGTATTTTTATCTATGCTAACTTTAACTTGACAATACTTGACATCGAATTTCGATCGACATAATAAATATGTTTCTCTTTTCTGCTTTCCTACTTCTGATCAAAGAGTAAAGTAAAAGTAAATATATATCTTTGCTTCTGATACTCCTCCTTGTACGACCCTTGCCTTGCCGGACACGGCGAAATCCGCTTAAAAGTTGAAGTTGGATTTTATTATTCTGAATTGTATATTGATTGACATTGACATCATGGATCGTTGTGTAAATTGTGGCATAGCGACTAGTCGCTGCAATTCAGTAGGTCGTCGAGCTTTGGATAACGAAAACATATTAGCAGTGATTCGAAAATGGCGCGAACCACAATCTGCAAGTGTTCATTTATTTAGAGAGCTCTTCTTCCTGTTTATTAGTTCACCGTTGTAAATGTGAGTTTTCCATCACCACAGTGCTCATGTTTTTACTAATTAATAAAGTATAAATAGGTCAACATTTAAGTAACTACATTGAACTAAGTAACTATCAGATGGCGTGGTGGTTAGTGAACCTGCCTGCCACGCTATAGGTCGCGGGTTCGATTCACGCATAAGTCAAACATTTGTGTGCATGAACATGTGTGTTTGACTTAGACTGGGTGTTTCTATGTATAAAATGTATGTATTTACAAAAGAAAAGTATATAAGTATGTTTATCAGTTGTCTAGTACCCATAGTACAAGCTCTGCTTAGTTTGGGACTAGATGGTGTTGTGTGAATGTGTGAGGAATATTATATATCAGACACAGAATCAAAACATTTATTTGCATAGAAGGTAGGTTCTATCTACAGTAAAATTGTTTTAAAAAAATATTGAGCCGGGTATAGCATTTTAAAAAGTAATCATGTTATCTCTCATTAATAACTTTTTGCATATTTTAGGTTAACAGCAGTGACCATGTGTGCCAAGCTTGCTGGGACTTGGCTCGAAGATCACTGCTTAGTGAAGCTAGACATCTTGGCCACCGCAGTATATGTCTCCGATGTGGACGTTCTCTTGCATCTAGATTCAGCCACTTACTGCACACTGCCTCACCTCGTGAATTGAGAATTTATAAAGTTATTCAAGAGTGGATTCTACCTAAAGCTGTAAGTTGAATCAAATGTTGATTTCATATCATATTTTATAAATAAGTTTGCAGTAATACAAATTGATTTTTAAAAATATATACTTAAATTTTCATAATATTGTTTGTTCTAGATAGAAGATACCAGTCGCATATGCCATGCTTGTTGGGTGGCTGCAGACAGAGCTGCTGTCCGTATGGTCTCTCACCCATCTGCTTCTTCTCACGCAAGCCAAATTGGAGAAATACTGCAACCGGCACAAGTTGAAAAAGTTAGAAGGAATGAGCCTGAGCCCACTATTATATTGCCAGATTACATGAGACCTATTGAAACGGAAAGGAGGTGCTTTATTAAACATTGCAAGAGAATAGAGAGGAACAGAGTTCCACTTTCTACCCGAAGAATGTTGCTCAGTCTGCATAAATATTATGTCCCTGAGAATAATCGTCTTTGTGATTGTCATTTAGATATAGAAGCATGGGATTTTCGTGACAGTTTGACAAATAATTATGTACAGACTTTTACAGCAAAACATATCCAGGACATGATGTCTTTAAAAGAAGTTGTTAATTCAAGTAGTAGGGAAATAGGGACGTAGTAAAGTAGGGAGCAATACCTTAGTTGGTCTGCCTCGCTTTGTGGGTTTTGAGAAACTTCATAAAGCAACCTGGAGTTGGTGATTGATTCACCCGTGCATCCGAGAGCACGTTAATATCGGTCCTGCGCCTGATCTCTCTTCGGTCGTGAGCCTGATCTCTCTGCGTCCCATCAGACTGAGAGTGAGGGAATAGAGAGTGCACCTGTATAATATGTCCTGCGCAGCTGGCTGATCTCCATAAAAGAGAACGGCCGCCGTAGCCGACAATCGGCCTGTATGCCATACAGACAGACATGTGTTGCTGGGGAGTTTGTTGCGCCATTTCTTCTTCCCAGCGAGAACACATAGGAAGTGGTGAAGGCGTTCTCGGCGTTTTGGAGGTTGTCTTTTGTAATATTTGACGTTCAAAAAGTGCTGTTCTACATCCAAGTTTGAATAAATGATTTTGAGTTTGCGTTTGATGAATAAAAGATGTTAATAAAAAGCGATTTTCATTTTTAATCATCATCTCCATCCTACTCTACGAAATATGTTTAACATCTTGTCTAACTATAAGATAAAATAATTACAGATACAGCTGGTATATTTTTGAAATCACCTCTTTAATTCATTTTATTTCAATACCTGTTACAATCGGTTAGGAAGAAGATAAAATAATCAAAAGCCGCCATTTTTTTTTTTCAATTTCAATTCCAGCGACTCGCAAGGTTGAGACGAATCGATTGACATAAGAATCAATATCGACTTACACGTTTATTCTCTAGAACGCTAGAACTGATAAAACCATTACCCTCCTTCGACAGTCGGGTAAAAAAATAATAGGGCGCTTTAACCGTCTGTTGAAAAAAATAAATCTCCTTAAAAAAAAAACTAAAGAAATAATAATTTCACCTATTGGGCAATCAGCCAGGTAGTCATGTTTTGACACTTATGACACGTATTTAAAAGGGCAATAGCCTCTTGATATTGTCTTGGGAATTTCTGAAATGGTTTTCGGACAAAAAATCCTTGTTTCATGAATTGGTCTTTGATTAGTGGAACGTTCGAGGTTCTCGTACTACCTACCTATAACTGTTCGCATTTATTTAACTCCTAACTCAGTACAAAAAGTATTAAAAAATAGGTCCAAGCTACTAGTCTACCTACTACTGATATCGTTATGAAAATATGATAAGTTAGGCTAAATTGGCTTAATTGCATCATGTGTGCATGGCTACTAAACTGTTTGGAGAATACCCCAAAAGTATAAAGCAAATAGTATTAACTAGCTCTCTTCCCCGGTTTCTCCCGCGTTCCGAAGACCTGCCTTCTTAAACCAGGAGGAACTCGCTATGAATCAAGCTCCTTTGTTTGATGAATATGCTCCTACCATTTCTTATTTAGCAAGGACCGTGAATGTAGCAGAGAACAAACTTATGAATTTGTAGATCATTGTTTGGGAAACCCCCTAAAGATAGTAATGAAACAAAGTTATTGTTTGATATTATAGGTTTGTATGTATTTTGGTTATAAAATTAAGTAGGTGGGAACATACAACGCAATGTCATTGACTACAAGGATATCATACAACGTGATGTGGATGCTTATTGATTTTGTCTAGCCGAGAGTGAGACCTCCGTTTATTGAAGTTTGATCTCGGATCCTAAATTATTTTGACGTAGGTAGGTAGACGTTTTTACATAGGTACAAGGTACTTAGTAGTTGCTTCCTACCTATGAGCAATGTAGGCTTGTGTCTGAAATACCCTTTTGAGGAAAGTGTCATATAAGTTTGAATGGACATAATGTTTAAAATTTTCTTTATGAGCCGGAACGCAACCTACCCTAGCGACCTAGTGACAACACGCGTAGTTAACTAATAGGTAATTATTTTTATTTAGGCGCACACAAATTCTGCATTCTGCAGATAACCTACTAATCTCTCTCGCTAAGGCTTTCCCTACCTGTGCCTTTGCACACTGAATGTTAAAAGTGGTGCAGTAGGTAGGTGGATCAGTAACCAGAAGGGTCATCTTCGTTGCAATAGGTATAGCAATGTAGTAGGGATAGACGCCAGCACATCATCCTACCTCAATCTGGTCATGAGTAATTTTCAACTTTATTGCGATACCGGAAGGTTAATATTCGATTGGTGTTTTACAGATTCAGGTAGGTTGACCTGCTGGTGTCTACCTAACGTTATGTGGAATGCAATGGGTATCTACTGTGTGAGTACCTAACATGTGAGGTGTTGTGAGAACTATTCTAGCTACTAAATGGATAGGTAGGTACCTATAGTATAGGAACTATATACTAAACAAGTATGATAAATGCCCCATGTGTAATTTAGGACAGACTATGAATTGCTTGTGTCAGTAGCTAATGGGGAGTTTATAAAGTTTACTTTCTTTATACATTAGGACAAGTAATGAGACCTAGGAAGAAGGGAATAAAACAAGTAAATAATTTGTTAATGTTACCATTTATTTTGAATAATGGAATTTGAACTAAATCAGTCTTTGGCTGTACACCAGTGCACAAAATAACTTCGCGATACAATCACATAAACACCATTACAACATGGCTAAGCTGAGATTTAATCTACTTCCTCCATGCGCGACGCATCGTCAGCGTCGCCCTCTAGCGGGGGCACGTCGCCGGCGCTAGACTCCTCCACCTGGATGGGCTCGTCCTCGTCGATGCCAAGACCCAGCTTGATCATGCGGTAGATGCGGGACGCGTGCACCTGTGGCTCGTCCAAGGTGAAGCCAGATGACAGCAGCGCAGTCTCGTACAACAGGATGACCAAGTCCTTCACAGCCTTGTCATTCTTGTCAGCCTCAGCCTTCTGCCTCAGAGTCTCAACAATGGAATGGTCAGGGTTGATCTCAAGATGCTTCTTGGCTGCCATGTAACCCATGGTGGATGTGTCACGGAGAGCCTGGGCTTTCATGATACGCTCCATGTTGGCAGACCAACCATACTGAGCAGTGACAATGCAGCAGGGTGACTCGACTAGACGGTTGGAGACAACAACCTTCTCAACTTTGTTGTCAAGGATGTTCTTCATGACCTTGCAGAGGCCTTCAAACTTGACCTTGTCTTCCTCACGCTTCTTCTTTTCCTCCTCATCCTCAGGGAGTTCCAGACCTTCCTTTGTGACTGAGACAAGGGTCTTGCCATCATACTCCCTCATCTGCTGTACTACGTACTCATCAATAGGCTCGGTCATGTATACAACTTCATAACCACGCTTCTTGACTCGCTCAACAAATGAAGAGTTGGCTACCTGGTCACGGTTCTCACCAGTGATGTAGTAGATGTGCTTCTGGTTCTCCTTCATGCGGGAAACATACTCCTTGAGGGAGCATGCCTCATCACCAGAGGCAGATGTGTGGTAACGGAGCAAGTCAGCCAGCTTGGACCTGTTCTGCGAGTCCTCGTGGATTCCAAGCTTCAGGTTCTTGCTGAACTGTTCGTAATACTTCTTGTAGTTCTCCTTGTCCTCAGCCAACTCCTCGAAGAGTTCTAAGCATTTCTTAACTAAGTTCTTCCTAATTACTTTGAGGATTTTGTTCTGTTGCAGCATCTCACGAGAAATGTTGAGGGGCAGGTCCTCACTGTCGACCACACCCTTGATGAAGTTCAGGTATTCAGGGATAAGGTCCTCACAGTTGTCCATGATGAACACCCTGCGGACGTACAGCTTGATGTTGTTCTTGCGCTTCTTGTTTTCGAACAGGTCGAAGGGAGCACGGCGGGGCACGAACAGAAGTGCTCTGAATTCCAGCTGACCTTCAACAGAGAAGTGCTTGACGGCCAGGTGGTCCTCCCAGTCATTGGTGAGGGATTTGTAGAAGTCACCATACTCCTCCTGTGTGATATCATCAGCATTGCGCGTCCAGATGGGCTTGGTCTTGTTAAGCTCCTCATCCTCGGTGTATTTCTCCTTGATGGTCTTCTTCTTCTTCTTGTCTTTCTTGTCCTCCTCGTCGTCCTCGCCGACGTCCTCAATTTTAGGCTTGTCGTCTTCCTTCTCATCCTCTTTCTTCTCTTCCTCAGCCTCGTCATCAGACAACTCCTTCTCGCGCTCCTTCTCCACCATCAGTTTGATGGGGTAGCCGATGAACTGTGAGTGCTTCTTCACGATCTCCTTGATCTTGTGCTCTTCAAGATACTCAGTGAGGTCTTCCTTGATGTGAAGTACAATCATGGTACCGCGTCCGAGAGGCTCGCCGTGGTCGGGGCGGACTGTGAATGAGCCTCCCGCTGATGACTCCCACATGTACTGCTCGTCATCATTGTGCTTCGAGTGAACTGTCACGCGGTCAGCCACCAAGTAGCATGAGTAGAAACCCACACCGAACTGACCAATCATGCTGATGTCAGCGCCTGCCTGAAGAGCCTCCATGAACGCCTTTGTTCCCGACTTGGCGATGGTACCAAGGTTGTTGACGAGGTCAGCCTTGGTCATACCAATACCGGTATCAATAATTGTGAGTGTACCTTCGCTCTTGTTGGGAATGATCTTGATGTACAGCTCCTTGCCGCTGTCCAGCTTCGATGGGTCGGTGAGTGACTCATACCGGATTTTGTCCAAAGCGTCAGAAGAGTTGGAAATCAGCTCACGGAGGAAGATTTCTTTGTTCGAGTAGAATGTGTTGATGATCAGGGACATGAGCTGGGCGATCTCCGCCTGGAAGGCGAAGGTCTCCACCTCCGCGACATCGGTCTGCATTTCTTCGGGCATTTTAACTGTTTCACTTATTATAAAGAGTTCTCAGGTTAAAAGAAACGTTTGTAGCACAGAATACTTCTTGACTTGACTAGCGCGGTTATAATATACACGTGTTATAAGATCGCGTGGAATCGCAGCGTATCTCTCACTTCGCGTTTCTTGATTTAAATGACGCCGGGCGGAATGTCAGATGGTTTATATAGACTCAATACGCAAGCGCCATCTCTGAGTGAGTAGAAATTTCTAGATTTGGCGCGCTACTCATCAGGGGTTCAACACAGTAGGATCGTATTTCTTTAGGAATAATAATTATTGTATAAAAAAATACATAATATTTGTGCAACCAGATTCTACTGCATTACTGGAATTAAAAACGACCTTTTTGATGAGAAACTTTCCAATACCATTTTTTTATACAGTTATAGTGCTTCAAACATGCTATGCAATAATTAACAATTAGTGATTCACAATAACTCACAAAAAAAAGATTTGAGGTCGCAATTATAATCAAAACTTATTTTAAAAATTATGAATAACTTATTAAATACTTTAAAATCGAGTTACCCTTTACCATTACTCTATTTCCAAATTCCGCATATAACTTGAATTGAAAGAAAAAAAAATTAACTCGATGTGACTCAGTAAATAAAACAAAAAAGCATTAAATTATTATCTTTTAACATCCAAGCAATCTGATTGATACAAAAATTGAAGGTGAAAAGAAAAACAACATCTTTTTTATTCCATTTTATACAGTACCTAAATATTTTACAGATTATTCAACATACAAATTGTTTACCATACCTGTGTCGAGTTTTGTGAATCCTCTATTCGACGGGCGGTGGCGCTAGCATCGCGGTAAAGATTTTCTGTGGAACATTCTAGAAACTTCGAGATCCTTCCAAAAATTACGTTAATATTCTAACATTTTGTATGAAAGTGCAGGTAAATTAAGGTGAAACCAGAAGTTTATACCGAAATATTCTAATAACAAGCAATACTTTTGTTTGTTACATTCAAGAATACATATTTTTTACTACTTTACTGGTTTCTACTAGAATCTTCGAACCTCATCCGGCTTCTAGTACGGCTTTTGCCCGCCGTTAGCGCTAGTGGCATCCGGCGTAACATTTATGTCAAGTTCAATGAAATGTCTGGGGATACCAGAAAATAAAATAATGGTGTTTATTTAAATATAAATATTGTCCATTACAGTTCTTGTTACTAGATACACTATCTTGAAGGGGGCAAAGTTTAGTGTAATTTGCGTCGAACGCGATTTAAAAGACAAAGATAAACTAATTATATAACAATATAAAAATTCTACAGAAGTTTAGTGTACCTATTATAAAGTTTATGATCATTTTAACTTTTAAGAATTGCATTTTACTATGTTTCGAAAAGGCCGAGTATTTATATTCGCTTATATATTTTTGGCGATTCATATATTAATCCTACTAATATCTCATACAGTAACACCCAGGTGTCATCATAAATGCATAAATACAGGCAGAATACAGTGACATTTTTCTAGCAAATTAAAGTTTCGATTTGGAAAGTTGAATGCTTATATTCAACTTTTATTTAAATGTTTTATTGCTATATTTCTTTAGTCTTGCTATGTTTATTTATATTTTCTTATTATTTCTCAATTTTGTGTTAATTTTACAACGTTTGTTCTTTTTTTTTTGTATTGCATATAAATTAATAAACCTACGTTTTAGGGGCCTTCAATGTTGGCAACATTAGCACTACGAACTGTATTGATTATGACTTTAGGTATTTTGCAGGTGTTTTATTTTAGATCTATGCCCTTAACAAGAACACAATGATCCGAATGTACCAAAAATATAGTATTTTATACAAATCATCTTACTTCTAAGAAATACGCAGTATAAATCTGTATTTACATAGTTTTTCGATGGTACGATTCGCCGGTAGGGACCGACCGGAAACAATGTGTTTCTGGTTCTAGACAGTTCTTTGTACAAATAGAAAACAAAGCTTACTTATAGCCCAAAACTTTATTATAACCTAATTTAATATAGGTACACGTGTTCCACTCTTGTTCAGCAGTTATTTTTACCCCCGAACTAGCACTTGCAGTTCATAAAACGAACTAGATTTACCGATTTTTGTATAAAAAGTTAATCATACTTCCATGCTTGGCTGTGCGTGGTACCTGCGTAACTTAGTACCTACGTACAAACATGCAATTTGTAAACGCAGCGTGGTGTTAAATAAAGTTTGAGTGCACATTTTAGCTCCTAACTTGCATTGTCTGCATCTGACGGTTCCATAAAATCAATATGACTCCGGCGTTTTCTAGAACATTTGCCACGAGCGCCGCTCGTTGGGGTGTGATTTCATTGTTGTATGTACCTACTATGTACTTGAAATTAGATGACTAATACCAGTCAACTACTAGAAATGTGATAAGTATTTTGAATTTAATTATGGAGTTATTAAATTATTATTCTTGTAAGATTTAGTTTTGCGAATAACTAGGTACTTACATTTAAATTATAAATATTTGAACTAGGATTCGGGCGTCTACCTCGTTCAAAAGTTCAGAAATCGCATATTTTTTCGTACTAATAATGTTTTCATTCATTATAACAGAGGGGGAATTATAAATCTATGAATATACAAAATACAATGAAGGAACTCTTTTACAACATAGGCTGATAATGTGTCATCAGATTGATGACTAAAAAAATTCGCGCGCTCCGCGTTCCAATGATTACACGTGGTTTTATTTTGTAGGTTAATTTATTATAAAAGAATGAATGGTTAACCTTTTCAAATAGATATTAAATGATAGCGTGAAACTAATACATATATTTGGTTTTAATTTAAATGATTATTGTGCATTACATAATGTACAGTATATTTTGCAAGAAAACTACGGAAGTCTAGTTTGTACTAGCTGATAATACGAGGCGGCGGACGGGTCAATGACATGACTTTAATAGAATAAAATCAATGTCAATTACAAAGAATCTATTAATAATTCTGCATGTGATGAAATTAAAGGGCTTTGGCTTTTGTAAAGATCATTTCAATTATGAATATGGCTTAATTTCCTTTCTTCCTTTGTCTAACGATGACAATTGCATTTTGTTATGCACGTGTGAGTCAATGCAATTTTGGTACCTAAAATAGAATATATATATTTTACACAATCTGTAGACTTCTCGATAATTCCTAAAAGCCAAATGTACGCATATGGGTAGGTAGGTACCTAGATCATTCCACAATTTTCTCGCAGCGGACTGTCCTGTAATGCAAGCTCTCTAGCGGGGTGCAGATATTTTTTTTTTGGAGATCCTACTGTTAATTCTGGTCAAGATTATGACTAAAAATTGAAAAATAAGACTTAAATTTAAAACAATACTGAATTAAACGAAGAATAATAAGTTGTTTATCTAAATTAAGAATAAAGTATTATTGTTATAAAAGCACCATCTATTGTCAAATAGATATGTAAAGTTTTATTAAGGTGCGCTACTCCCTAATAGATGGCGCTGTTCGCAATTTCTGGAATAGAATAGAATATTGTCGACGCTACCAGACGCAACTCGAAATATCTTTATCGTTAGCAGGAAATATAAAAGCACCGCGCGCCTCTACCGGCGTCAGTATTGAACTAAACGCAAGCGACTCAAGAGAAATTAAGTGAATAACCGCGAGTGAGATATTCTAAAGGCAATTTCAAGAGATTTGCTATCAAATTAAATTAGTGTGATTTTGCGAGTATTTTTTAGACAAATATACGGAAAAATGGCGCTTCTACCATACTTGTTGGACGATCTACGCCCACGACGTATTCGAGACCAGCTGTTTGGTTTGGATCTGTCTCCGGACGACTTTTTGGCGGACATTGTTGACCGTCCGATGCTCTCCGTGCGCAAGTACATTCGTCCATGGCGGAACTTGGCTGCGGTCGCCCGGGATGTCGGCTCTACCATTAAGTCCGACAAAGACAAGTTCCAAGTGAATTTGGATGTTCAGCACTTTGATCCGGAGGAGATTTCCGTCAAGACATCGGACGGTTACGTTGTGATTGAAGGGAAACATGAGGAGAGGAAGGATGACCATGGATATGTGTCCCGCCACTTCAAGCGTCGGTACGCCCTGCCTGAAGGCTGCAACCCGGAGACTGTGGAGTCCAGGCTGTCTTCTGACGGTGTGCTAACAGTGGTGGCTCCGAAGGCGTCAGAAAGCAAGGATGAGAGAGCCGTCCCCATCACCCAGACGGGACCAGTGAGAAGAAAGATTCATAATGAAGATCAAGAAATTAATGGCGACGCGGAAGAAGAAGTCGTCGAAAAATCGCCGCAAAAGAAACGCAGAAAGTAATATGAAAGATGTAGTTTAAATAAAATAGCTAAGTTATTGCTACGTACCTCCGTTAATAATAAGACTGATTTCAGTATTTGTAAGATTATTTGAATAAAACTTTTCTGATTTTTTTATAAAATTTTATTGTTTTATTTCAAATCCCTAGTAAAATAACGACACTGAACACTTAATAGTTACACATTGCTCAGTGTTTTTTAGTAGGCGCTATCGTTTGGCAAAATTAAATAACATTTGCAAATGTGTTGCAATTAATTTTAATCAGTGTTTGATCTTTAAGTAGGGTAATGCAAAGTAAGCTCAATGACCAATGGAATCTGTAGTGGACAGATGATGTCGTTACTACGATGGTTGTATACAAGTGATTCGGGATGAAATGAAAATGTTTCAGTGATAGAACTTTCAGACTGTCACTTTATGCAGTTCCTGGATTGAGCGCCCAGTATGCTTATACAGATTTTATAAAGCTGAACAGTTTGTTTGTTTGAAGGCGCTTATACCAGGAGCTTTTGGACCGATTAAAAAAAATAATTCATTATTACATTACTCCTTTTAGTTTTATACTAAAGGCTACTTTGTGTCTCGATTCGCGGAGAAGTTTCCGCGGGATGCTGGTTCTTATATAATTTATTTTCTCTTTTAATTAGTTATGAAAAAAAGCGTGACCTTTTTTTTTCCTTTTAATTAAAATCCCTGATACACATAAACTTGTGCTATTAGTAGTGTAGTAGTAGTGTTGACCACTGTAAGATTTTGATCTAAATGTTTGGTCCGAATTCTAAAACGCAAACTGTTGTTTCATTGCTCATTCGTATTAAGTAGGAGTTTGTTATTAAACAAAACAAAATGGAGATATGATTTGATTTATTGGTCGTCCGAATTACCTAACAGAATGAAATAGTTGTATACAATAGTTTTTCAATATTTTAAACAAGCTATTAGGAAACTAGCTCCGAGCAACACAGCTTTATCTTTGACGTCTAATTCGGCGGGGAAGGTGACACCAAAGCTTTTTACATCGAGCAGCGTGGCTGTCGCGAACTTGTCATGCACCACCCCTATGGCATGCCCACCGTACACCAGGAACACTTTGTACGCGTATTGGCATATGCCTTCAGCACGAATCTTCAAAACGTTCTTGCCTCTTTGGTTCTTGACTTTATAACTGTCAACGCAAGTCGGACATTTTTGCACTGAACCGAGATAGTTCCCCGGCGGTGCCCAAACCAACACTTTGTTCGCGAATATCTTGAAGGGTCTTTCTACATTAATTACTTCGTTACCATAGTTATTGAATATTTTAACGTTGAAGGCTTGGAAGCGTTTTTTTAGCACGGCTAGGAATACTTTCTGTCCGCCACGGTTAAAGATTGTGTATGCTATGCCGCTTGTGCCTATCAAGTCGTGTAGATCGTCTCTCTTCTCAGCGATGATCAGTTCGTCCAAGGGACAGATAAAAGCGAGTCCTGGGATAGTTTCACCTGGGATATTAGGACAGGCCATCCAAGGCGTTATGTCTTCTGCCTTGGTTTTCTGGCTGGTCGGTATTGGCATTTACATTGGTGTTCTCGTCAATGTGTTCCTGCTTCATGGTACGTTATTTATTCATTTTTGATATTCGTGCCGTTCAATAAAACGGCTTTCATGATTTTATGTTACATTTTTCTTAACACAATCTGTGAAACTACATTGACGTTGCAATTGACATTCATGACCAACGCTCTGTATTCTTTTTGATTTCATAATCAAAAATATAACTTTTTTAAATTATTTATTTAATTATTTTATTATAATATAAGTACATTAACGTTATGCTGCAAATAAAAACAATAGTTATTGCTAACTTATTTTCATGTAATTTTCATTGAAATAGCGCCATCTTTTGGATATGATGCGAACAACGTCATATACACACGTAGTAAAACTGTATTTTTCTGGACTGACACGGTGACATGTTGGTTAGTTAATGTTGCTGATAGTTACCGTCAGAGGGCGTTAGCTTTATTTGTTTCCAAACTGTGGTAGTGTGCCTCGAACCCTCACCAAACGGAATTCAAGTACCATAATTATTTCTTCTTTTTGATGTCATTTTTATTTACTCTCCTTGAGAATATATCATACGTTTTAAAAGGTTACAACTGTAAATATATCTACATAGAATGTGTACTTCCTCGTATTTGGAAAGATACCGTTTGTTTAAAAATATCTGTCCATTAAAAATATCCTAAACATTAGAAAAAATATAATGTTTTAATATGTGACTATAAACAAAACTACAATCCATTGAGCATTAGTTTTCCTAGCCACACAAATATGAATCTTAAAGCATTCCACACAGAACAGGGTAGACAGCAATCAAACTGCTCTAATGAACAGATACGCGATATCATGGCCCCTTAGCCAGGGGTCCCATAGGGAACACCATTGTACAGGAAGTAAGGGGAGAGTCTGACATGTGAGTTTCGTAAGAATTTGACGTTATGACGGCTTGTCGGATCGCCACTCGAGACGTTTGGAGTTCGATCCCCGATCGTGTATATCATGACGCATTTCATGCTGACTTTGAAATAATATGTCTTTGATTCTCACACATCTTTTAGTCTACAATAAATAAAATAGGTTCGTTACTTAGAATGAAACCTAGAAGTGGAATTTAAAGAAAATATATTGCTATCATGAATATATTTGACTTTTAAGCGGCAGTTCAATTTTAGAGACAAAAAATGTATTTTTTACGATGTCAGAGTAAAGATTTACATACACGTAGGACAAATATGAAGGTATACTTAAGTTTTAACCAAAAGGGGATAGCTAAAATAGGTTTAAACCTGCAATACTTAATATACATTTCGTCTATCAATCATCAAAATGCTTCGTAGGTACAGCTAGGCCAGATAAACAGACATCCTGTCCTAAGAAAAAAAACTAATAATAATACCGTTAGCAAATCTTCAAGATTCTTATTAAGGAAATGTTTAATTGAGTTTCCTCCCCATTGTACGCACACAAACACAATCACTCGTATATAAATAGTTGTTATATGTATATGTATGTATAGTAATAAAGTATAAATGATGGAACTAACATATAGGAAAATATAATATATTTGTTCGTATAGCTACGGCCTGAGCTATATATATTGCTCGGTGATGGAATACGAGGGCTGTGGAGTCGACGGCAGTTTGTTTGTTGTATATTTTCTTCCAGATTTTTAAATTAGTTTGAGGATTGGGCAGGTATCTTATAGGAGGTTCTTTAGATGTTTAGGTGGCTTTCAGAAATTGGTTGAATGCAGTATAGGGCTGGTGATTAGAGGCATGGCTGCTCACCATTATTTTTTTAACTTCGGTTTGATCTCAGGTCAAAGAAATTGCCCTTCTCACATGGGATGTTTGCGTGAATATATACCTACAGCGTGTGATTGTTTCGATAAATATATTCTTCTATATTCTCGTTTTTGCTGTTAAATTAAATAAATAAGTAGGGCTTAAGCAAAACTGGCGAAATGCGTATTTGGGTTCAATGTCAATTCTGTGGTGACAAATGGTCACAGAACTAGAGATACACAGTCCATTAATTTTAGTTCTGTTGAAAATACCATATCGATGTTTAAAAAAAGTTTTCAATTATGAATTCAATCTTCTTCAATCAGGCTTTAGTGGGTAGAACGAATTTTGATGAAACTTGTCATTCTACTAGCATAGGTACAGACGCCAGCACAACATTTCTTCAGTAGATTTTCAACTTTATTGCTGAAGCATAAAGTTCAAAATAGATTGGGAAAATTTTACAGTTTCGGGTAACCTGATGTGCTGGCGTCTGCACATTAGATTAACATCTATGCAACTTTTTATCCAGGTGCAAAAAGTACTTCCTTCGAAGTGTGTGACATTGCTGATTAAAGGTAAGGTAATAAAAATCTGTTAGAGGTCAAGATGCTTCCCTTTTACTGTACTAGACACCTGAACAGCCAATGAAAGGATAACTACGATTAATTTAATTATTTAAAATCGTATCGTATCGCTATTACAATAATGAAGACCGTCTCCACGGCGCCTGTGTTCGCAACACACATACGAAGCGCGCCGCGCTCCGTCTTAAGGACGACATATGAAGTAATTTTTTTTCCAACTCCCCAACACCGGAAATTCAACCTTAACACCCTGCACCAAAAGTCCAAATTACGTATACATGCGAAATATTTTTTCCATTTCATATTTACGAATATGCCCCAAATTCCCCAAAAATTAGAACCGTGAAAGCGGCGGGGGGAGGGGGTGGCCCTATAAGGGTAGCAAGTACGAATTTTTCCACACACACAGACGTATTAGAGGGGGTTTGAGGGGGGATGAGATAGTAGATAGTTTTAGAGAAAGAAAATATTATATATGTTTGTTGCGATGAATTCGTTGGTACACTTCATTTGGCGTTATTGTTAATTGTGAAGACGCTCGGCTCAAACGACCGGAGCGCCGCCGTACACTTCGACCAGCTGCCGGGAGGGTGGCGTATACAAATAGCCACAGATCTTTTGCAGACTGAAAAATGCTTTGATGGTATACAAATTTTAAGAAGAACTTCAATGTAGTATGTACACCTTAAGTATAAAAGATGTTTTTTCAACAATAAAGCTGCTTAAAGAAATATCGAAGATATAACATACTTGTATATTATTGACTAGCTTCTGCCCGCGACTTCGTACGCGGATCCAGTCGCTTATGCCAGCGACTACAGGGCCGTCAAAATCGAAGATTTGAAACGTCTGATATCGAATTCTATGAGTCCGGGGACGGGAAAACAACAGGATGCGCGAGACGATTTCTTTTTGTAATGCCTCAAATTGAACATTTTGTTAACGTCAATCCCAATAGTTAACAGTGTAGCTGGGCGCTTGGAATACCATAACAGTTGTTCCAGATCTTCCATTTTATACGTCTCTTCCACTTTCTAACTGCTTATGAATATTTCGTTATGTGCTTCTTCTGAACAGCCTCATTGATGTAGTAGTCGCAAGGCGCGACTG
This sequence comes from Heliothis peltigera, assembly GCA_958496145.1. Classification (NCBI taxonomy): domain Eukaryota; kingdom Metazoa; phylum Arthropoda; class Insecta; order Lepidoptera; family Noctuidae; genus Heliothis; species Heliothis peltigera. The sequence continues at coordinate 7,595,742 of OY292346.1, forward strand.
CTATGCACGGGGTTTCGGGTTCGATTCCCGGGTCGAAATCGCTTTGTGAGTTTTGAGAAACTTTCATAAACTTTCATAAAGCAGCCTGAAGTCTGGAAGTTGGTGATTGATTCACCCGTGCATCGGAGAGCACGTAAATTTCGGTCTTGCGCCTGATCTCTCTCCGGTCATGTTTGATTGCCGTCCCATCGGACTGTGAGAGTGAGGGAATAGAGAGTGCACCTGTATCTGCGCGAATGCTTGAGCACTATAATAAATGTCCTGCGCAGCTGGTTGAAAAATTTTTAAATTTGATAAATAAATAAAAATGTTGATAAATCCATAAAAGAGGACGGCCGCCGTAGCCGACAATCGGCCTGGATGCCATCATTCTGGACAATGTATGATAATCTCAATCAGAAATTAGTCGTGCATTAGGTTAATTACTGCTTTCATAAGCGTTAGTAGATGTGCGAATACGCTGAGAAGTCAAGCATGATTCTGTATCGGTAATTGGTTTCTCCGAACCAGCGGTCAGTGGCGCAACGAAAAAAAAGAGACCAAAGAAGGGTATCTTCTTTGGTCTCTTTATAGAGAACTGGATTATGCTGAACACGCAGGCGTAATTCTCGATCCGAAAAGGTTTCAACGGTGCGAGTTGCAGCCTTATGTCCTCGAACAGCATCAAGCCTCTCCACACTTAAATTAGCTCTTCTTTGGATTCTAGGGATCTTATGATCCGATGAATCTTAGTTTCTTTGGACAATGGAAACAATTTAACTTTTTGTAAGCATAGTTATAGTTTTGTTGTGAAGATACTTGATCCTTAAAAATCTAAACGTCTGCTCTATTGCACAACCAGGCAGGCTACCGTGTCAATTCAAAAAGTCAAAAGAAAATTAAAAACTGAAATAACGTAAATGCGAAGGAATATTAATGCGATAAAATAAAAAAAATGGGATTTTTGGCCGGAATCTTCAATGATGCAGCACATTAAGCTACCAAATTTGACAAAATGTCCAATCTGTTAATTAATTTCCTTAAAAGAATTTCAACTTTATCGCTGAAGCATATGGTTCAAAGTTGATTGGAAAATATTTACAGTTTCGGGTAACTTGATGAGCTGGTGTCTATACGAAAAGCAGTCCTAAACTGTTACAGCTTTCACCGCGCTGAGGTACTTTCAGCTTGTTGTTTTTAACCGACTTCAAAAAAGGGAGGTTCTTCACATCAAATGTGTCTGATCTTAGATTTTTATAACCGGATTATGTCAACCGGAAATGCCTATCAGACCGAACAACTTTTCTAAGACGTCAGTCCTATATGTTTGATGGTGAAGCTGGGCTCTTAGGGTTCCATAGAAGGTGTTCTAGATCTTCAATTTTTATACGTCAACAGCGAGTGCTCATCAGGCTGAACAACTTTTGCTAAGACGCCATTTCTATATGTGTAATGGTGTAGCTGGGCTCTAGGAGGTCCAAAACAGCTGTTCCAGATCTTCAAATTTTATCTCGCAGAAGAAACTGCTCATCACGTGGAACAGTTTTTGCTATGGCAGCATTTCTCTATCTCTTATAGTTAAGCTGGTCTGTTGCTGTTCTGCATCAGGTGTTCAAGTTTCCAAAATAATTTATAGCCTATATGTTGCCCCGACCTAACACCTATACAACAAAAAAAGAATCATTCAAATCTGTCCAGTGGTTCCGAAGATTAGCGCGTACAAACAAACAGACAAACAGACAAACAGACAAACAGACAAACAGACAAACAGACATAATTTTTTTTTCGGATTCGTGTTATATTGCTTTTTCTAAACCCCCCTCAGTTATTATTTTTATCAATATATTATTTGTACAGACACGGATTTTTTACTGTTTTATTATATGTATAGATTTACAAAATTACGTTACCAAACGACCATAAACCTTCCACTTTTAACCCCAAATATGGTAGCTCATGTTTATTTTATTACTTACTCGAATGCGGCTCAAATCAAAGGGTTATTAAAATCACATACAGTGCACGTTACCGGCCGGTTTAACGACAGCCAAGTAGCAGTCGTTAAAATTAATGGCTCATTTGACTGCGCCTCTAACCTTAGTTCGTATGACAAACGCTTTATCTAGACCACATAAAAAATGACATAGTTAATCGTATGAAAGGGGAGGGACATACAAGTATATACCTTATGTTCGGCTTATTGACCAATTTCTAAGTATATCTTGGACACCAATGACTGTGTTTCGGATGGCACGTTAACCTGTAGGCCCCGGCTATCATTGAATCCTTGGCAGTCGTTACGCGTAGTCGGAAGCCAGTAAGTTTGACGCCAGTCTAACCAAGGGGTATTGGGTTGCCTGGGTAACTGGGTTGAGGAGGTCAGATAGGCAGTCGCTCCCTGTAAAACACTGGTACTCAGCTGAATCCGGTTAGACTGGAAGCCGACCCCAACATAGTTGGGAAAAGGCGATGATGTTCAGCTAATTGACCAAGTAAAACTAAGATATGAGAATGGAAGTCATTTAATTATATATCTGTTTTTATTTTAAACTGTTGGTACCTACGTGGGAGTGGAATTAATATACCTAGGTATGCGGAAAACCTTAAACTGTACATGTCTAAAAAAACAGATTAATTTCAACGGATAATGAAGTAATAACGTTTTAAGTTTGTAGGAAAACAAATTAAACAGTGAAAATATGAATAATTAAAGAACACAATATACTTACAAAATTTAAATAAAGACCAATTTAAGAGGAGACAAAATACAGGAGATCTAGAGAAGAAATCTATTCAACAATATAATATGAAGATTTCTACACGAACAAGGGAACTCAGGATATTATTCTAAAAAAAAACTTTAAGATGTAAACTACCAATATTTGTATTCTACTATTCTTTACTACCATTCAACCGACCACACGATCTTGTTCATAAGTCTCTTAGAATATATTATGAACAAGCAATTATATTACTATATTCTTGTACATACTTTAAAAGTGTAAACATTTATTTAATGTCACGATTCGTAAACAACTGTAATTGTTTAATAACAACTTAATTTGCGGTTTAAACCGTCTTTGTACTGGCGAGTGCTAAAGTACTAATAAAGTACGTAGAAATAAACAAATATGTAATTGATATGAATAATATGCACTCTAGTATTATTCGAAATTGTTCGAATAAACAATTGCATGATGGCATCGCTCGTTTCAATTGTCCACTAGGTACCTACAAATACTTAGAAAATCAGTTTTTGTGGAAGTGAATTGACTAACAAATATTTGGGTAGAGGAATATGTTTTCGGTATTTGTTTAATAATGGTTTGTTTAATAATAGTTTATTGTTACACAGTTACATAAAAATTATAAAATATAAGGTTAAAATTTGAAATTACATTCTGCAACTGTGCTGTAGGATAGATTTTTGTTTGCTCAATGTTATTTGATAAGATGCCTGGATTGAAGAGGTCTGGCAGGTAGTTGCTGGTTCTAAGTTGCATTCGGTTAAGACTGGACGCTGTTCCCAAAATAGCTTGGGAAAAGGCTGTGCAGATGAGAGGAATTTGTTTTATAGTACACTAGCTTCCCACAGTCGCACTGTCGCACTAGCTTCCACTTCCCACAGTCGCAGTTTTATCCACGTCATTTGGGTGCTACACCGCGCACCCGGTTTAAAAGTAGCTTATAGTCTTTTTCGATAAATTGTCTACTAACACTGAAATCATTTTTTATATCAGTCCAGTAGTAGAACAACCTCTTTTTTAAAAATGGCGGTAAGATCGATTTTTGGTTATGGCGGCCGTTCTCTCTGTGGAGATCAGCCAGTTACGCAGGACATATTATAGTGCACAAGCATTTGTGCAGACACGGGTACACTGTCTATTCCCTCACTGTCATAGTCCGATGGGGCGACAATCCGACACGTTACATTAACGTGTATCAATCACCAACTTCCAGACTCCAGGCTGTTCTATGAAAGTCTCTTAAAACCAAAAAAGCGATTTTTTGGGATTCGAACCCGAGACTCCTTGCACAGCAGTCGCGGTATGCTACTACTAGACCAACGGGGCAGTCACCTATTAAATATTAGTAAAGATAAAGAAAAAAAAAAAACATTATATTTCAATAGTTGATTTTTCAGAAATTACGATAATACTATAGTAAAAGACAAATATTTGATAATTTATTGTAAACTTTAATTGCATTGTAACTAAAAAGAAGATAAAAATCACAATGATGCAAGACATAACATTATCGCGGTGATACGTCGCGTGATCATGTCCGGACAGCCGGACAGGTCGTCCGACTGTGAGTGTTTGTCCAAAACACGGTAATACGAAAGAAGGGTCGTTGTACGAGGGGTGCACAGATATATCTGTGTATTATTATATACTGTATGAATTCTTTATCGATTTGTTTTATCACACGAGATTATTGCGAGAGACTTTCTTAATCAAAATTAAAATACATATACACATGTATATGTACATCATCATAAGTCTTTTTATCATCCCACTGCTGGGCACAGGCCTCTCACACAGAGAAGGATTGAGCGTTAATCACCACGCTCAATGCGGGTTGGTGATTTCAGACTTTCTAGTCCAGGTTTCCTCGAGATGTTTTCCATCACCTTTGAACAGTCATTGGTATCCAAGATATACTTAAATAGTATAATATAACTTAGAATAGTTACATTGGTACTTGTCTGACTTGGAATCCTATTTCCAGCTATGCTGAGAATGGTTTCCAGTTTAATCGGATGTAGCTGGGTACCAGTGGACCACGTGCAGCGTGGCAACCCTATGTAAGACTGGTTATCAGACTTCCTGGCACCTGAATAGCCGTAACGACAGCCAAAGATATTTGACAACCAAAAAAAAAATTCACGCGAATCCCGAAACAAGGAGAAACTCGTCATGACATAAGTCACCCATCCTCAGGCCGATCGCACCAAGGGTTGCTGAACCTTATAGTCGATCGACCAAGCGGCTGTTACAACCACAAGCTTAGTCGAACTAAAAACATATCAAGATTTGAAACCTTGTCAAAACAATTTCATATATTCGTGCTACGAAATCGTAGTACCTACTGTCTACGAGTATTGCTACGCGATCTGACGACGCGGTAACTTTCAAACCAAAATGAAAAATAAATAATATTTTTTTTATGTTGTTATTATAATTTATTATTGAAATATATAATGTCAGTGGATTTAATTATGAGCCCTGGGTATAACCAATTGTATTTTTATAAAGGAGAACAGAAGCTCACGTAGTTCACAAAATCTATCTAATATAGTCTTTCCTTTCTAATATAAGATAAATAAATAATAATAATAAATAATGAGATAAATTATAGATAAATAGATTATATCTAATATAGTCTATACTACTATAGTCTGTATTTATCATAATATGTCTAGCCTTTTCCTATGTTGGGGTCGGCTTCCAGTCTAAACTGATGCAATTGAGTACCAGTGTTTTACATGGAGCGACTGCCTATCTCCTCAACCCAGTTACCTTGGCAGCATGATACCCCTTGTGACTAAAAATACAATAATTTTAGTATATCTATACATAACTTTATTTCTTTTATATTACTAACTCCATTACTTTCCCGAGTGTATCTCATCTCATGTCGACAAGATTAGCCACTCAGCATGTTCAGTAGATAGGCCGCATATGATAAACAAAATAAAACAGTTTTGTTTACTTCGGCCTGAAACAGTAAGGAAATAAACATTTAATACATTTAACAAATATTCACATACATATTTATGAGTTAACAGTTCAATGTAGGCGGACAGGCGCCAAAGAGGTACAGTCAGCAACGTTTGACATATCTACATGGTTTTTTTTTTAAGAAATTAGTTTGAGTTCTATCCCTAGATAATATTGATAGCTTTGGGATTTATAGGACGTAAGGAACATCATATTTTTAGAAAATAACAATAACATATACAGACCCCAGCATATCAAGTTACTACAATCTGTAAATTTTCCTTAATAGATATTCAACTTTAGCTTTGATGCATGGTAGCTTGATGTGCTGGCATCTGTGCCTGCTATCTTATTTGAAAATAAGCTTTTAGTGCAAACCATTGTAAGTTATATAAAGGTCTAACAATACTAGTGCACTATATTTTTACTGGTCATCTAGTACATGCTAAGGATCATGTTTACCACGAAAATAGTTGAATGACCTAGGGGTCAACGATCGAGCGCCTTCATAGAGACCGACATTATGCGTACAATTTGGCGACTGTGATGGTAAATTTAATAAAATATGTTGTTGTTTTTTTATTCCTTTTTTTGTGGTAAACGTGATCCTTAGCATATTCTAAATGACCTGTAAAAATATGGTGCACTAGTATTGTTAGACCTTATATAAAAAAATGCACCACTAAAACACGCAACATTTCCGATCAATAATAATCAGTATTAAATTCCAATTACCCATCAATAAAGTTCAATAAAAATAAAATTAAATCGCAACATAAAAAACCGCGCCCCACCGACCGAGGTGAACTTTTGAAAAAGAATTGGGGCCGACTGTACACCAAAAAATATAGGCCAGTAGGAATTTTTTAAAGTGAGTCAAATAAGCGTCTTGGGAGCGAAAGGGTCGCGTTTTGTAAGGGGCTGCCCCTAGCTGGGGTGGCCACGAAAACTGCGGATGAAGTTTTAAACAATTTAAAATTTTCTAAGTGCTGCTAAGTGATCGTGAGTGTCAACGATCAATATAATTTTTTAAGCTGTCAGCATTTATATGTTTTAGATAGTTAGATAAAGGTTTATTTCACCTTAACAACGTACGCATGCGCATGGTACAATTGGCCAAAATAACTATTTTGTTTAGACAGGTTTTTACTTATCGTCAAAAGGGAAATTCTTTTTGCACCCTGATAAAAAGTATCTTTAGTTATTCTTTGTATTATAAGCTACCTGTCGGCGGTAGTTGCGTCAAAATGGGTTCAGCTATTTCAGAGATTTATCACACAGACCGAAATGTATCATCATGCGGAAATTAGTATAGTGGTTTTCTATGGATTTATCTCTATAATATACATAATAATATTATAAAAAGGATAGATTTGATTGTTTGTTTGAATTGAATAGGCTCCGTATTTTCTTGAACGATAAGAAAAAATCTTTCACTGTAGGGAAGCTACACTATCCCCGGTGAACATAGGCTATGTTTTATCTGGGTACGGGGAGAAGTTATCCAGGAACGCGGGAGAAACTGCAAGTCGTTAATATTTCTGGACGGTAAGCTCCGCTGGTCTCGTGGCGCGTCGCATTACACTTATTTTCACGCTTTTTATCTGTAACAAGGTCAGCACCGGTTGAGGTAACACGTTACACACAATAACAACACACAAACAAACCCACTGTTCTCATAGATGGCTGTACCACGTGAAAATAGAGCATTTTGAATCTGATTAATTATTAAAATCTAATAAATTGGTATGTTCCAATGAATTTTGATTTGTTTTTAGTAAAGGTATAAAAAAAAATGGTATTTTGTTTATTCTATAATTTTGATATGTTGAGGGTCTGTTTCACCACCTATTAATAAGTTCCATATAGTTTATTTGGTAGATAATTTCATACAATTTCTGTTCCATGTTTTTAATTTAGTTGGTAGATAGTGGCTGACATTGTGAAACTGACCCCTAGTGTAAGATGTTAATAGTATTTCAATTAAATAAGCAAACATTCATGAAAAATACAGCTTAAAAATAAAGAAAAAATAAGCTTGTATGTGTTTGTATAGACGCCAGCACATCAAGCTACCCGAAACTGTAAAATTTTCCCAATTAACTTTGAACCATATGTTTCAGCGATAAAGTTGAAAATGTATTAAGGAAATTTGACAGATTGTAGTAGCTTGATGTGCTGGCGTCTGTACTAGGAATTTGAGCTGTCCACCTGAACAATATTTGCACCCCCGCCACTAACAAGAGTGATGTAAAAATAAACTTGACGATTGTAATCACATATAGCCACGGGTCACATTTTCCATTCTTTAATGGGACTGACCTGGTTTGGATATTCATGGTTTAAAATCACATATTGTTAATTTATAGCCAGTAGACTAGAAAAAAAAAATCGGGTTTGCTAGTACGTATATGTAAAAGAAAAATCTGATAGCATGTTTGTTACGCCTTACAGCTTAAACTACTTAAATCTAAAAAAAAAACAATGTTTTTTTGAGTGATAGGGAAAAAAATATTTTTTTTCAAGGACATGTTATTAAATAAATCTGTTATAACAATGGAAATGACGGAATGTACAAAAAAGGCTTCGTTTGAAGTGCGACATTACAATAGAACCTTTTTACGAGTAAAGGCTTGCTGTACATGGGCGGCGAGGGCGCGCGGCGTAGCGGCCTCGTAGCGCTACGCGATGCTACGAGACTGGAACTTATATTTTGTCACTTTATATTTTAAAGACTAATCTAAATATATTTTCATACACGATTATATATGTATGCGTATATGTTATGTTATATAATTATGCGTGCTATAAATGAGAAAAAATATTCTTAACAGTGATTAAGTTAAGAATATATTTAAAATTATTAAGCAATGTTGTCGATTTCATGGGTTCGATTCTTGTGCTGATGATGACCATTAAAAGATTTTGTCTGTCTAAAAACAAATGTTACACAATAAAATATGTTTCAAATGATATTTCTTCAGTGTAAGTTTTTTAAAGTGGTTAAAATATCATAATATCATGTAAATAATGCATGTCGCTAATGTAACATAATATTTGAGCTTCACATATGAGGCGAGTTTTGATAAAAACAATACTGTAACGAGATATGTGACGTGGAGTCTATGGTCAACGTAAAATAAACAAATTCATGAAGGCTCTCGTAAATAGAATATTGAAGAATTTTTCAATATTTACGAGTACATTATTATAGTTTAGGCGCGGAATGTCAAATCATGTTTTATTGCGCGAAATGTGCGCGAATATTATGTGGGAAGAACAGGGGAATGCTATGTTGTACACGTATTTGTGTACTAGTCCTTACAGGCATACTTTACGACAGCGATGCACAACGATTTTGATGCAGAAAGTATAAGTAAATGTAGTAAAGTACGCAACTTGAAATTCTACTTACCCCGAAACTAAATTCCTCCCAAAAAACGGAACCAATCCGAATTCAATTTTAAAAAAGACGCCGAAAAAAAACAATATAATTTTTTTTTATTCAAAAACCTACAGCCTACACAGGGTGGTTTAAAAATCGAATCAGTCCCCCGGCCTTGAGGGGAGGAACGCGTTGCCGTCAACACATAAATCATATTTCTGGAGAATTTTTAAAAGTCCTATTGCTTTCGCGTATTTGCCATGTACTCCCCCAGGGTGGTGGGTGTGTGTACTTACTCCCTCGTTTCCTAGTTCTGCTGGTGATACAGGGTGTGCTGAGCGCGCGCGTTGTTGCTTAGTGATTTGTGAGATCGCAGTGTAGCTGTCGGCTGATTTAGATGGCGATTGTAGATTGTTTTGTGATGTGCGGGATCTGTGATGCTTATTTGTGGTTTGGGTTCCTATTTTGATATTTTATAAATGTTGACAGTTAATGAAGATTCCATCTTTTGTTTATAAAAACTATTTAGTTATAGCAGATAAGGTAAATGATTCACATGATTTTACACTTCAATCATTGTTAAAACCGAACATTGTCACTTGCATTTAAATGACAGCAAATTACTCTCAGTTTATTCCCAAGAAATCAAACTACAAATTCTATCAGTATACCGAACTATATACACGACATTCACCCATGACAACGAAAGCAATAAATTACAATTAATTAAAATAAAAATGGCTCGTGTAGGCAACACGCTGTATATCCGTAAGGCGCCACGGAGGAAAGAGGCCGGGCGCCCGCGAACTCGCTCATGTATATGTACGGAATACAGAACAAACTGTTTGTAAGTAGGAAGTGAAACAATATTATTGGGGGCTTTTTTTTTAATGTAGAACTTTAAAGTTATGAATTTGGGAGTTTGGTAATAGTAGTAGAAGTAGTAGTAGGGATTGTGTGGTTATACGGTGAACAATTAAAAATAACATTTCTCAAATCTTTGTAATTGAAAAGTCTATTTAAGCAAGGGAAATCTTGGTGCGATGTCTTAAGGTTAGATGTGAATAAGTTACCATATCTGAGAATTAATTAGAATACCAGTAAAGTTCAAAAGTTAATTCAATTATCAAAAAAATTATGCAATTTCAGGTATGAGAAAAACAACAGAGATAATATTGGAAAACCGTCAGCAGGTAAGCTGGAGATTATAAAGATAACAGCAATCACGTGTCAACATTCAACACAGCATTTACCAAAAAGATAACAAACAGAGCTTCAAAAACAACAGCCAGATCAAACCGGAAATGGTAGAAGTTTAGTCTGAAGGCTTTGCGTATACTGCGGCGCACACATGTGGTGGGGCACAAGGAAGAAGAAAGCGGGCGAAGAAAAAATGAGGGAGACGAAAAACTAGAGCGGGACGGAAAAGTGGGCGAAAAACGAAAAATTTCACCCCCTCCCCCCGCGGCGCCGCGCCCGCGCCCCCGCGCGCCCCCTCACACGCACACACGCGTGCCTGTAGGGAAGCCGAACAGTCTTGATACGTTATACTTTCACTATCAGATATGCTTTCTTTTTCGATTCCGTTGAAATTAAAAGTGGTCGGTTTTCAGTGTTTGTGTGTCTGTCTATTGTATGCGGACGTTGAAGGTGGTGATTGAGGTATTATTATTTAATAGAATAGGGTAGACATTTTTAATTTAATTTTAAAATAGCTACAGTTATTTGATAACAATTCATTACAGATTTTTTTAAATAAACTTCGTCGCTACTGCAAAAAAAGAATATGTTTATTTTACTTCCGACGTACCGAATTTTGCTTGTTAGTGCGATTTTTCTTAAGGCTTGCTCTGAAATGTTGCAAAATAAAATTCAGCAAATTTTTTGGAAGCTTTTAATTTAAATTGTGTAGAATATGTAATGAGAAGGAAAAAATCCGACCCACTGAATTTGTATCAAGTTTAACTTTACAAGTGTTTCAAGGTAAGTTAAAAATTATAATTTTTTTCTATAAAATTGTATTTTAATTAATATAATCATCATTTGCAAAAAACACTCCAATATTGTTGATTTTTTTATTTTTTCTAACCTTCGCTAAAAACCATCAAGTGAATACAATATATCGTAAGTTGCAATTCACCAAGCTGAGATCGGCTCGCAGTTCGCCATAGTTTCCATCACGCGTGCGATTTTTCCGGGCGGGGAAAGTATCAAGACGGCTGGGTCCCGCAGGAGGCTATTGTAGCGTGTTTTTATACCCAAAAATTTTAAGTCAGTAGGCGCTCGCACTCTGAGCTGCTCGTACGTTTATATTATTATTAATATATATTTATATTTCGTTTTAATTTACAAGTTTTCCATCGTTCATAATTTTAATATTTTTATACCGTTTTATACAATAATAAAGTGTTTATAGATAGGCGTAATTACAACGTAAACATAAAGTTTGTACACCAAAAGGAGAGGCAAAATATATCGGAGGGAATTGTTCGACTGTTAGGCGGTTTAAGTTCGACCAAGTTTCGGCCGGCCGGAGTTTGACAGTTCGCCGATTGGAAAATTTAAAAAATAACGTTTTCAAAGTACAACATGGCGGACTGTGTGTTTGACATCGTGGCCGGCGAGTTCGACGACCTCGCCGGGCCCCAGTAGGATGCTCAACTTCCATAACATCTGACGGCTGCTGTATCCGTGAGTACTAGATGTTCTGTTCGTGGATCAATCGCGTTTAGAATTATTGATGTGCGATATATTACATAAGGGCGCGTTCATAATGTCGCATGAATATTGTAGCAGTTAATATGATAGGTTGTGAGGGCGCCCGGCAGCACGCACACACCGCCGGATTGTTTTTATCGGAGGAAGTAAATTAGAGGGGCTGCGATAGTGGCCGATATCCACTGACTAGTCCTCGTATTGATTTTTTTCCCTCATTCTGTTAAATTTCATTTATTGGGGGAGAGACCGGACACGGCGCGATGACGTGTGCGAATGCCCGCGACACCCATTGTGGAGCGCTGCTAAGAAATTCTACTTTAGCTACTAACTTTTGTAATGGTTTGCTTTCGATTGCGTTGTTAGTACAGCGTGCGGTGCGCGCGTTCGAGGAAATGCAGCGATGTGTGACGCACCCGGAAGTTGTGTGGAATTAAATTTGAAAACGAGGGTAGTTTTGAATTTGTAGTACAGTAATTGGTCGTCACTTCCGGGTGACCACATGTTTTATTGCTAAAATAAACTTATTTTTGTTAACGATTGCGGTCAAGCACATTATTATGCGGTTTATGGGAGGTGGAGATATCATCTATATGTTTAAAGATGTACACGTTTGTATTGATTGACCATCGTGACGTCACGGTTGGCATTTATGACGGCGCCCTTATAAGTAGTATATTTTTGTTGGTCACTGTTACTGCCGCACTCAGAGATAGCATTTAAAAATTTTCGCATGGTTTTCTGTAATTCTAAATATAGCTGTTATAAGTTTTGAATAGTTATTTGAAAGATTAATCGTTTTTATATTTAATTTACATTTCTGAGTATGGCAGTAAATGACCGAAGTAGTTTGAAATTTCATTTTTAATATTTTTTAAATAAAAAATAAAACTTGAAATAAAAAATCTTCGATCTACAAAATGGTCTCGTGTGACTTTCCTATGCCGTGTGACTTTCGTATATTTTTCGTACATTTCTATTTCAGTTAAATATATCTCAGAAGCATACTTAACATTGTTAACTGTATTTTTATAAATAAAATTGAAATTTTGTACGTTGTCTGTAGTTGGTAGTTTGTTGCCACCTGTTATTTATATTTTAGTACAAAACCGCAATAGTAGTTGCATTTGTATGCAACATTTATGCATCAAGTTACATTTTTTAACACTTATACACAGCTGTATCCCGTTTAACTGGAAGCCGACCTCAACATAGCTTGGAAAAAAAAACTAGGCAGATGATTTTTTTTTTAATTTATATTTTATACCATTTTAAATTAAAATAAAGTATAAACAACAACCTGTATATGTAAGAGTTCGTGTTGGCGCCAATAGGAATTTTTACAAGTTAACCAAAACAACCAGTTTTATTTTATCCTACTGAATATGGGATTTATTAATAAATCCAGATTAATATTCAAATCTTTCTGCTTCAGATCAACTTAAGATAAATGTTTTTTTTTATCAAAATCGGCTTAGCAGTCTAAGGATGCGTCAAGACGTTATGATATTAATAACGACTGTATGTTATAATATTAATTTTGTAATTAGCTACAATATGCTTAATTATCACTTAACAGCGACAGTACATGGGTACATTTATAAAACGGCCAAGTGCGAGATGCTCATGCTTGACGGTTTTTTAGCTTTATAAAAATAGAATTTATCGGTTTTTGCTTCTCAGCTCGGTTAAGCTCTGGGTTAAGCTCGCCTTTGTACATCAGTATTCCCAAATCTGAATATCAAAGTGTGCAATTAAGTATAAATAAATATAACTCAGGACTTTTAAATGGTCATAGTCCTCAACCATTGTTGGGTATGAGTTTTCCCAAACCTATGCTGTACATCAACATTTCGAAGAGAAGAGAGCATAATACGGTAGGTGACAACTAGTCACATTCCTTTGTTTTATTTTGAACTGTCAAAATTGCTTACTTTGTATGCAATTTGTATGAAAATACAATGTTAAGACATCACAGATTTTTCACATAAAATCGTATACTTATTTCGATTATGTTATCAATAAAAAAATTAACACAGTTTTCGGTTCAAAACGATAAATTAAACTGACATTGTTTAAGATGCTTTACAAAATTAATATGATAAAGTATTTTATTTTTGACATAGTCCTCATCCCAATTATAGATAGAGGAGAGAATTGTATGATAATTATTTTCTCTCCAATAACTTATATTATCTAATAATGATATAAAATTTTATTTTTTATAAAAAATAAATAAATAATATATTTTTTACTAACAAACTGTATCAGTCAAAATCCAAAATGAAAGACGTCAAGTATACATTTTTAAGTACCCGGTGAATCATCATAAAATCCGGCAAAATGCTATATCTTATCATGCATACTGCGACTGTTCCAATTCCCACGGTTATTGGGCATTCGTAGAAACTTAAACGGATCTAGGTCCAGGTGTTGGCTAACTCAATATTCTAATAGTTGAGTCCGAGTTCAAAACTTGTACTATGGGTTCCGCACCAATTGTTTGAGTCTTGTGGACTGTAATTACGTATATTATTGTGTTTATCGAGATACTTGACGGTTCTTCTCCATAACACCGACTTATAAGGCTGCGGGTTGTTCACAAGAGTTACCACGGCCCTATCATACAAAGACCTCTAGAAGGAACAAAAGTGGGTTTTTGTCAATAATAGTCTGACACTCCTTTCAGCTGCACCCACAATGGGAGGGAGGCATTTGATGAATTTCCACAATAAAAAGACCGGCTCCTAACAACTGTTTTTAGGTAGAAAAATTAACCTGGGCTGCGGGTTGTTCGCAATAGTTAACTAAATCCTGAAATGTTCCTGAAGGAACATAGTGGGTTTTAGTCAGTAAGAGTCTGATACTCCCTCCAGCTGCACCCTCAGCGGGAGGGGTCATTTGATGATTTCCCAAGAAAAAAAATATATAGTAAAATCAAAAAGGGATTCAGAAGACAGGACGCAGTAATAAAGGATTTATACGTAACATAGTTAATAATGGCGGCTTTTCTATATTGGACACGGAACCCATTGCATTTGGTGAGCATATTACATCAGGTTCGGCAGACACGTGCAGACATACGTATCATCTGGGATGTGTCTTATGATGACTAAGTTTTGGTTTTACAGAATTTTATTGTAGTTTTTTTTATACATTTTAAGTAGGAGCGGGATGCTGTTGGTTATAACTTCTTGGCGATCACAACCTAGTGGTGGCTTCAAGTTGTGTTTTAGGACTAGTCAATAGGCTCGCTTCACAAAAGAAGTATTTGTAACAAATAAAGCGATGTGTAAGGCCAAAGATACTGCAATTGGGGAATTGTTCGCAAGAGTTATCGGAGCCCTGGCCCATACAAAGACCTCAAGAAAAAACAAAAAACAAAAGTGGGTTTTAGTCAGTAAGAGTCTAACACACCAACTGCACCCACACAAAGAAAAATAAAGAAAAATAATGTTTTGCGCAAGCGCACACTCAGAACAGAAAAAAAACAATGATATAAACGGAATACAAAAACGGATAATTTAAAAAGAAAAAATATAACTTAAAAAACTAGTGTTCGGACGTCTATGGTCCACAGAATGTAAGTAAGTTTATGCGCGTACGCCTCGTTCATTTCACAGCGAGAGGGGTCATGATTTCCCACTAAGAAAACACATACCCACTACTGCTATCTTTTTGGAGGAAACAGGTATTAAGATGATAATTTAAATTATTTAGATTATAAACAGTCACACACATGAAGTTATTAAATGAATTAGAAGTGTAGGTGTTTTTACCTACTCTATAACTAAGTAAGGTTTAAAATATTTAGAACTTAAACCTTAAAAAAAACTTTTCAAAGTTCAACCCCTTTCCTCTCATTCCATTGACATGAAAATTTCAAAGCTAAGTTGTGTAAAGCGATTATCCAAGTTTTTTTTTGTAATTAGAACCGAACTTACAAGGCAGTAACTTTTTTATTTAATGCACAGTTCTTTGGTTATTAACCGACTGTACAAAGGATTACGTAAATATTTTTTTTTGTGTTATTTCTTTACGCCTTTTTTTTCTCCCTCTGTCTGCTCTTACTGACTAAAACCCACTATGTTCCTTCTGAAGGTCCCTGTATGCCAGGGCCGCGGTAACTCTTGTAACCCAGCCCCGGCAGACCTCGGCCCTACGGGACTCCTTCGGTGTTTTGTGTAGCAAGATACGCCTTTGAAGACCCCTAGCAAATAAAAAAGATTTCGTAATTTTTGTAACAATCTCTGTTCCAGTCTACCCTTGCTCGATAGTGAAGATATAGCCTTGTTAACTATAGGGACCTTTATGCATATGTTCGATGTACTGCCATTAGCATAGCATGCACCACATTGCAGTCGTGGTCACGACGGACAAGTCTTTTGTGTTGCCATATCAAACGGTTGTCCTTTTGTAGACACTTGTTCTATTTATGTGTGGGTTGCCAGTGTTGTGTATTGTCATTCGTGATCTTTTTGATTTATGTAATTAATCGGTTAGGGATTTACTGATTGAGAAAATATATATCTAATGTTTAATCTATTTCTACTCTTACGGTGGATTCCTATAACCTTTACTAGAGATGGGATTTTGACACAAGCTCCGTTCAAGTAATGCCAAATTCCTATCTTCAGTTATAGAAATCGGCCTATAGAAACTTCATGAACTTTAGCCAGTATTAGCTTCTTCTTTTTCTTTTAGTGACCTATCGGCTTAAACAGGTCTTAATGTCAGAGTTCTTTCAAATCCGCCAGAAAGTTGTAGCATTCCGAGACACTGGATTTATATGTCCTCCCAAGCACAGGGAAGTAACACTACCAACTTCCAGATTCCGGACTGCTTGTCAAAGTTTTTGAAACTCACAAATCGATTTTGGAATGACCCTGCAGGAATCGGATTCTGCACCCCGTGCACCTGCAACCACTATGACCAACAGAGCAGTTATTTTACCTAACATTATCATTCATTTCTTAACAAGAGGCGGCGCAAGTGCAGTGGGCTCTATAGCTAGTACCTATAGTGATGTTCTAATTCGAGGTCGCTAGACGTTGCCTGCCGTTTAGTGCGGCAGGCGAGGTGTGGACAAGTCTGTGCCTGCTCCCACATCCTATCGCTTGGCACACTTTCGTTCTAGTTGCGTTCAACATTATAATTAATGTGGTCATACGAAGATTTGCTTATAACTTCATATAATTTAGTTATTACCTATAGCTTGT
Organism: Heliothis peltigera; assembly: GCA_958496145.1. Taxonomy (NCBI): domain Eukaryota; kingdom Metazoa; phylum Arthropoda; class Insecta; order Lepidoptera; family Noctuidae; genus Heliothis; species Heliothis peltigera. Next base: position 7,612,763 of record OY292346.1, read on the forward strand.
GTAAAAGAAAAACGCACAATTCGGATTCTTCTTCATTATAAAAAGCTATCTTGCTTCTTAAAATGTAAAAAAAAATTGAAGCTTCTCAAATTGAAACTTCTGATTCCAAGATCAATATCCAGGTCAGTCTTCGATCCCAGATACTTACGTGATTTATTACCTGTTTAAGTATTTTTTCGACCCCGTTGACGCAAAGGTCACCATGCTGGACTGTCGAACTGAGGATCCCGGGTTCCACACCCGGTACGGTCAATATCTGTGTGATGACCATTTAATTTCTATATGTAAGTCTAAATGTGTTTAGTTTATCAGTTGTGTTAATACTCATAACACACTAATCAATAGCTTTTTTTGGGCCTAACACATTGAATATTATTATTCCGATCATCATCATTATCATCATCTCAGCTATAGGACGTCCACTGCTAAACATAGGCCTCCCCTTAAGATCTCCACATATACTATTGTTCCGATACTTCCTGCTATTTATGACCAATATCACCATCATCCTCCTGCCCTTATCCCAAGTTTTAGTTGGGGTCGGCGCAGCATGTTTTTGTCTTCCACGCTCTTCTATCTGCCGTCATCTCACAAGTTACATTCTTTCTAGCCATATCAACTTTCACGCAATCCATCCATCGCTTCTTTGGTCGTCCCCTTCTTCTATATCCATCCACATTCATGTTCAAGACCTTTCTAACAACATGATCTTCATTCCTCCTCATTACATGCCCATACCATGCTAGCCGGTTCCCACGTAGTTTTTCGGTTACCGGTGCCACTTTTAAACTTCCTCTTATATACTCATTTCTTACTCTATCCATTCGCGTAACACCACACATTCCTCTTAACATTCTCATCTCTGCTGATAACTATTTATGACCAATAGCCGATAATAATCTTGCGCAACATTAACAAAAGAAGCCCGGACACCATCATCATGACAATAAAATTCGAGAACTTTAAAACCCAACGCTCATAAACAATTACAGATAACCAACCTTTGGTCGCAAAAGGTCAGATCATCATTGATGACGTCACAATGATGACCGAAACCATAGATAATGATCTATGACGAAGTTGTGACGAGCGACGACACAGCTACTTGTGGCATGCGGGATATACGTCATTGTTGTGTAATATGTGAAAATATATACAGAAGATCAAATCGGATGTTTCTAAAAAATTCTTTAGTGTGGTCAATTTATGCAACGATTACGATTAAGGATTAAAATAAGAAAATTGACAGAAAAATCAATAACAAAATAAATATTAGTCATTAGTTTTCAACGAAAAACTCTCAGAAATAAATACTGTAAAAATTATTATCATCAGTAATGATAGTGTTTCATAATTTACTTGTGCACATATTACAAAGGTATATTTAATTAATTGGCGCATTATTATGAGTGAAACTTCTGCGCGTATCTTCTGTAGTGGTACCTGCGCGTGCGCAAATCTATTGTGGGTTTGTCCGCCATTTCAATGGGCCACTTGTTTCGGCATGTGTTTTTATTTTATAGTAGATGCCAAATGAACTCATTAATAAATTTTGCACGATGGATGTCAATTGTGACGTCATCGACTTAGTTTGAAATTGTATATAATATCCCTCACATGAGTGTTCTGTTGACATTTGTCTGTGGTAGTATTGTCGGAACCTTTATTTTATCACTGGGTGCTGCTTATAGTTATAACACTCACATCATGTTACTACAATCCATCAAATTGCCTCGATAGATTTTCATCTTTATTGCTGAAGCATATTATTCTAAATTTGATAGTTTCGGGTAGCTCGATGTGCTGGTGTCTGTACATTATGTGGCTTTTAACCCGTTGTATGCCGGAACGTACATATGCACGAGACACAATTTTCTATTGTCTTATTATTGCCGGCATACGAGAGGTTAATATGAAAGATTTGAAAGGATCGGTAATGTTAGGTAGTATAAAGATTATTTGTCATATACAGCCTAAAATTAACAGCCTAAAAATTTATAATTTTTTCCACTTCTGAAGTTATTTATTTATTCAGGGTCCACCAACAGTTTCTGTGTATAAAAAAGTTATGCATGTTTTTAATGCGTCTTAGGGCCAGTTTCACCGGTTACGGATAAGTTCCAGACAGTTTATCTGGCAGATAATTTCATACAAATTCTGTTCCATTTTTGAATTTATCTGGTAGATAGTGGCTATCCGTAACCGGTGAAACTGGCCCTTGATCTAACACAGTTGCCAATTACTGGTTAACCAGCGTTCAAAATGATTTTATCATGAAGATTGTTTATTTAATAACACGTTCAACATGTTACAAAAATTACATAAAAATATACATAATCTGTAGGTATATTTGATTACGGAAAAAATATACATAGGTAAGTATATGATAAGTTACTAAGATATTTTTAAGTTCCATAACAACACACCAGCAGAAAAGTAACTAAATAAACATTTTCGCAAATAATAAGCAATGAATCGGTGAAAGCATACGATATGTGGCCGAGTACTTTCCGAGGTCATTGTGACAGACAACAGACGATCGACTCTGGACTAGGGGCTTCCCAGTGTACCTACTTGCTAATGTAGCAGTACTTTATAAAAACCTCATAATTGCCTACAATTTATCATTAACTCGTTTTTCTTTTCTCTTCTACAAAAAAATACTGCATCAAGTTTTTGCGCTCAAAAGCGCTTGTTAGATGCTAAAGTAAAAAGTGGTATAAATAATGTGAGTGTAAATATCTGTTCAATTAAATATACACTATAATAATATTATAAAGAGGAAGAATGTGTACTTTTGTTTGTGTGTAATGAATAAACTAAAAAACTACTGGATAGATTTTAAAAATTCTTTCAACATTAGAAAGCTACATTATCTGGGAATAACATAGGCTATATTTTCGACATCCACGGATTCGGGCGGATCCGCGGGCGAACGCTAGTAGTAACTGTTTTTTTAAGTTACTTATTATAGTACAGATGCCAAAATATCAAGCTACCAGAAATTTTCCCAATCTAATTTGAACCAAGCGCTTCAGCGATAAAGTTGGAAATAAGAAAATTTTACAGATTGTAGAAGCTTGCTGTGTCTGTAAGTTTTAAATTTTTTTTGTTCACAGAGCTCAATCCTTCTCGGTATGAGTAGAACTCTATGCCCAGCAGTGGGACGATAAAAAGGCTGATAATTATGACGAGTACAGCACTGATTATCATCATGATAAGCCTTGGCATTTAGTCTATTCAATTACAAAACTATCTATAACTTAGAACTTTGTTAAAAAATATCTCCAATCATATTAATAAAAAAAGAATCTATAATTAGAAGAGACCTCGTGAAATAAACTAGTTTTAACCGAAGGTTTTAACAAAATAAATGAAGTTCAAATGGCAGGGTTGTTGAACTCGGAACGGCCCTCATACATTTATATCGTACACTCCCTCAGACTATTTTTTTATGTTCAGCTTTCGTAACTGTAGAAATTTTATGACCTTCATTGTGTAGATATACATAGAAAAATAACTGAGACCTATCTACTTACATATGAACCTTTACTAATATTATAAAGCTGAATAGTTTGTTTGTTTGTCTGTACTCGCTAATCTTAGGAAGTACAGGCGCAATTTGAAAAATTATTTCAGTATACTTAAGATTTTTTAAAGTGTGTAATGATAAAAAAGATAAAAAAATAAATTTATTCAAAGTAGGCTGAAAATCAGCACCTTTCGAAGGTAAATTTTACATAAGACAGCCCCTAAAACGCCCGCTCTTCACCACTTCCTATGTGTTATCGCTGGGAAGAAGAAATGGTGGGACAAACTCCCCAGCAATACAATTCTGTCTACAACACAAAATAATGATACATGAAGTATCAAATTCAATGAAATATTTGACCATGTTGGCTAGCCCGCGTCTGCCTATCCATACCATAATAGTATATCAATCGCAGGTGCTCTTTTTAGAAACTACTAATCAATTCAATCGAGGCAAGTCTTAAGGATAAATTTTCACACCAGTGTAGCTGGGTTCGTACAAAAAAGCGTCATAGCCCTTGGTGTTTTTTTAGGCCTCAAAGATCAAATATTACTCATATGTATTGAATAATCACGTCTTCATGTCGACTCATCACAACTCATTGCGTACTATGTCATATGGCCGTCAAGGTCGGCAGAAACCGGTAACATTTACTATAGCGTCTACTACAACCGTGAGATTACGAAATCTATGTATGACGGTGAATATGTGGGTGTGTTTTATTCTTATTGGTACGCCTGGATTACCCTCTGTCTAAATTTTTATATAGTATTTCTCACTAATAGATATAGGTATGTGACAAGTTCAGATAGATAATGACCCCAGTGCAGATGATGACCCTCGTTGGGCTAGTGGTCTCTCGGATTCAATTCCCGGGTCAGGCCGTAATCACTTTGTGGGTTTTAACAGAGTTTCATAAAGCAGCATTGACGAACTCGGGCATCAGAGAGCACTAATAATATACTATAATACAGGGTGTCAGGGACAGCCCTCCGCAGACTGATGGGGTGAGTTTAGTATAACATACTAAGAAGACTGGTTCAGGAACGTTACGTTAGAATAAAACTGATTTGTTTAAAACCTCACTAAAATTTAACAGCTTTCACCCGTCGATCGTCACGATTATTTCAAAATCCGTTGCTGGATTTTTTATTTTAGCGGTTTTTTTTTTAATTAAGCTCAGCGTGCAAAGAATGTCATTTTGCATTGAAAGAATAAGATAAAATACTATGTTATCAGTGGTCTGCGCTTACGTCGGTCATAGTAAGAAAAAAATGTAAGTTAAGAAAAATGGTAAAAGGTGAGAAATAGACGGACAAACTAACTAACGGACTGTCAGTCCAAGAATACTTGCTAGACATGTTAACTAAACTTAGTGGGCAGCGAGTTGTTTGACAGGTCAGACTAATTTGAGCTATTTTTTAACAGTGTCACACGTGGAGTTGGCAAATAATTAATTCAGTTTTTTGACCTTTCTCCGTTACATTAAGAAATTCTAAGCGATAATGCATAAAACATATTTCTTTAGTCTTTAAAAGAATTAAAATCTGAAAATACCGTCTATAAGTTGATTATTTCTGACGTAAATAAATGATACACCTTTTTCGCACACGGTTGGTTAGCCCATGGCAAGGTATTGATTAGCTTGTGTTATGCATGCCAACACAACTGATAAACTACATATACATGTATTATACTTTACACATACATATGTATTTTACAAGCATGCTTATCACACAAATGTTGACCGTGCCGGGAATCGAACCCGGGATCAGCTCGGCAGTCCGGTGTGGTTGATATTGCGCCAACCGGGTCTTCAAAATTAAATAAATGAGTTATGTAAATTCTTATTATAGTATAAATTTTAGCGTCAACGATGGAGGAAAAAGCTCTATAATATATTACACTATTATGACGTGCGCTTGCGTTTGTATTGCGAGGTCGGATGGACCGGTATTATAACATGTTGTCTAAGATGAAATGTCAGAATATTGCCTACGGGTGTCATGACATAAATGTTTTGGGTGAAGGATATTGCTTATGCAATTGACATCGTTGAGATAATTTTCTTAGAATTTTATTCTTGAAATTTAAATTGTGTCCGGTTGATGGTCATAGCTATTTCAATTATTAATTTAATAGAGTTTTAATATCGTGGGTATACTTAGATCTTTTGTAGATCTTAATTACAGACGCCAGCACATCAAGCTACCCGGAACGGTCAAATTTTCAAATTAATCAATTTTGAAACATATTCTTTAGCGAGAAGGATTTTTTAGAAGACTTTACTGAGTAAAACCCACTATTTTCTTCGGGAGGTCCATAACAACCCGCGAAGCCCAGGCAGTCATTTGTTTATACTCGATTAGTTATTCAATATAGAATACGAGCAATACGTGCATCAACTCACATACAACAATAAAGAGAAGTGATTTCTACTGGGTTTCTACAACATTGGTGACTAAGTCTGCTTATACGGTATGGTGTAACGTACTGACGAATTTGGACAAGTACGTCGGTGTAGGTTTGAGAAAGTTCAAAAAGAACGAGTTTGGGGAAAAAGTCATCATCTGCCTAGCCTTTTCCCAAGCTATGTTGGGGTCGGCTTCCAGTCTAACCGGATTCAGCTGAGTATCAGTGTTTTACAAGGAGCGACTGCCTATCTGACCTCCTCCACCCAGTTACCCGGGCAACCCACTACCCCTTTTGTTACACACATAGAAATAAAAAAAATGCAAGTATTACATATGGTGTGAGAAAAACATCTACCCTGACTCATACAATTCCCCAACAACAATTTATTATGGTCAAGTACCTAACCTAAGGTTTCATTCATAAAGCCGTTACTCATTGGTGATGACTAGCTTGCGGTTGCCAGAAGTCATCACGTTCTATTCGGAATTTTTGGACTTACATAACAGCTGAGTGATTTATATTTATTTATTTATTTATTTATTATTATTAAGGCACATCAACAATGTAAACACACACACATTTAAAAAAGACATTGATTAAAAAGACATGGGCTCGTGTTTGCATCAATTATAGACGTGCACAACATTCACATAAAACATTTACGTTACAAGATATTGTAGAATTCTATACTCTAATTAAATATATATAATATAATTCTATATAATTCAAATTAAATTAATATAATATATTCTGTGTATTATGTCGACCCACACATTGACCTATTTTAACTTTGATATTTTCAATCTTGCCTTCATTTATGATCTTAGCTTTAAAATGGCTGGGATGGTCGTGAAAGATGTCCAAATTGTAGAGATTACACCATCGATTGTATGTTGACATTAGTCTAGGTATTGGAGCATTCATGCCTAAATTAGTTCTATATTGAGGGACATTGAAAAAGGAGCAGTATTTTCTCCGAGCATTAAGTTTAGGTACATTTATTTTAACGCGATCAAGTAATCCGTCAGCCTTAAAGGAACCACCTACGATACTTTGTAAGCATAGCAAGTCCATCATGCGTCGGCGCAACCGTAAGTTAGACATATGGAAGAACTGCAGTCTTTCATTATATGAGCACCTTGCACTGAATCCAGTAGCAAGAAAAGCAAGTTGACGTGTGAAAGATCGTTGTATTGACTCAATACGATCAGAATGAATCATGTAATGAGGATTCCATATGACACTTCCAAACTCGAGTACGCTGCGAACTAAGGCATTAAAAAGCACAATTTTGGAGGTTGTGTGTTTAAAGTCCTTCGTGTTGCGTTTGATGAAACCTAACATTTTAGCAGCTCTTTGTGTGATGTTGTTGTAATGTGGTATAAAACTTAATTTTGAGTCAAGAATCACACCCAGGTCACGAAGTTGGTCAACTACAGCAATCTTAGTTGTATTTATGTAGTAACTGGATTCTAGTACCTTTCTTTTCTTTGTGAATCGATATATATATATATATATTGTTGTTTATTATGTACGACAGTTAGTATTTTATATATCAATGAAATTATAGTTGTTTTAATTGTATTAACAATTAAATGTTAACAGTAGGAATTATAGTTTCAAATATATAACCTATATTGCCTATTCCTAAAAGTCTATAATTCTAAAAAAACTGAATTCTGAAGGTGTTGGTTTTTGATCTACTAATGGGTTGTTTGTCTCATTTTTTACTATCTTCCGCCAGTGGTGTCAACTGAATCCCATAGATTAGCGCATACAGTTAAAAAAATTGCCTATAGCCTTCATCAAAATGGGCTATCTAACACTAAAAGAACTTTTCAATTCAGGACCAGTAGTTCCTGAGATTCAGAACATTAAAGCAAACAAACCCTTCAGCTTTATAATAGGTATTAGTATAGATTAAAAACATATGTACTTGCGATGCACTTTTCCCATAGCAAAAAAAGTGACAAAGCTGGTCACCTTTCTTCTGTATTTCCCCGGCTTCTTAAAACCGGAATAACACAGGTTCTTGGAAACAGTGGTACATGCATTTATTTGTAGTAAGTACTTTCCTTTATAATCTCACAAGCAATTAATTATTGAATTTATGATGATAATACACACTTGTTTTTATTCATTCCTACAGATTTACACATAAATAAGTATTTCTTGCGATATGTCCTCAAAACTGAATTAATTTGATGATTAGGGTTTGTTTTATTGTAAAACTAGTTGTTCCTCGCGTTTCCACCCATCGCTCGAAGGATGTACAGACGTCAGCACATCGAGCTACCCGAAACTGACAAATTTTCCCTATCTTTGAACCATATGCTTCAGCGATAAAGTTGAAAATCTATTGAGGAAATTAGACAGATTGTAGTAGCTAGATGAGCTGGCGACTGTACATCGCGTTCGGCTAATAGTTAGCATGACGTGTTAATTAATGTTGATTGGTGTAATTATTGAGTACAACACTAGAAATAATAATTGTTTTGAAGTGGAATGACTCACATTCTTAGTGTTAAACTGCCAGCTCAGTGGTAGATGCAAGTATGTGGTCCAGGGTTAAAACCTATTCAAGTTTGTCCTTTATAAAATAGACTAGCTTCTGCCAACGGTTTCACCTGGGTCCCGTGAGAATTACTCCACAAGCCTGGATTAAAAGTAACTTATCATCATCATCATCATCACAGCCTTTTTTTTATAGTCCCACTGCTGGGCACAGGCCTCCTCTCATACAGAGAAGTATTGAACATGGTGATACGCTTGCTCAATGCGGGTTGGTGATTTCAGACTTTCTAGTCCAGGTTAAACTTAGAAAGTACGTATAACTTAGAAAATTTACATTGGTACTTGCCTGACCTGGAATTGAACCCGCACCCTAATACTTGAAAGGCTGGTGCTTTAATCATTTGGCCACCACGACTTAAGCAACTTATATCCTTCTTCAATTAATGGGCTATCTAACAATGAAGTAATTTTTCAAATAGGATCAGTAGTTCCTGAGATAAGTATGTTTAAGTAAGCAAACAAATAAACGTACAAACTAATACTGCAGCTTCATAATATTAAAAGTATAGTATAAAAGAAGTCTATGCAAGTGAGGGTTTTATCTATTTTTTCCGTGGGGCAACGACAACGACCCCTCTCGCTGTGGGTGCAGCTGGAGGGAGTGTCAAACTCTTACTGACTAAAATCCACTATGTTCCTTCTAGAGGTCTTTCTAGGCCGCGGTAACTCTGACGAAAAACCCGCAGCCCCGGGTGTCATCTATCAGCTGCACTTCGCTCGACATTATCAATGTCGAGGGTATTATGAATAATTAATTATGTAGAACATACTGCTCACCGATACAATAAAGGTCATTATTACGTATCTTCTATTTATATAATAAAATCTATATTTTTAAAACATATTTAACATTATGTTGAAGGGTCTAAGCTATAGGTCATTTATTGTTATAGATACATATTTTGACGACGAAACGCAGTGCGTAATAATGACAACAGCAAAAACTCCCCTAGTACGTAAATATCCTTTAAGTGCGATTCGGAACTGCATTTAATAATGTATTTAATAGTAATTCCAAGTTCCACGTACCATCATCTCCCGAGCCTTTTCCCAACTATGTTGGGGTCGGCTTCCAGTCTAACCGGATTCAGATGAGTACCGGTGTTTGACAAGGAGCGACTGCCTATCTGACCTCCTCAACCCAGTTACCTGGGCAACCCAATACCCCTTTTGGTTAGACTGGCGTCAGACTTACTGGCTTCTGACTACCCGTAACGACTGCCAAGGATGTTCAATGACAGCCGGGACCTACAGTTTAACGTGCCATCCGAAACACAGTGATTGGTACTTGCCCGACCTGGAATCGAACCCACGCTCTCATACTTGAGAGGTTGACTATCTAACCATTAGGCTACTAGACCAAGTTCCACGTATCTTTAAGACATATTATTATCATTACACTGTTAAATCTCATAAATAAATCAGTAATTTATGACCTTGCACTTATATTAAAAAAAAAATACAACTATCTCATATTATGTAGAATAGGTTGACGAGTAAAGAACAATAACAGGTTCCCTAAATAACTTTTTATATTAATTATTATAATAATGTTTAGTTTCCCGTGCACTAATGTTCTTGGAAACCCCATGAAGGTACCTAGGTACCTTACACCTCTGCTGACCCCTTTTTTCCTGTTACAACCAACGTAGAACTGTACATTTGCGTATTTGTATCTCATTATGTATTAGAACAACCTATTTTCCTTATATTATATACTCATAAAGACTGGGAAAATCTTAACCTTTCGCATATAAAGTAGCTATTTAAAAAACTATACCACCATGACTCATTTGGGTTCCGAATATTTTTCGTAGATGCTCATGTGTTTGGTATTCCCCACAAAACTATGAACACATCGTGTTAGCATGAAGTAATCGTATTATGTTGTTTTGCAAGACCACCTACTGATATCTCGTATCCTTCTAGTAAGGAGGTCAAAAGTCTGTGTGTTACTCTTTCAGAAGAAATAAATCCAGTGAAACTTTTCATGGAATTTCTTAGAAAATCTGGTCTGCAACTGCACGTAGATTTCATTCATAATTCATTATTATGTAAATACTTCATATAACGAGTCTAATACCACTAGAAAAATATATGCTACTGCTATCAATTATAATGGAGTGCATTACTTAGTGCATTTAATTTTATTTATCACTACTGTATACTTGGGATGTAAACAGGGATTAATTATTTATAAACAAATAGGTTATTATAATACTCACCTTGGTCCTATTTTAACATTTCAACTTTGTTGTTCATTTAACATACTTTTTAATGCGGTTTTACTAATGATGCATGGGGGTAGAAAGTATCCCAAGTCCATCTCCTGCTTCTAGGCTGCCTTTCCGCCAATTTTCAACCAATTGTTTTGACCTATAGTGTAACTAACATGATAATCTTTAGTATAAAGCCTATGGATGATGAAATAACATGAAAGCTATTTTTTGCAAGTAATCATGATTCACAAATGAACTTGTCCTATATTGTTTAGACTTTTTTAATACACACGTATCATCATCTCCAGAGCCTTTTCCCAACTACGTTGGGGTCGGCTTCCAGTCTAACCGGTTTTGGCTGAGTACCAGTGTTTTACAAGGAGCGACTGCCTATCTGACCTCCTCAACCCAGTTACCCCTTGATTAAACTGGCGTCAGACTTACTGGCTAATACACACGTATGTATGTAATAAACATATAGATCCTGAGGTTTGACAAACATTCTTAACACTTGCACAAACCATCCAGGTGACCCCCAAAAGTATAAAAATGTCTATAAAAAAATACTTATTAGTTAACCGTTCATTTTCTCAAGTAAATAAATAGGTTCACATCGTCGTAATTTTTCATGTTATTACATACTTTAAAGTTCAGAAAACCAAAGTTGTGTGTCATAGATTCCGGTCTAGCGTGACATAGTATAAAGCGCCATTTAATTGGTGACGTATGACGTATGGCCATTAAGGCTGACTCACTATTTCTAAGCCCAGCTAAATGTACTCGTCATCTGGAATGCTAATATAATCCCTCGGTATTTGTGTTACATTCAATATTACGTTATCATAGTTTTTCTAATAACTGTCAAAATATTCAAAACATTCATAATGGATATGATTATCAATAAACATATTTGTATTTACTTATACATTATGTGTTTAGTATGTGTATTCGTGTTTGTGATCTGATAAATAAATATAACAATGTCCATATTGAATAAATCATTTATTTTCTATAAAATGAGTAACTTAAAAACTAGAATACTGGAATGTCACATCCCCAGCGGGTAGTCTTACATCTACAATTAAAGCGACTAGTATTTTTGTCATAAATTAAATCAATATTTGGATAAAATGAAATGAATAAAGTAATTTATAATACCTACAAGATGTCGTCATTGCACCGATTCACGCAAAACAAATTGTTAATTTTTATAATGCACTAACACATACACACAAATTAAATGCGTTTCTTTGAACACTTAAAACAGTGTTAAATAAAAAACTATTGGACCCTGAATTGCCTCGTAACTTCGTAAGGGAGTTAACGTTTGGAGATCACGGGAGCGCGATGCAAGATACTTCTCACTTGTCCGACACGTATTTCTCGTTGACACACAAGATGCCGTACCACACGTAACCCTGAGGACACTTGGGAGTGCGGAGATTATCCAGGGAGTAGCCATCATCATCCTCGATCACCTCATCATCATCGACGGTATTGTTCTTGGCTTCTTCTGCAGACTCGGGCATGATCCTGCGCTTCTTCCTGTTTTTCTCCAAACAGTTGCAGTCGAGGAGTGGCGACAGTTCACCGGGGAGGACGGCTTGGAGTTCTTTATCGCTTGGGTCCACTTTCTTGGTCAGACTGGCGAAGAAGTCCCATAGAGCGGTGTTTTCGAGCTCACTGAGAGGTTCACAGTTGCAATCGTTCTCTGCGTTTGAGTGTGCGGCTACGGTAAGCAGGGCGAGGATACAGAACAGTTTGGCGGCCATGTTTACTTAACGATGCTTGCTACCGGAATGGTTGAACTCAGTTAGACGCGCGCCTTTATACGGATTTCTGAGTCACGAGCGCGGTTTGATATTAATGTTTGTTACATATGTTTATATTTAATTGGAATACGTCACTGAGTTTAATTGTAAGTTTTATTTTAATGTGCTTAGGTACTTATAATTACTCAGTAAAACATTATTAATTTAAATTAATCTATATTACATAAAAATAAATCCCTATTTCCCTTGATCAGGCTATCACGCGTTAACGCTTGGAAAATTTTAAATAACATTTGGTAGACCCATTCGGTAGTCACATAGACTAAGAGTCAGAGAAAGAAAGAAGTTCCTTGGGAGAGTGATCTATGAAAATAGAAAGTAAATTTGCCGTTTTTAAGCACGACGTTGTCAAGAAAATAAGTTAAGAAACGCCGCAGTATTCACATATAGTTCAGTAAAAAGGGAAAATATTTTTGTTTTGATATATATTTTTTCCAAATTACCGCCTCCTGCTGGCACGACAAATTATATTAAATTATTTCTTATACAGAACTGTTCGTCTAATGATATCGAACATATTTCTCAGAAAATCCACCAGTTGATCTGAATTTCTTACATTAGAGCTACTGGGACCAATATTTTGTATAATTATATATTGCTATTACAGTTCATAATATGTCACATTATTTTATTTGTGTCTCGATGTTTCTTATATATATATATATAAGTGGTTTTTTTTGTACATTATTCTTAGTTGCCAAGCTGTTCTTTTGCTATGGGTTGAGTTATGTTTCCTATTGACAAAAGTTAAATTGAAATAAAACTAAGAATATTTTAGCGTTCATTATGTTAAATATTCAGTAACCTGACTCGCCTTTTTAGAACATATTATTAATTTTTGTATCTTCTTAATTTTATAGTTCAGTCTTTTTACGCTTTTTAATTTATTCCTTGGAACAGCTTTTAAACTTGATGATGTTATAAATTAAAAGAAGAAAGTGCCTGTTGTATGCTTTTATGCTTTGACATTAGATGACACACTACCACTGAACCCATTTGGATGAATTTTGGTGTTGAGAAGGTTTGGGCATTTGGATAACTTACAGAAGACACGGGTTTCTTAGGGAATAAAGTTTAAAAAGGTTGTTTAATATTCCAATTTTGTCTAAATGTAACGTTTCTATAAATAGAAACGATTCGTTTTACTTACGGGTGGTAGATTTTTGATATACAATAAGCATTATACAGTACCTACAATACATTTTATAATTATATTATATATTTCTCTGATTCTACAAAATCTTACTGCTTCGATTTTACAGCTATATCAAGTTTAAAACTGTCGAGTTATTCGTGTTTCAGGAAATGACTAATGCCAAAGATTCCTGATTCCCCGCATAACAGGTCTGCCCTGCATTTTGGAACCCTTAATATCGGACCTAATTTAGTTTTGGGCAGTTACGAGAATTCTATACAATTTTGATTGTTATTCTTTCTATGCTTTTTTGGTTGGTCGTTTTTTAAGGCTCGTTTTGTGGTTAAGTTAGGGTTTTGCATTCGAGAATTCCATGCAAAATGAACCATTGTTTTTATGCTACTTAAATATTATATCCAAATGTTATAAGTTGGTGCGGGTAGAAGTAAAAATTTAAGAAGTTATAGATGGCATTAATTTGAAACTAAGTCTATGCTTTAAACATATGAATAACATCACCAATTATTTAATTTCTATAGACATTTTTTTTCTGATATGTACTAATATATCTATGGTCAGACGCTAGCACATCAACCTACCTTATTACGGCGAATTTCTTTAATAGATTTTCAACTTTACTTCACTGAAACATATAGTTCAAAGTTGATTGCGTAATTACAGTTAGTTGAAAGTTGAATTTTACAGCGTATTATTAATTTTACAATTTTTTGTCTGTACTTACATTGCACCTTAGCTGCGGACAGAATACACAACACGTAAGATTAATATTTTAATAAGGTTACTAATTATAGCTGTCCACAATAACTGATTATGTTAAGGTCTATGAGATTAACTTTATTTATAGAAAACTGGTTTGTTTAACAAGTTAACTCGTCAAGCTTGTCTGCCCCATAGGTGAGGTAGAAGTTTAACTGTAGCACACATTTATTTTGATACTCGATCATTAAGTAGCCTCCCAATTTTTATTTGAGCGCGGTTTTGCGTCTTCTTTTCCGAAGAGGGTTCCGTTCAAAGAGGTACAGATATACGGAACTATAATTTCGATAGCTACCAATTCGGTAGAATTTGTCACGGCCAATGATAGTCGCAATAAAAATTAAGTAAATAGAACTTGGTTATCACTTGAATGGTAAAGCTATAAAAGTGCAATTCTCGTTTATTATGTCAGGCTTGGCGAGCCAGGAAATTGGGCGGTGGCGGGGGTGCTGACGTCATCGCGGGAGGGGGGCGAATAGGCTACGGTAGATACAAGTTTTTTCAGTGTATAGGTAAGTATTGTTTTTTGGGAAGCTTTTCATGTATTTTGGAAGTATCTAAAGGAATAGTGAAATAGGTAGTCGGTTTGTTCAGACTTACTGGGTAGCACAGCACTGGGTAGAAGATGTCATGTGGTTTGACTATTCTTTCTTAAGCAAAATGGAACGATTTTAGCTATGTTTAGCGCTTTGTCACCGGGGTGTCTTCGAAGGCAAACACAGTACTTACAAATAAGTAAAAACAAAAAGAAGACGAATTTATGTCTGTTGTCTGATCGTTGAACTGCCTCGTTAGATTAGTAGCCACACAGCGCGACTGTTGTGCATGGGGCCTCGGGTTCAACAACCAAATCAGGCAGATATCGCTTTAAACCCTAAAAGAAACTTTTTCAAAGCAGCTTAGGATCTGGAAGTTGGAGATTGATGCACGGGTGCCTCAGGGGCACGTGAATGTGGGTCATGCTTGGGATATACATATTTCCCGTCGTGTCGGATTGCCGTCCCATCGGACTATGAGGGAATAGAGAGTGCACCTGTATCCGTCACTATAATACGTCACGCTCAGCTGGCTGATGACTTTAGAGAGAATAGCCCTGGCCGATAATAGGTCTATTTATGTGGTTCATAATTTTTTAAGACCTAGGGTACTTACTTGAGACTATTATCGTAAGGTGTTGGCCTGACGTAAGTTATAAAACAGGTTTTCAAAACAGGTGGACCTGCGGATCAGCTGTAGTCTATTTATAGTAGTGAAGCTATGACGTGTGAGGTTTATTGATAGGGTATTAATATTTATGATAGGTCCCGGTTATTACTAGGTCCATGCCCTCTGAATGTAAGGAGGTATCAAAAACAGTTCTAGTGACGTTTAGTTGACTAATGTAAGATTTTGAGGGTTTAGATGGGTAGTTGGCATTCACAGTAGGATTTTTTGATTCGCATGCAACATTAGAATATTTCTTTGTATTAAGTATTAAGGTGACATTCCACTGGTGTGTTGTATGACACTCTGATACACACAAATGTTACTTCTGTTCTACTAGCTCTAGCAAACACTGACAAATTGCTTGCAAACATTTCCATTTTACATATTGTCTGCGAAATTGCAACCTTTGTGCGCAAGCACATACTACCTAGTAGTAAGTTAGTGCCGAAATACACATATTTTGGAATTTCGCGATTAAAATGACGTAATAGGGTGTCATGGAATTAGGTACAGACGCCAGCACATCAGGCTACCCGAAATTGTCAAATTGTCCCAATCAACTTTGAACTTAATGCTTCAGCGTTAAAGTCGAAAATCTATTAAAGAATTTTGACAGATTGTAGTAGCATGATGTGCTAGCGACTGTATGAGAAGTGTTGGATAATTAATTTCCACATAAGAGGGGTGAGCGTGATATTTTAGTATTAGTTTATTCTGACATATTTTTTACTATACTCGTAAATACAATACACATAAATTAGGTAGTATGCAATACGGATTAAATAAGGGAAATACCAGAAAGCCAATGCATTTATCGGGGAAAACTAGATGCATTTATAAACATACTTGTAAAACCAAATATTAGTTACAACATAATCTAATATAACTGCAGTTTATTTAATTGAACCAGACAGGAATTCTAGTAAATGGGTCAGACCCGTAGATAAGGGAAACATAAACAAATTAATGTTATATATAGTATTGTGATACTTTCTAATATAAATATTAAATTTATCTCGACGTGTGGCTTGGTTATCTTTGGGAAATTTCAGGTATGTGGTGATAAGAATGGGGAAAATGTGTTAGGTTTGGTACATACGCCAGTACATCAAGCTACTACAATCTGTCAAACCTTAATAGATTTTTAACTTTGTCGCTAAAGAATATGGTTCAATTTTATTGGGAATATTTGACAGTTTCGGATAGCTTGATGTGCTGGCGGCAGTACTTCGATGAGGTCATGATAGCAGTTTCATTAGAAATGGCTACTAAATCGTTTTATAGGTTAAGATTATTCTGTTTAAAACTGTATGAGCAAAATATATACATAAGTACCCAATTACTCACTCAATTACCTAATACAATAAATAATTATTTCAAAATACTCCTCAGTACTTAGTAAATTGTGTATACTTAGTAAAGTGATTGAATAAAGCTTTAAACACTCTTATATTTTAAATGATTCAACTCTTACGCACCGGCTAAACTGTGACGCGCGCCATATTATCTGCGCTTGCGCGCGTCAGTCGCAGACTCAACGTTGATAACTCTTCAGAGATTTCCCCGACGCTGTGGGTGGGGGGAATCTTGACACGGAAAATTCAGTAATGTATTTTGCAATGTTATATGCTTGGTAACAACAACAATTGATTATATAAGAATTAGATATATACATTTCACCAAAATTCTTACCCCAAAAGAATATAAAAAATAATAAATAATTCAGTTTCAGTAGACGGTCTACTAGCCAAATAACTTTGCTTCTCAAAAGCACTTGAACCACTTGACGCGCTTGCGCATTAGTGTTTTATTCATTCATGTTGATTACCCTGAGATTACAAGCAAGACCAAGTATGTATTTTAGAGGCTGATATAGGAATAAGATAGCGGCTATAAGCTGCTAGCCGATCCCAATGGCACAATGGTAACGAAGCTGGATTGCCGAGCTGAGGGTTCGATTCCCGGTGAGGTCGAAATTTGTGTGATGAGCATGCTTGTTGACTGTGGTCTGGGTGTTATAATATGTATTTGTAAATATATTTGTGTTAACTATATGTAGTTTATAGGTTGTGTTGGCTTCCATAACTAATCAATAGCTTGCCATGGGGTGATGGGGCTAACCGATCGTGTGTGAAAAGGTGTCTTGATATATAATACTTAAAGTAACTAAGTAGTTCCTATGGGACCCGCATGAAACCGCAGCGAACACCTAGTTTCCCATACGTAGCCATTAAGCAATAGTTTTTGTAATATTTTATAAAAACTAAATTAAAAATTACTATAATTTCCTTCCTTCCTTGATCAAGTAAATGTATAATAATAATTTACTGACGTAATATTATGTAACAAAAAATTATTGGCACGTGCCTTATCATAGTGGGGATTTCATAAAACTGTGTACAATAATAATGGTTTTTCAGATTCTAGGTGATTTTTACCTATCTCATTATAATAATTAGTTGATAAAGAATCGTACAATACGCTTTATGCCTGAATTTTCATTTTCCTTTTTTATACACATTGTTTTTTTTTTAATTCTTATGTTTGTATTAGTTAGGTAGTTTTGAGACCTATGTAGGAACTTACAACCTACAAGTTATTGACTAAAAACAAATTTAATTTTCGTTAATTAAAATTATCTGCTACCTACGGTTATGTTATCATCTGCCTACTTTTTCTCTAAATGTTAGAACGGTTTACAAGCTCTGGGGCCCAGAGTATTACATGGAGCGCCTGCTCATCTAACTCGTCAACCCAGAAGGTTATCAGGCTTTCTAGCTTCTGACTAACGACTGCCAAAGATGTTCCAATAACAGCCAGGACTTACAGATTTGATCACATAGCTGCTCACACATCCACCCATCTCTAGCCACGAGCTAGCAAGACTAGGTCTCTACAGGCATCTACCGAGCCTTTTTTCCCAACTATGTTGGGGTCGGTTTCCAGTCTAACCGGATTTAGCTGAACGTTTAACCAGTGTTTTACAAAGAGCGACTGCCTATCTGACCTCCTCAACCCTTACCTGGGCAACCCAATACTCCTTGGTTAGACTGACGTCAGACTTACTGGTTTTTGACTATCCGTAACTACTGCCAAGGATGTTCAATGACAACCGGGACCTACAGTTTATCGTGCCATCCGAAACACAGTCATTCGTGTTCAAGATATACTTAGAAAGTGCATACAAACTTAGAAAAGTTGCATTGGTACTTGCCTGTCCTGGAATCGAACCCACTCCTATCACGTATTTTGAAAATGAAAACATAAATTCATGCTTTCAGAAATTTTGTAATCCAGTCGTTTCATTAAGTTCGCGTGCTGATGATCGACATAATATCGACCAATAAACATGAGCTCATATACAACTTATTATTACTACTAAATATTTCAACTAATTGTAATTTCCATTGAAATGGTTTGTGCCTATTTTTTTGACTCAATTACTTGTAGTGTGATATTATAACTTATACACTGGAGTTGGTAAAATTGTTTCTTTTTTGTAAGAAATTGTTGAAATGTGCAGTGTTTTTTTACGCAATGCATTGTTAACCGACTTCAAAAAAGGAGGAGGTTATCAATTCGACGGTATGTTTTTTTTTTAAGTAAAAGTTGATAATGTAAAAATGATAATGTAAAAAGATAATGTTTATTAATGTTGTTGATAATGTAAAAAGTTGATAATATCCTAAAAATTATAAGATGCAGTACAGGGTTTAAGCTTACGATTATGGTAGGTACCCTTTTAAAATTTTCCCAATCAACTTTGGAAATTTGACAGATTGTAGTAGCTTAATGTGCTGCTGTATACTATTTTGGTCATATTAAATCTAAAAATTTGGATAAAAAGTCGTATTGACCAATAATTCAACGGTATCTTAGACTTTTGTTACGAGTTTAATTCATACAGAAGAAGAAAAGCAATCAACATACAATGAGGGCAACATACATATACACAAATTCGAGTAGCTATAAGTGCACCCATCTATAGGGAGAAGACAAAGGTTTTTAAGAGCTGGTGGACATTTTTGAATAGATATTTGAGGCAATCTGATAACATGTCTTATAGCTTTTTCATCTAAAAAAGTGGATATATGTTTTGTGACTGTAACACAAGATGTTGGGATTGATTCTGGTTTATAAGACTTAGTTTATAAGCTGGTTTTCCATTTAGGTCGAAAAAGGCATGTTGCTTCGTGAAAAATATTGGTACCGACTTCTGCCCAGTTGGTGAAAACCATGAGGGGGGGAAATGAATAAGTGAATTCCATAATTTTTGGAGCATGACAATAGATGAACATTTACGCAGTCCAGGTTATTTCGGAATCTTCGGATTCTTCGGCCATCGTTTCGGGATTAATTTTCTAACAAGGAAACCAATGACCACCATTCAGTTAATCAATAACCTACCAGCACACGCTTTATTGCAAAATATTAATCTCGATTACATACATGTATATATAGCACACACACAAGCACATCTCCGTAGAAAAATCTTAGTGGCTCCCCCTTCGCTCACAATAATTAGTTTAACAGTGTTCGTACACCCCCACCCGGGCCCAAACTCCCCCAACACCCCCTCATTGGAACACACACGAGAACTGCAGATGTGTGTGTGCCAACTATTGGGAAAATATCCAGGAAAATTGGGGAAAATAGCCATTTGTATTTAGTCGACAGTGCTTACGTAGTACACGCTTTATGTATGACAAACACGTACGTATCACTCACATGCCGGCGATATGCTCTCGTTTAAGTAAATTTTGAAGTCAAGTAGCTGAAATTAGGAGGTTCAGTAGTATTTTAGTATCTTCGGATTTATGCTGGTGTTGGAATAAAATACTCGTAGAGATCAAGGCATAAAAGGGACGGAGGCGGCCGGTGGAGTTTTATGTTTAGTCTGATGTATATTCCCTGTTCTGAAAACTGGTTTGGTAGTTTACTAATTATTCTTAAGATTTTTTTAACTTAGACTTCTGCTTTGTTCAATAAGTACTACTTTAGAATAACAGAAATGAGTCCATGGAGATGTATTAAGTATGCAGTTGTAACAATCCAAAAATAATATTTAAATCCAAGAATTTTTCAATTAAATTCTTCGCCATCAAAATAGTACCTCTGTTACATAAGTAAATGCTTTTTATCGATGGCATGAACATCTATGGGTTTTCCTCCATAACCATGGTGACGTAATTGGACATTTAATGGTATATATGTGTGCTGACATCCTGTAAACGATTTCCTTGTGAACGGGAAGATATGGTAAAAGGTAAATTGTTATCGTTATTTATAGGAGTTTTGTTAATGAGCTTTTTATATGGTTTTTGAGCAGGAAACCAGGAAATATTACCTTTTTTAGTTTATTTACGTCACTGTAAGTATTTTTAATAAATTAAAGGGTGTCGATTTACGCTCAATCCTTCCCGTGTGAGATGAGGCCTGTGCCCAGCAGTGGGACTATAAAAAGGGCTGCTGATGATGATGATGATGAATGGTGTCGAGGGACGACTCCCGGCTACCGTAGGATCGCGGATCTGTGGACGGTGAGTCTTGAGTGGCTCACCGTCCGTACGTCTAAGGACGACAGGCTTGTATCGACGACCCGTTCTGTACCACGCGCTCCTCGAAGAGAAGTTAGCAATATGGAAAATGAGGGGCCCCCCTTAGGGCCAAAGTCTGTCGGGGCTGCGGCTTGTTCGCAAGAGTTACCACGGCCCTGGCACACAAAGACCTCCAGAAGGAACATAGTGGGTTTTGGTAGATAAGAGCTTTATACTCCCTCCAGCTGCACCCTCAGCGGGAGGGAACTTTTGACGATTTCCCACGAAAAAAAGGTACTTTCAAATCAGAAGTTTAGAAGTTTAAACAAAGTTATATGAGACAATTTGACAAGTGCGAGTATCTTCAAACTTAAACTTAATCAAATGAGTACATTGGACTGCACTTATTTTAAGAACAAGTATACTAACCCGGGCTATAGGGATCACATTGTCAAAAGTTTAAGTACCTAGTGATAATGTTAATTTAATAACAATGTGTTTATTGCATCCATGATATTATGAAAGTTCTACTTGTAACCAGTAGTAACGTAGTTTGTAACTGTAAAACCAATGACGAATCACCAATTTCTCTCGTCCCGTTATTTCCAAAAGTACCTATTTTCCTATGCCCTCGACCTTCCGATGTCCTCTTTAATGAGAACCATTCACAATGCTTCAAGGAAAGAAAAAAAGCAAGTTTCGGCAATTCATTGTGGTTTGCATTTTATATGTACTGACACCAGCATATCAAGCTACTACGATCTGTCAAATTTCCTTAAAGATTTTCAACTTTATTGCTGAAGCATATGGTTCAAAGTTGGTTGGGAAAAATCCGTTTCGGGTAGCTCAATGTGCAGGCGTCTGTACTAATAATGCTAGTCACGGCTAATATTCTTCTTCTCTGTTGGTTGTTGTAACTTTCATCATAAAACATCATCATCCATCCATCACTATTATCATCAGCCTGTTCCCAACTATATTGGGGTCGGCGAGTACCAGAGTTTTAGATGGAGCGACTGCCTATCTGACCTCCTTATCCTAGTCATTTGTATCATAAGAGTACCTAGTACCTATATCATAAGTTGACCAGTTCAAATTTATTTTTTGTCACAGTCAAATCGGTAACGGCAAACTAAAAAAAAAAACGATATATTTGTGGTATCGCGAATGGAGAGTACTTGGATTCGTATATTTATTATAATAATGACGTATGAAACTTACTGAGAAAATAAAAAGATTTCTCCGTCAAGTTTTACTTAATTTGAATCTTTTTCTGCGTAAGCGCATGTTTTTGAGTAAATTACGGTTGTTGAATGTTGTTGTCCTGTTGGTGACGTTTTTTCCTTATACTATCTTTATGAGGTTCTTAGGTCATCTGCGGTTTGGACTAAACGCTTACGTCATATAAAATAAATAAAGCTTTTAATATAAGTAGCAGGAATATTGCTGTAATATATTTTTCTTCAGTGAAGTAGTTACCACTTATTCTAAGGAGCAAGTTACTAGTAACAGCGGCATCCGATCGATCATAAGGTAAAGCAACCTTGGCGCGGTTGGTCCGTGTAAGGGGGTCACCCTTCTTGTCATGACGAGTTCCTCTGTGTTTCGGATGGCTAATATTTGTGGATCCCAGTCGTCATTTAACGGGTAAAACACTGGCACCGGCATCTCGCTAAATCTGGAAGCTAAAGCCAACAAAAGGTTAAGCAGATGACGAGTGAGTTAGTATTCATTAATCATTTTAATTATCCAGGAGGTTCTTATTAAAAAAACTTACAAAAATAACAGTCATCTTTTGAAAGCTCCGTTCTTAATGGCATGGTTTTTGAGAAGCATGTACCTCTCAACATCAGTAAATCTAAAAGAATATTATTGAAACTGATTACCATAAAAAAAAAAAACTGAAAATGACCTAAAATTCACAAAACATTCACATAATTTTTTTTACCACCCTACCCAGAACTCGAATCCCGAACCTTTTGTTTTAGTGTGAACCGTTTAATATTCCTCATCGAGGCTGAAGACGGACATAAATCGTTCCCCGGTTAACAATACGGGTTCCGTACAGGAACTACATATTTATGAGGTGTCTGCGGAACCCTAAAGATGGCCAATCGATATCTCCGAGCTTGTTAATTGGGAGCTGAGATTGGAACCTTTGTGTCCTCGCCAAGTTATACGACGGACAAATGGCGAGGAAAGACACGATGCCAAGATAGTTTGATTAAAAAGATTCTAGTGTCACAGCTACAATTCCTAACAAGTCGCTTCAAAATTTGGAAAAATATTGACTGCTTTCTGTCACCTGTCTTTGGAATGGCAAGTTTTGCATGTTCAAGACGTTCTACGTTGGATGATAATCCGCTGGTCCAAGCTGATATCAGGCTACAACAATCTGTCAAATTTCCTTTAATGGATTTTTAACCTTATCGCTGCATAAAGTTCAAAATTGATTGGGAAATTTGACAGTTTCGATTAGCCTGATGTGCTGGCGTCTGTACATGGATGTTTTACAGTAGTACCTCCATCCTTATTTCTTTATCCTTACTGACTCTGACCCTGTCCGTACAACTATGTATGTATAAAACAAAAATATCAAAACTTAAAAAAAAATGCTTTTTTGAATTTGGCCGGACTTTTATAATTTCCAAACACAAATAAACTACTGAATGGAAACTGGAAATTTGAAAACATCGCTTATACGATTGGTCACTCGGTCAACGCAGACTTAATCGTGGGCCGAAGTTAGTTAATTTTTTTGATACGATCACTATTCCATTGACCTCCGGAACAAAATTATATTTCTTACGTCTCCACATTATGTGGTTAAATAACCACAAGGCATATAATCAACAATTACCGATTGTCAAGAAAATGCCACAAAACTAATTACTTAAATAATTTCAAAATTATACCAAGACACTCTTTTTAACTATGTGGTTTTCAATTACCTATCACGTGGTCTGGAATCTTTTGAGTCATTGAACTTTCTCATCTGCCTAGCTTTTTCCCAATTACGTTGTGGTCAGCTTCCAGTCTTACCGGATGCAGTTGGATGATTGTGTTGATGAGCGACTGCATATGTGACCTCCACTAGCCAGTTACCGGGAAAACCCGATAAGACTGGTTGTCAGTCTTTCTAAATTATCAGAGGTTTATAAATCATCATCCCCCGAGCCGGATAAAGTTGAGTACCAGTGTTTTACAAGGAGCGAGTGCATATCTGACCTCTTCAAACAGAGGTTTATAAATGTGCCTTTCAGAACACGGAGGAATTCATGCCAAATAATATAGGATTAAAAGATTTATATGAAAACTATGTGCATTTCAAATCTATTGGTCTAGTTACAATTACGTAAAACAGAAGGGAGCTTGATATACATCGCTGCATAGGTTAAGACGTTTACATTATTAAGACTTTTAACCGAGCAATTTCACTGTCAACAGAGAGATTATTGCAATACAATTGAACAGATATCTTGATACGTAATTAGAGACCAGGTATTGGCTATTATTGAGCTGTCTTTACATACATTATTTGCAAAAACAAGCCTAAAATATTATCGACTCTTCTAAGTTCATTCTTTAATCATAAATCTCAATCCAATTTGTGAAAGTGTTTGAAAAAATCCATTGACATTTGACATGTTCGGGAATAGAACGGTTAGAATCAAGTTCATACAGAAGTTTAGAATTTTGCA
Organism: Heliothis peltigera; assembly: GCA_958496145.1. Taxonomy (NCBI): domain Eukaryota; kingdom Metazoa; phylum Arthropoda; class Insecta; order Lepidoptera; family Noctuidae; genus Heliothis; species Heliothis peltigera. The sequence goes on from OY292346.1 coordinate 7,637,691, forward strand.
GATAGATTGATAACTATTCAGAAATCATGTAGAAAGATTCACGGATGTCAAAGGGCTTTCCTAGATATTAAATTATGTACTTAAAATATTTATAACCCGGTTTTTTTTTATGGTGAGTCAGCCGCTGTGTGTCCATTATAAGTTTTCAGCAGTCAGGTTCGAGAGCTTTCATCATGGGAAGCATATTAGAGACTTAGAAACTAATAATAATTAGCAAGCGTACAAGAACAAATGAAATATAATGTATTACCCACAACAGATACGGCATATCTTTTCAAGTGCTTCCACGAACTAACGCTTCCGAGAGAGCGAGACGGCGCTACTCTCTAGACTACCACCCCCGACCTTTCAATTTTCGTCCGGCGCTTCTTATTTAGTTTCTCGCAAATTATCTCCAATTCTTCATATTATTAAACATCCAAGGGGAGAACTAGCCCCCCTGCGCGGGGGTGGCGGGCGGCGGCGGGGGCTTAATGACGGGGAGCGGTCAGTCCTCCACCCCCCCGGCACACTTGTTTCTTGTAAAATTTTTCCCCAATCTTTATTTTCTTCGTGGACGTATATAATTAGAGTTTTGTTGCGCGCGTGTGCGTGCGCGCCGGCGTGTGCGTGCTGCGTGCGTGTTGTATACAGGGTGGTGTAAGACGGGTTATTAGTTTTCTTACCAGTTTCGGTTCGGGATGCTTTTGTTAGATTTCGATAATTTCGCAGCGGCCGTCCGTGGGGTGGAAAAAATCAATATAGTTGTTAGTATGTTGGATATGTTTGAACTCGCACGTTAATTAATATATGAAGGCGTTGTGTTGGCAACACTGCTGGATATTTTATTCTTAGTGGTTGGGATGCTGTGTAAACCATAGATTTCCAGGAATAAGCTTGCCAGCGATTATGAAGTGCTCGAGGAGGCACGTGTATACTATAATACTAAGTTACTATGTGATCTCCGACACAGATATAATGTGTTAGCTTTTGCCGATTATGACGAAAATATTACTTACTTAGGACTTTCGAAGTGCAAAATTTTGAATTCGTACTTTATTTTTCTTTTATTTATTGCAGTTTATGTCTAAATAACAAATACTTAACATTGAGTGCACGGCTACAAAAATTTAAAAAGCTGACAATAATGAAATGCCACTTAGTTTGTTGATTTAAACTGTCATGGTCATTATAGTCGTATTTTTATTTAAACGATACAAAATGACAGTAGCTAATGTCACTTTGTAAAATAATGTGGCCACATTTAAAGTAATAGTGATGGGTTCAGTTCTCGTTCAATCAGATGAATGAACTATGAGTGAACCATAATTATACATTTGAAAATTTTAAAGAATATTATGTGTAAAATAAAATAGTGAAAAAGTGCTCTGATATAAGTTACTAGTAGTATATATGTAACTACAATCCGTTTTAGGTCGGCTTATTAAAAAGCGCAGCTTATTAAAAATAATTTATGTAATAAGCCTTGTTTTTTTTATTTTTATTACCGTTCTAGTACCTATTATTGATATTTTTTATACATCTATTGTTTCAACTACATGATTTACTGAAAATATGACAATTCTACAAGTTTCCTCGCATTGTTTTCATTATTTTTTGTGAAAACAATCTATTCAATATAAGTAGTATTCAGAATACTATAGAAACATATAGTCGTCTAAAACTCATTGGTATGTACTAAGCACCACTAAAATTCGAACCCCTTACCGATATCAGTAGGTTGGCACACTAATTATTCACTAATCAATCTAAGTAATTTCATTAATTCAGGAACTTTTCCATTCATTCACTTTTTCGCAACACTATTTTTATTTCATCAAAAACTGACAACACAGTAAACGTCAAATCGATCTCTAATTGATCTCTTGTTACTCCGTGATCATGGCGCTTGCAATAGTGCCGAAATATCGGGAACTCAGTAAAGATGGTACATGGTAGCAATCTCGAAATAAGTAATTCAAATGGTAGTTAGTTATTAATTACTATTTCCACTGTTTTAGCCAACACTATTGTGATTATTTTGACTGCCTCGTTGGTCTAGTAGTCGCAAGGCGCGATTGCTGTGCACGGGGTCTCAGGTTCGAATCCCGGGTCGGGCCGAAATCGCTTTGTGGGTTTTGAGAAACTTTCATGAAGCAGCCTGGAGTCTGGAAGTTGGTGATTGATTCACCCGTGCATCGGAGAGCACGTAAATGTCGGTCCTGCGCCTGATCTCTCTCCGGTCGTGTCGGATTGCCGTCCCATCGGACTATGAGAGTGAGGGAATAGAGATTGCACCTGTGTCTGCGCGAATGCTTGTGCACTATAATATGTCCTGCGCAGCTGGCTGATCTCCATAAAAAAGAGAACGGCCGCCGTAGCCGAAAATCGGCCTGGATGCCATCATTGTGATTATTTATTGTGAAATAAAAACCGATAATGAGCCTTACCATATGGGAACACTGCAAAGACCTTTGTCTAACAAAAATTGCTAAAGTTTCGCTCCTAGTACTATTTGTTCAGGGTCTAATGTAAGGGTGCGATACATATCCAATAGCGGGCTAAGCTTTCTTGTAATATAAATGCCTAAGTAACTGTATCTGTCTACTTATCAGTTATAATGTAATGGATACAACAGATTGTGATGAAATTTTTGTTTTAAAATAGCTGAGTGGATTGAGAAATTCGGAAAGAAAAGGGCACACTTAATATGCCCTTATTAATTGATTATTAAGAGGACATATTGTGTGGTCATGGCATATGACCAACCCGCTTTGAGCTAGAGTGTTGATTAACGCTCAATCTTTCTCTGTGTGAGAAGAGGACTGTGCCCAGCAGTGGGACAATAAAAAAGAGGCTGATGAAGAAGAAAATTGTGTGGTCTGTTTTCGTTAAATAATGTTGTCGCACAGGGTCTCGGGTTCGATTCCCGGTTCGGACCGAAATTGATTCGTGCTTATGAAACTTTGTTATTTGGTATTCGATACATTGCATAGGAGAACACGTAAATGTCGGCCCTGCACTTGATCTGTCTCCGTGTAGGTTTGCAATCCCATCGGACTAGTGAGGGAATAGAGAAGAGCAAATGCTTGTGCAGTATGCAGTATCCTGAGCAGGTGGCTGATCTCTTTAAGAAAGAACAGCCGTCATGGCCGACAATCAGTATGGACGCTGTATTAGATAATTCTGCCTCAATTCCAGTCAAGAAGTCATATCAATTTTTATCTTCTATTTTTTAGTATTTTCTATTTCTGTTCTATTTCTATAGTTGGTCAATAAAAGGGATAGGAATTTCGTAAAGAGCTAGATCATTTTAGAAAGGATTGAAGTACACAAATGCTTCCTAAATGTAAAACAGGCTTCGATATTGATGTAAAACTATTATTTAAGTCCGCAATCTCTATGGATGGACCTAGACCGAGAGTGTGGTGACCATGGCGATATTTTTTTGACGAGAAAAATATTAATTTTATTATTTTAGGAATTGTTTTTTAATTTATTTAATTGTATCTGTATTATTTACGTGAACTTTAGTCTTAAAAATACACATATGCGCTGTCGAAATGAGAACCTCCTGATTTTTGTGAAGTCGGTTAAAAAAAGGTAATATCAACGTAATAGTTTAGCTTCAATAGTTGAGAGTTATCGTTTACGTTATTTTGTTATAAAAGAATCTGTTATAAAATTGGAAATGGCCGTGAATGTAAAAACACGTATTTTACCTGATTAAACTCTTTTATGTCAATAAGGTTAAATCAACCCCTAGAAAACTATGTACTTAACTAACTATTGTAACAATTTGATCTATGATCTCATTATTCAATATATAAAAAACCTATTGTGACTATCTTCTGCCAGCGATTTCGGTTTCGTTCCTTAGTAACTACTCCGCACACCCGGTTAAAAAGTATCCTATAGCCTTCTTCGGCAAATGGGACATCTAACACTGAAATAATGTTCCAAATCAGTTCAACAGTTCCCGAGATTATTGCGTACAAGCAAACAAACAAACTCTTCGCCTTTACGATATAAGTACCTATATGTAGATAGATAGGAAAGTAACATGGGAAAAAATATCAAAGACACATATAAAAGTAAGAAAAGGAGCTTAATGTATATCATAAACTTTTGCCCCCAAAACCCCACCTTTTATGTAAGGTATTTTAAAGCTTAAACGCTTTGTCTGTGAGGAACTGTCATTATACAGCATAGTACAGACACCAGCAGGTCAAACTACCCGATTTTTTCAAATTTAACCAATCAAAATTAATATTTACATAAAAATAAAAAGGAAGAAAAAGATAAAAATAGTATCTAATATTAATTTATATATACAGAAGCTGTTTATATACCTTTATTAATAAAAATATAAATGTACCTTCAACTAGTTTCAAATAATAATGATAACAAGAAGGGATTTACAGGTTACATATAAAAAAGTGACATCTTAACCTATTGTAAGAGACCGCGCGACCCCACCTTGTAACCGCGTCACTGAAGGCAAATATCTCTCCCCGTGGTGTGGTCACCCCATATCGATGTATACAACTTGTTTTTTTATTGTTGTAACACTTATTGGTACGTTGTATTTTTTTCGTGGCGGGATTTAGGTGTTATTCTTTTTTTTTAAACATTGCTAAGACTAAGGCAAAAATTAAATACTTTATCATATTCATTTTGTAAAGCTTCTTCTCATCACGCTTGCTCAATGCGGTTTGGTGATTTCAGACTGTATAGTCCAGGTTTCCTCAAGATGTTTGCCTTCACCTATAATCAGTCATTGGTGTCCAAGATAAACTTAGAAAGTACGTATAACTTAGAAAAGTTACTGTGGTACTTGCCTGACTTGGAATCGAACCCGCACACTCATACTTGAGAGGTGGCGTTTAACTACTAAGCTACCAAGACATCATTCATCAAGAATCAGTGCGTCAGTATTTCAAAAAGTATTATATTTTTCTAACTATACATTTTAATACTAAATAGTGATTGTTTTTATTGAATTCTAGGGTAGGTTTTACCACGTAATTATAACGATAATGAAAACCTAACCAGTCATCAAATGGCCTCTAATTGGTTAAATCGCCGATTTGAGAGCTGTATATACTTTTTTTATAGTTACATGGTGCAACCCACCGTGAAACGGCTAAACCGATTGAGGTGTAATTTCGATGCGCAAACTCAAACTCGTTAGATGAAATACGAATAATATCATGATACTAGTAAACAAGGATTGGTTGCCACAACAACGTCTTTATATTGTACTTAATGGAAGTTCGACAAGGAAGGGATTTGAACTATTCCGTACAAATTGAAAGTCTAATTAGTTAAAAACACTAAACACTTCCGCAATCACTACCCTGCCCTGATACCAATGTTATTTGGTGTCGGCACAGCATATTTTCTTCTTCCACACTCTTCTATCTGCCGTTATCTCACAAGTAACATTATTTCTAGCCATATCGACTTTCACACAATCCAACCTTCGTTTGTTTGGTCGTCCCCTTCCTCTATAGCCATGCATGTTCATGCTCGGACCTTTAACAAAAATTATACATTAATCTGGTAGTTATTTTTTATCCATACGTTGCGACGCCTTTTATTTTTCGTGGGATATCATCAAAAGAGCCTTCCGTCCCTTGCAGCTAAAGGGAGAGTCAGACTCTTAATGACTAAAACCCACTATGTTCCTTCTAGAAGTCTCTGTGTACCAGGGCCACGGTAACTCTTGCGAACAACCTACAGTTCAGGCAGAATACGTTGGGGCACCTGAAAAGATGAACTTCTTGATTCTTTATAATAAAACCTGTCCGATGTCTGATCATTTTATTTCTTAAAAAAAAACATGTTTTACATTCTTCAAAGTAAATAAAAAAGTGTTCAAAACATCGAGTTTAGATTGTGAAGTTGTGAAAACATTAAAATGGCCGAAGGGTGCAGGTGTAACGCTCAGGTTAAATGTTTTGTTAACAACTACATCTGTTACTGTTTGTAGTCTACTACTAATCTTTTTAAAAATGAAGAGATAAAATAAGATAAAAAGCGCGGGTTTCAGAGTTGCATAGCAGTTAGTAAAGAAACCAGCACATCAAGCTACAATCTGACAAATTTCCTATCGATCTATCCGATTTTCAACTTTTTCGCTGAAATGTATGGTTCAAAGTTGATTAAGAAAATTTTAGGTTTCTTGTAGCTTCATGTGCTGTTTGTACATTATCTGATGGAAAAATAGTTTCGGTCACTTTTACTAGGCATTTTTGTTTAGTTATACACACTTTAAATGTTAATATAACGGAATTTGATTTAATGTTGTCTATGCATGTAAAATTATAAAGTCAAAAATATCCTTTTATCTGACCAATGATGAGGTGCTGAAAATCATGAACATTTTTTTTGCTATAGATATCCAGATTTCTTGATATCTTTATTGTAATGATGCTTAAGTGAAATTTCTAGGTTTATGTTGGCTAGTAGATATTAATGTTTGTGTGGCCTTGTGATCGTCTCGTGTAGCTCGCGGCTCCAAGGAGAATTGCCTAGGAACAAGCCACATTATTATTTCCTTGTTTTAGTAAACCTACGTGAAATCCTAGGGTATGGGAAGCTGATAATGAATTTACTTTAACTTAGACACATAATTTTAGTTAATTATGTGTTCAAGTTAAAGTAAATTTATTTACTTTCGGAGGATATTTTTCGAGTTCAGCAGCGATCTATGTTAAGCTGCTGGAGAGAGACTCCACTGGTACACGAGCTCACGTCTCGTTACCAAAACATAAAGCAAATATTAAAGATTAGCGATAACTTGGAAATATATCAAAGTTGTTCTCTTTCCTTACACGTGTCGGTACTTTCAAGGGCAACATTCCGACCAAACGAAATATAATAAAACGGCCTTACAGCTGTAATGTAATATTTTTCATGTTATTAATTCAAAGAAACAGTAATTTCACAAAATACTACAACAAATAAATGTCTAATCGCGAAATATTCTCCAACAGATTTGTACGTGGAGCAGAGTATTTTCCACAAAATGTGACGAGAGAAAAAACGCCCAAAAAGCATATTTTAAGGCGAGCGTTATAATTTGAGAGCGACACAAATGTAACGTCGACGAATATTCGATTCGGCTACATTGTCATCCGAGGCTCCGCTACGTCAAAGAAAATATAATAAAAGTGAAAAAAAAATACTACATCACATACGGAATAAAATAAAGTAAAATGAAATAAAAAGACATGCGAAGGAAATACATTGCCATTTGTAGAGCGCACACACGCGCACACATACGCGCCGTCCAATTTATAATATTGTTTTCCTTGGGATATATTTTTTCACTAGTGGAGGGAGAGTGTGGGGCGAGGGAGGGCGGCTCCCCCCAGATATTATTAAAGACGTATACTCACACATTCTTGCCGAAACGGAGTGTGATTAGATTAATATACGTTCGTGTGTTTGTGCTCGTGTCTGCGGGGAGGCAGGGGGGGGGGTGGCTTGATTTGAGGACGGACAGGCGACCTAATACAATGATATGAGAACCTTTTATAACCTGCCACGGTGAGTGTCAGATTTCAAAAAGATGGCGGTAATACGTGGATAATTGGTGGAAACAGGAGAGCACTGTTACCTACTGAGACACATCTTGGTCACAGTTTTTACTCGACTGCCCCAGAAAGAGGGGAATGTTTGGAGTACATTTTGTTCATACCTATCTGGTGCTCTCAATCAACCTCTGTATTATTTCCGCATCATGTGAAGAAAGTATTTTTTTTTCTGATTTGGCTAATGGTGTACCTGTCTATTCTTATGACATTTACTCCTCCCAACCTATGAGGTATTGGGGGAAGTATTTCAGCTTCGAAACTATACAGAAAGAGTATTAAAATAGAGGAATTTCATGCCTAGGCCCGTTTGTATTATGTTACGTATAGAAAGCTTAGGAGGTCGCTTATTTTTGTAAGAACGAAAATGGTTTTCTTTTCACATTACGAAATCATATTCTTTTTGTAAGTGACAACTTAAGGAATAGTTTAGTTTAGTAGAAATTGAACATAAACTATCACAAAAAATCTGTAAAATGATATCTTCATGTTCATCTTAGATGCTACCTGATCGCCACGGTAGCTCAAGGGAGATGAGTGATTTCAGATATCAGGTACCTAATTCTTTTGTTTCAGAAGGCATGAACTTTTCCTTCTCCGTGATTCGGAAGTCACGTTAAATTGTGGGTCCCACCTGCCATTTGGCAGACGCCAGAAATAATTAGAACCAGAAAGTGTGTAAACCAGTCCTACTGAGTCTTACCTATAGGTTGTCCACTTAACTGGGTCGAGGAGTTCAGGTAGGTCGTGTCTCCATGTAAAACACTGGTACAAAGACAATTTTTCCAATCAACTTTGAACCATACGCTTCAGCGATAAAGTTGCAAATCTATTAAGGAAATTTTGACAGATTGTTGTAGCTTGATGTGCTGGTGTCTGGACTCAACTGCACCAGGTAAGACTAGAAAACGACTCCAATATATTTGTGAAAAGGATGGTCAGATGAAGATTATTTCCTGTACTGTTAGTCAGGTGTGCGATGGATGGATTGTGTGAGAGTCAATGTGGCTAGAAAGAATGTTGCTTGTAAGATGACGGCAGATAGAAGAGTGTGGAAGAAGAACATAATGCTACCCTAAATAACATTCAGGTCTTGTCCAAAACGGGAGAAATCGCCGCGATTTTGAACGCGTTTTACTCGTACTATTCATTGCTGCAATTGTCAAGTTTAACAAAACTACGACGCATAATGAAGAAGCAATGTGGAGCGCCGTTTTTCGACAGGAACTTGGGAAGTGCCAAAGAAAAATTCTTCAGTCAAAAAGTCAGTTCAAAAAGTAACAATACGAGTATTACTCAAAAATATATCCAAATATGTTTCTAAAAGTGTTCGTTTGGACATCATGGCCTTTCATAGATTATTATCTTTTGACGCCACAAACTATTTATGGTCTCGTAAAGTTTATAGGATATATCGTAACTATATATGTATAAGATATAACCCCGGATGTTTAGATATTTAGGTCACTTATTATACAAAGAATTATATTGTCTTAGATTTTTTTTACGTAGCTTTTAATTAATGGCTCGCGAGAAACTGTATTTTTGAAGTATAAGACGAAAAATGATTATTTATAAACGATAATGTCAACAATAATTAATATTACTATTTTTACTTAAAAGTGAACTCTGTACCCTGTCAGTTATCTGTACAATCTATTTAATTTTGATTTTTGTTATAAGCATTAAAGCTAAGTTATATGGTCGACTATATCCATAATACAAAAAAAAATGATCAAATCAAACAGACGCCAGCACATCAAGTTACCCGAAACTATCAAAGTTTCCCAATGTTTTTAACCATATGCGAATGATTTGAACCTTCAGCGATAAACAAAAAATATCTTTTAAGGAAATTTGACAGATTGCAGTAGCTTGATGTGCTGGCGTCTTTACATCACATTACATTAAATTAACTCAAAAAATTAACTGAATCTCACAATTAAAAGTCAATTTTCAATGTGATCATCGCCTTGACTTCTCATCTAGTTAATTATTTTTATTTCTGCGGAAATATTAATGAGAATTAACTAATGTAAGTAAAAAAGTAATTTAAGAATCAATCGTCGCAACTTTAGATCTTAATCTTGATCATAAAAGTTTATTTTGATCCATTGTGCGATATCATAGGCAACAATTATAATATTATAAAAACGATCTATGTAAAGAAGAAGTGAACAGTAAAGCATTACATATATCCGTCGCTTGGTTTGTTGACCTTCTAGACCCGAGAATAATCTGACCCAAACAATGAATCTGGACTTTGTAACACGGATCTAATTTTGACTATTCATAATTATTTTACGTTTATTATATCGAAACTTAAAAAAAAGGTAAACTAAAAACGTTCATAATGCGTCTTTAAGTACCTATTTGATCACATGAGGCGAATCTGTAGGTATAGGACCACAGTATTAAGAAGTTTTCAGAAAATATTTTCACTATCTAAAACCAAAACATCAAAAATCTTGGTACTACATACTAAACATATTTTTCTAAATTCATGTTTCATATTTTTTTGCTGACCGTACCCGTTTCTGAGATATCACTTAATAAGTATTTCTTTGGATTTAAAAGTAACGTGAGCATATTTATTATTCCCCTTAATTTCGTAGAATCCTGGCGTCTACAACAAATAAGAGCGTACGCAAAAGTAGTTTGGATGCAAGAAATATTCCTGTTTACCTATATCAATAAATTCTTCCGTGTTTTTGGTGGGTCCCGGCTGCTATTTGTACATCTTCGGCTATCGTTACGGGTAGTCAAAGGCCAGAAAGTCTGACAACCAGTCTTACCAAGGGGTCTCGTGTTGACCAGGTAACTGGGTTGAGAAGGTCAGACAGGCAGTAAAACACTAGTAGTTACATGGTACATACTGCATCCGGTTAAGACTGAAATCCGACCCCGACAGCTTAGGGAAAAAGCTCGGCAGATGATGATGTAAATTGTGCGCAGCTTGTACAAAGCTCACCAAAATCATAGAACACGGTGTGCCAAATACAACGATAAAACTAATCGATGAATGATTTACTACATTTTTAATTTAGCTTATCGCTACCGCTTTATCTTTAAACTAGGCATACAGATAAAAATATAAAAGTTTTCGACACAAAATCAATACAGGCCAGCTCACATATGAACGGTATACATATTTATGTCAGCTTGTCTGTTTGCCGCGACGTCGCTCGCGATTTTTATCTAAGATCGCGTTCAGACGAGCCATTATTTGGTCGGTTAAGGAAGGTGTATTATGTCGAGATTTTCATGACAATTACCATTTTATCGTATACTGTCAATAACCTCATTACTGTGCAAAAATACTCTATTTTGATATACTAAAAATATTTCCTAAACGTGGCTGATGTGGGCACTTCTCCGATATTTGCGTCGAATATAAATTATACAAAACCTTTTTTATAAATCACTCTATCATCTAGCGAAAAAAGTCTCTATTGCGTTTTTGGTATCTAGTTAAGAGTTAAATTAAACATAAAATAATAGGTATACGACATTATGTATATGGCAGAGGACTTTATTTATTTATACAGTCTAACACGATGCCAATTATGCCATTCAGATCAAATATTATATCAATGCTGCTGGTTTATTTACCAAGTTTCAATGAACCGGCAATCTTATAAAACAGAACGATAATTAGAATTAGACAAAACGTTTATACCAAAACTTATTTACATAACAGAACATAATAACCTTACATCCTTCATGCCTATGAATGGATATGAATATCAGTCCGACAGTCTCAAGCAACAGTTGCCTGCTGTTGCCCGTGTGAACCGGGCTTTTGTCCTTGATTGTTTGGCTATCGTTATACATAAATAGGTTCAGGGCCGCCTAACTTTGGGAACTTCAAGCTTGCTAGCCGTTTGGGGTGGGCGGTTTGAGATTGGTGAAATTTTAAAGTTTTATGTTCGAAAATAAGCTCGCGGCTAAGTAAAAGCTGCACGGATGCATCGATCATAAGGTTAAGTAACGCTTGGCGCGTTGGATCCGTGGATGGATAACCATCTTGTCATGACGAGTTCTTCGTGTTTCGGAAGGCACGTTCAATCCCGGCTGCCATTTGTACATCCTTGGCAGTCGTTACGGGAAGTCAGAAGCGAGAAAGTCTGACAACTAGTCTTGCCATGGTATCGGGTTGGGCATGGTCACCCAGGTAACTGGGTTGAAGTGCAGACAAGCAGTCGCTCCATGTAAAACACTCGTTTGGGAAAAAGGCTAGGCAGATGGTGATGGACGTTCGAAAATAAGTCTTGTAAATTAATACATGATTTTCGTGTTACAAAAATTTCGTGCTGAAAACTTGAATAAATACCACTTTTCTTAAGGTGGACGAGAAATGTGCTTGATTTATTACAGCTTCGAGTTGATTACAATTGGTTATCATTCTCTCTTACGTTTGGTCAATACTTTTTTTTTTTATTATTACCATATCATTTCTTGTTAAACTTTCAGGAATATTTTACACATAAGTATATATAAAGGTCCGTTGTGGAGATCAAAAGGTGCGGTTGGCCTAAAATAGTTCAGCAATGAATCAAACACCTATAGGTACTGGTTTTAACTGACCATTTAAAATATTAGGGGTACTATTCATACAGGCAAATAAATACACACAAGATATTGTTAACTAGAATAAATTACTTGAATAATCTATCGAAGACAGTTATAATCAGTCTTTTTATCGTCACACTGCTGGGCACAGGCCTCCTCTCTCACAGAGAAGGATTGAGCGTTGATCACCACGCTAGCTCAATGCTAAGTGCTTGGAATTGAATCCACACACTCTTACATAAGAGGTCGGTGCTGTAACCACTAGGCCACAACGCAATTGGCAGAAAGTATTATTTACCTTGTTTGCATAAACATTAATATTTTTCTATTCGTAAATATAAACTAGGAGTCCTGCAAACCCCACAGAGGACAGAGGCGCCATACTTGTAATAATACAGTGTAAATATTATGGGGACATCTCTGCAGTTGATTTGTGTGTGTTTTAGGGTACCGCAGGTGAACAGAGAAAACCCTGCGTGTTATGCTGTTAAGGCCGTATGCATATAAGAAAACAAAACATACCGTCGAATTGATAACCTCCTCCTTTTTGAAGCTGGTAAAAAGGCGATGCATAATAATGAAGGCTGTTGTTTTTTAGTTTGTCAAAGTTCGCATCGTTTTTTACGTCTAATATCAGGTGCAGATGCTAGAAAATCAAAAAAGTTCGTCCTATCAGATGCCGCATAAGGAATATGGCCAATAAAGATAAATTTTAAAAGATTGTCAGTCAAACAAAATAAATACTACACAATCTTAGCACTTAAATATTTAACAGCAAAAGTTACAAAAACCGCCATACAATATCTAGGAAATCCATAGACTAAACACAAAGCATTTTTAAATCAGATTACGTAATCCAGGTCATCACTTTATGAATTTATATCCCCCCCCCTCCCCAACACAATTCGACCTAAATAGAAGTAAGTAAATTAATTGAATTTGTTTACATAACTGAAAATTGTAAAAATGTTAGTGAATAATGGAATTACAGACGGATGGGTGGACAGACTTAATTATAGGGATTCCTTACAAGTATCGTATTCTAATAAAGTAGTTAATAAGGCCGGTACTAAAGTGCGCGACATTTTAAAGAAAACGTATGTAAGGTTTCGCGCGGCTTTCGGCCGGTAAGCCATTTTTTTCCCACTTGTGAGTGTTAAATATTTTCAGATTAAGAGGGAATTAAGTAGGTGGCAATAATACAGTAGTGTTACCAAGGAATTACGAAGGAAAATGGTTTAGGTTTCGGCTATTTATGCATTGGGATTTATAAGTATTCGACTTCTTAGTTTAGTTTATATGATGCGGTTAATTAAGTAAAGAAAATTGTCATGTTATTGAAGAATAATTGCTAGAATAAGATTCGTGATAGAGGCCTAAAACATATTTTAGCTTTTTTTTATGTCTATTCAGAAAGTTAGATCTGTTTCCATACACAGATCTTATTGTTATTGTAGTACAGTCTATAATATAGAATATGTTTTTTTTTTATGTAAGGTAATTTTCGGCTACTAAATTACCTAGGTTAGACGCAAATCATTGTCCTCTTCCTAATGTTAATATCTAAGCAGAAGCTAAGAATTCTGTACATTTGGTGATTACGACTCTGCCTTTCCGCGGTCAATTCATATTCGGTAAAATGTAGCTTATGCGTAGCCTACCTCGTCTATGATTTGGCTAAGCATGGACTCGCACATGGCTTTTTTTTATTATTATTTTCATTTTTCGGTAGGTTATACAGTGTACACGATTTTAAATATTTTTAATGACACTTTTTAGTGATCCATTTATCCCTATTTCGGATTTAAGAGTATTTTCGTAGCACTCTGCAAATATACAAAATCAAAATCCAACAAAAAATCCCTGCGGAACCCTTCGATTATTTCGAATTTCAATCACAAGTGCAGCTTTAAAATGTGGCCGCGTCGGTCACAGGCATCAATTATAAAATTATAAGCCCTTAGCACCTGGCTGCGGGGGAGAGGGTCGCGGGTTCGACTCCCGCCCCGACTGATTGAATATAAATACACGGTGACATGTCAGTTTGATGGGAAAGGGATGGAGTAGCGTTGTACTCATAATTTTTGTTATTTTATTAGATAAGTGTTTGTTTTGATGTTCATGGGTTGTTTGGTGAAAATTAGGATCCTACTTGGTCGGAAGAAAGAAAACTTAATAATCGTCATGTGTGCAATTATTATGATTTTAATTTACTTAATATTAAAGGACAATCACAACACGCAATTATATTAGTTCCACTAGCATTCAGACTTATACGGATACTAAAAATTGTTCACAAAAACAAACCAAACCATCTCACATTTTAGCAGCGACATCATAAACATAAAACTACTAAAACAGAAACAAAGCCACGAAAACCTTTGTATAGTTCACAGAACCGTACAAAGCAAAATAAAGCCAAAATGAAAATCGTCAAAAAATCACGCGCTGACATTTAGGAAGGCTACAAGCGCGCGCCCCGTCGGCGCCCGCATGTCATTTCATCGTCCATTATAAAATGTCGGCCGTAATCGGCCTTTATTTTTATTTTATTTGCCAACCACCCCCCTCACCCCACGCCTCCCCCGCGACCGATATTTCAAAGTTAACGACTTAGCAGTAAAATATAGCACTTGACTCGAAAAAATGAATGAATATTGAGTGGTGTTCGTAAAACCACGGTTTGTTCAGCGATCGCATTTTTGTAGTTGTAATTATTTAGGCGCCATGTTGTCTGTATTTTGTTTTCAGATTTGAAATTGGAACGCGCTTGTGTAGGCACAAGCACTAAGCATTCAGCCTATATAGCGGACTTTCATAAAAGGGGTTCATTAAAAAAAATGATAACCTCTTTTTGGTTTATCAATTTATGAACATTTTAGAGTGTTAATCAATTGCTTATCCTTATCATAAATGGTGTGGTTTTCACACAAACGTGCAAGCTACTTTCAAAATGGTCTAATGACCTATTTTTATACTGACGTTCTAACAACCACTTATAATTTTTGATGAGAAACTAATATGTGTAACTTCGTCTCTATGGTATATATTTTTTCATTAAATTCCCGCTAAGTGATTGGGAATTTTGCGTGAAAAATTATAATATTCAACAAAAATGAAGCTTAAACCTGCAGAGACCCACAGAACCCATTAGAGTGGCCAATTCCATTATGGAACAGAAAAAAAAAAACTTGAAAAAACTCATTAAAAATGTTCGGAAGACATTTTAAAATGAATGGAATCTAAATGACAGAGCGGCATTTGGACAATCCACTTTTCTAAATGATTAAGTGCGAAGTAAAATTGAGTATGCTGTTAATTCAAATAATAATTGTATGGGAATATTTTTTGCGTTAAGTGTTTGTTTTTAATCAATATTTTAGTTATTATTTTATAATATTTTACTAAACTAATGATTTGGTTCAGTACCTCATAATCAGTTGCGCGTTTAACTAAAACTGTTAAGGTAATTTTAAATTCAAAGCAATTGCAGACTTAGAGTTAGAATTAAACATAGCTTAAAATTATTTTTTAAGGTTTTTTATTTCAAAAAGATGTTAGTGACAGGAGATTCAGAATTTTACTTTTGAATTCTTAAAAATTACCAAACTTCTTAAAATTATTATAAAAATTTACCAAAAACCTTTACCGAGCCTTTTCCCGGGAAACATTTTTTCCCGGGAAAAGGCTCGGGAGATATTATATAGACATAAAGAAATGTGAAAATATAAATTTGTTTAAATTAAAATAAACATGCTTATAACATATTACGTCACAAACACTCCAGATGCGAATGTTACAATATTTATAAGCACTCTGTATTGAATTTTAAGTGAACTGTCGTATTGTTCTTATGAGAACAAAAATTATTTTCCATAAACCTATATAGGTATCCTAAAACGTATTCTTCTCTATCTAATAAAATAGAGAAAGCGAATAAAAGTCGTTTTAATTTTTTAAATTACAATAACACTTAAATAAGGCAAATTGATGTCGGCCCTCCACTTCCCTGTGAACTAATTAAACTTGTTTTTCGACTTTTTAATAAAAACTTTTTACTTTGGCGGTGAAAAAATGTTATGAGAACGCTGTTTGTTTATAAGTATAACAAATAATATTCTGTTCAATTTATATCATAATATTTTTGAGGACTTTCCTCCCTTTTTAGAAAATATTCTTCTGTAAGTAAAATGTATAATTTTCACCCTGCCTAGCCTTTTCCCAAGCTATGTTGGAGTTAGCGTCCAGTCTTAACAGGATGCAGCTGATTACAAGCGTTTTACGTGGGGCGACTGCCTGTCTGACCTCCTCAACCCAATTACCTCGGCAACCCAATACCCCTTGGTAAGACTGGTTAGCAGATTTTCTGGCTTCTGACTACTCGTAACGACTGCCAAAGATGTACAAATGACAGCCGGAATCCACCAATTTAGCGTGCTTTCCGAAACACGGAGAAACTCGTCATGACAAGATGGTCAGCCATCCACGGACCGACCGTGTCAAGCGTTGCTTAATCTTATGATCTATCGACGCGTGCGGCCGTTCCTTAGCCACGAGCTCCTTATAATGTATAACACTATTAAATAAATATTTTTTATTGCCATTGTTGTTTCAAGGCATAAAAAACACTATTACAGAAACTAAAAATAAATGGGTACATACAAGGAAGAAATAAATTAATCAGAAAATAAATAAAGCATTAAAATAGAAAACAAGATTTATACCACCATAATTCATAACTTTATAACTATTACGTACAAAATGTCAATGAAAAGAGAAAGAAAAGGTGTGAGAGTGACAAAACACCAATGCACGTATGTGTGAAAGGGACAGAGCATGTTTGATCAGAGCCGCCCTTTTGATAGTGTTTCCAAATTTTTGGAAAGTAACGCTTATTGTTTGGTGTTACGTTTGGTTTACATGGGGTTGTTTTTTTTTTTAATTTTTGTTTTTTTTTACTTGTACCTTTATTGTGAATATTGGAAAAGGTACTTTATTATCAATTTTAAAAATACGATCAATTAATACAAGCAAAATACAGATCAAATAGGGCTGATGTATTTACCTACTGGTATGTTGTTACTATTTTTACCAAAATTAAGTACATGACCGATACACAAATTACGCTACATACATAACAACTTTCATAGTTTCAGATTATTTCTATTAATAATAAGATCACTTTCAAAAATGTTAACCAATATTATAACATAACACACAGAAAATGCACTATGCAACAAAATAACATCCGTGCCATGTAAGCCCGCACTATACCGTAATGCACCGGCCCCTTGTCAAATAATCGACAATACCAGGGGTGGCCGGGTGGGGAACACCATTTTTGCTATTTTCTAACAAAAAAAAGAAATGCAGCACGCGTTTTTACCTAAAACATCAGTTTTGAACGCGCACGCGCACGAGAAAGCACGTGCCAAAAAATAGAGAAAAAAAAGTTAAGACATTTTCGTGAGTGACTGTACTTTGCGGTTTTTGAGTAGACATTTTTGTAACTGATGATACGTTTGGTGATGTGTGAGGTGATTTTAAACTGGTGATTGTTTTATTGTGGTGATGCTGATTAGGACTAAGTGATAGATGGAGGCGATAGATTTGAGACAGGATAATAATAGGTGAGGCGTGTTCTTATTGGAATCTTATACAAACAAAAATGTACACACTAATATTGATTATAATTAATTTGAAATAATTTAAGGAGCAATATAGTAATTAATACTTGCACGAATAATTGCAGTTTACCGTTTGGCGTTTAGTATTTGGGGGGTCCACAAGCGATAGTGAAAATAATCGATTTATATTACAAACGGATTAACGACAGCAAATGGCCCACGGTTGTAAAACAATTTTACTTGTGACTTTTTCATTAATACGTAAATTTTGGCTTAAAGAGAGTTCTGCTTAACTAATAAAGCTAAAATTGAAAGAGAAGACCTGATGTCTTGTTTATGAAAATAACTCATTACTTTAGTTCCATACATTTATATGTTAGGCGTAAAATGAGCTGAACGAATCGAAGAATATGTTTTGAAATAATTATAATGTATATTTTATATTATAAAATCAGTCTCATTCGGTCAACGACCCGTGACACACGTGCGCTAATTACCGGTATTGTTCTCTTACCCGCTTGCTTAGCGAGTGACCGTAGATAGTTTTTTCGCGTCGTAAATATGTGAAAATAAATAAACTAAAATGTCGTGCGAGTGCAATATCGTGATCAACGAACTATTATGCTTCATTCAAAACAAGTGCCATGTGATGGATGAGTTAAGCCTGGTGCAAATCTGCAGCTCGTGGTACGACGAGGTAGAAATAGAAAGTGCAAAAACGCTACTGTGTGAAATATCCGGTAATAGAAAAGTTATAAGAAAAGGTGATAAGAAATCATCTAGTAATGTATCGGATATTTTGAAAATCATCAAGGAAACCGAAAATTTACCGAATTTCGTATCGAGAGATTTAAACCGTCTACCGCCAGTCACGTTTGATCATCTCGACATAAGTAGTTTGCTCAAGACGCTTGCGACCATGAGAAACGAAATGCAGTTGTTTAAGGAAGAAACAAAACTCGCCACTAGTAAGCTGGAAAACGAAATTACAGCTTTGAAGAAAAACTGTGATTTACCAACGAGTGTCGTCGGACAGCATAGCTGTGGCAACCTAACCGCAGTACCATGCGCAGTAGTTCATCATGATGCGACTATAACGGAAAGGGAGCGGACAACGACTCCGTTAAAACAAACGGCTATTTTAAACTTTCGGCAAGCGGTGCTTACAAAACAGGTACAAAATACGCCAACCCATATCGACGAGAATGTTGACAACGATGGCTTTACAACTGTGCCTAGGGGTAGGAAGCGCCGACGCATTGAAAATTACATCGAAAATTACACCGAACCTAGAGAAAAACATAATTATCAGTCTAAAAACAAGCGCGGTACTAACACCACAACGACGTTACGAGTGGCGGAAAAAATGATACCTATATACATATCTAGGTTTGCTAAGGATTGCACAGAAGCAGACATACGAAATTATTTCACCGAAAATGGACACAAGATCTACGGTATTGAAACGCTAAACCAAAAGAAGGACACCGAATTCAAGTCTTTTAAAGTGATTGTAGCCAAAAAAGACCTAGTTAATGTGTTAAAAGAAGAATTCTGGCCAGAATCAATTGTATTCAGAATATACAGACAAGGTAAAACCGAACTACCAACAGGCACAGTTAACGCATAGATCATACACCACTTATTTAATTTATCACTAGTAATTTATTAACAGCCTACCTACATACATACATAAACAGCCACTTACTCAACCTATTTTTCCTATATAACGAAACTATATTGTGAAGAAAGTACTCATCATGAACAATTCAATTAAAATGGTCAGTTTTAACTGCAAGTCTATAAAAAGGTCCATACCCTATGTTACACTACTATGCAAAGACTACGATATCATCGCCTTACAAGAATTGTGGCTGCTACCGGATGACCTGGGGTTCTTGGGAAAAATACATCAAGACTTTGAATATCAAGCTGTGTCGCCGATTGATACAGCAGTCGGTACGCTAAAAGGAAGACCATATGGCGGGGTAGCACTGCTCTGGAAGAGGTCGCTGTTCACTAGTGTCGAGCCAATAGTGTCGCACTCGAAACGCATCGTCGCGATCAAAGTGAACCTTCTGGACCGTTGTTTACTTGTTATGTCAGTGTATATGCCTACGGAGTGTGCGGACAACCTTCCTGAATTTACTGAGTGTCTCGGTGTGTTGAACTCAATTATAGAGGATAGTGGGACTGAGTACGCGATGATACTGGGCGACTTTAATGCCGATGTGGGCAGCATGTTCGGTAAGGAGCTGTCTTGTTATTGCAATGATCAGGGCTGGATATGTGCTGATCTTAAGATACTCGGTGAGTCTTCCAATATTTTTACATTCCTGAGTGAAGCCCATGGTACATGTAGCTGGCTCGACCACTGTGTGGTAACGGCGGCGGCTTATAATATTGTAAATAGCGTGCAGGTTATCACCGATGTTTCATGGTCGGACCATTATCCTTTAGTGATAGATTGTAACATTACCATAATTGTACCGAAAACTATCTTGTGCGACAATAGCTATATTAATAATAAAGTTGTTTGGGGACAAAGAAATAATCAACAAATCGCATCATACACAGCCTCATGTAATGAATTCTTATCAAACATAAAACCTGACCACTACAACATAACTTGTAAAAACATGCCGTGTAGTAATCAAGCGCATTTTAACTTAATTGATCAACTATACTCACAAATTACGGACTGCCTGTGTAAAGCAGCCAGTGCGTCATACTTGGGCAGATACAGCTCAAATAAAAAGAGACGAATTATAGGCTGGAACTATCATATCAAGCAACTACATATGCAGGCACGAACTGCGTTTCACCTATGGCTGCTACATGGTAGGCCAAAGAAAGGGTCAGTATACGATGACATGTGTGATACTAGAAAAAAGTTTAAAAATAAAATTAAATGGTGTCAAAATAATGAAACACAGATTCAGATGGACATAATTGCACATTACAGATCAAAAAATGATTTTGGTAATTTTTGGAAGTCGACCAATAAACTTTCTTTTAAACCAACCATACCTGTTACTGTAAACAATAGTCAGGACACGCGTGAAATTGCCGAGATGTTCGCACAACAATTTCAGGTAGTCGGTTATATGGGTGGCGGCCCGGAGTGTGACGCAACATGCGCGGATCGCCTTGCCAGTGAGTTCTTATCTAATACATCTGTCTGTATTACTCCTAATATCGTATACGAGTGTGTGAAGGATATGAAAAGAGGAAAGTCACCTGGGCACGACGGTCTGAGCGTGGAGCATGTACTTTACGGGGGTGAACTATTGTTTGAAATAATGTCTAGGTTTTATAACATGTGTTTATCACACTGCTATTTGCCGAAATTGTTTATGAAAACTGTGGTTGTCCCCTTGTTTAAAAACGGGTCTGGCAGTGCATCTGACTTGAAAAACTATCGCCCTATATCTCTTGCTACAGTCTTCTCTAAAATTTTCGAGCGGCTATTACACCCTGAGTTACTTAAATATATAAATTTAAGTGATGCACAGTTTGGGTTCCGCGCCGGTTTATCAACGGATATGGCCATATTTGCTTTAAAAAATACAGTTAAATACTATAACTCGAGAAATACTACCGTGTATGCCTGCTTTCTAGATCTCAGTAGGGCATTTGACACTATTAGCTATGATTTGTTGTGGGCAAAGATGCAGGAGGTGGGTTTACCCGGAGATATATTGGGAACGTTGAAATACTGGTACGGATCTCAGACCAATGTGGTAAAATGGGGCAATGATGGCATCTCTAATGAGTACACGCTTAAATGTGGCGTGAGACAGGGCGGCCTTACGTCCCCGACCTTGTTTAATCTATATATAAATGGACTGATTGAGGAGCTCAGCAGATCAGGCGTCGGCTGTCACATGTGCAATGAACCAGTAAATAACTTAAGCTATGCCGACGACATGGTTTTGCTGAGCCCCTCAGTCGACGGCCTGCGAACATTGTTATCCATATGTGAAAAATATGCCCTGAGACATGGACTTACCTACAATGTTAAAAAATCGGAAGTCATGATTTTTAGACATGACAGAACTTGTTGTTTTAACCCAGTAATAACCCTTGGCGGCTCCAAGTTAACCGTTGTATCAAAATTTAAATATCTAGGTCATGTAATAAAAGATAATCTAAAAGATGATGACGACATGGAAAGGCAAAAGCGGTCCATTGCTGCAAAAGGCAACATGTTGGCGCGCCGATTCGCCCGATGTAGCAGGGCGGTAAGGATCACTCTGTTCGTGGCCTACTGTCAGGCGTTCTACACCTGTTATCTATGGAAAAATTACACACAGCGGACGTACCACGCACTACGCGTGCAATATAACAATGCGTTTAGAGCTATGCTCAACCTTCCGTGGAGGTGTAGTGCGTCGGGCATGTTCGCCGAGAACAGGGTAGACGACTTTTATGCAGTGATGAGAAAGCGGGCTGCCTCCTTTATGAACCGAATACGAATAACTAAAAACTCAATTGTCCAGGCTGTGTATGACTGCTGCAAATTTGACATTTGTGATATTTAACAATAAATATGGCAAAATATAAAAATGTAATAATTAAATATTAATGACTTATGTTAAATTTAAATAATATCAATATTCAATACTCAATGTTATAAGGACGGATTTGTAATAATGTATATTATATGTTATAATTTCAATTTCAATTTCTATGTCTATTATATGCATTTTATTATTATTACTACTTTTAACTTTTTATGGGTGTGTGCCTGAAATAAATAAAAATAAATAAATAAAAAAATATAATTATAATATGTATATCTATTTCGATATAATGAAGTCCTTTTTTAATTGTCTTAAGATTATTACCGTGACTAATAAAAATGGAAACGTTTGAATTTACTGGTTCACGCCATTAAAAATGTGCCCAGTTATATTCTATGCCTACTTGTATTTGCCATCATGCACTTTTCTTAATTATTTTTACTACAACTTAAAATTAAAATATTTCACTTAATGAAGATATAAAAAAAAATTGTAGCTGGCCTTATTTTTCTGAACGTATGTATATTTAATATTTTTTTTGAGAAAAGGAAAATAATAATATTTATGATTTTTCATTTGTCAATTACTGAATTTAAGTAAAGGTTACAAAAACACTTCAAAATAGGTAACACATAAATTCGGGAACGAATACAGTACCATTTACCTGTATTTAGCCTAATATTTAAGCTATCAAACTAATTTAATTAAAAAACAACACTAATAAATAAAGAAACCATTAGTGTTTTCTCTGCACCTGGATAAATCCGCAGTTGGTCGGGATTTCCAGCTTTTCCAGAAATGTTGACCAATTGACATGTAATAATAACGTTTCTTTATTTGAACTTCATTGTTTACACATTGAAAATATGCTTCGTACTGCTGGCCGTTGGTCTCTCCCAACGCATGCTCATATCGCCCAGTCTCAATTAAGCCGATCTTAACATTAGCACCGAAATCATTTTCACAAAGACAACCTATTTTAGTGATGGAAGCAATACACAGTATACTTTATCTTTAACTCGTGAACAATTATCATAATACATATTATACCGTATAACCGTAGCTTATAGTTCAAACTTTTGTTTGCTTTCTTTCCTTCGAAACTGAAAACCTCGCGATTTCGAAATTATAAAATGAATTCATATATCTAAGTCAAATACATACTTTAATGCAATACAAAAAAATGCCAATGTTATACAATAAATATGTACATACGTTCCAGAAATTATAATAAATATGTATACTAACTTGTGTGACCGTCCCTTTAAGCGTCCACTAGCTGTAGGTGCTTTGAACGATACGACGACGTTCACGTGTTCGTTGTATAATTGCAGATGCGGCGGTGACGCGATGTCTGTCGCGCCGGCGGTCAAGCGCGAGCTGGAGCTGGAGAGCGGCGGCAGCAGCCCCGGGCGCAAGCGGCGCAAGCAGGCGGCGCCTTCCCGCGCCACGCCGCAGCACCCGGCGCCTCCGCCCCTCGACCTGCACGCCAAGATGGCCGACATATACAAGAGCGCGCTCGCCTTCGGGGAGCTCGGCCTGCCAGCCTTCGACCCGCTGGCCGCCTTCCGCCTGCTGCCGCGCCACGAGCCTCCACGCATCTTCAACCCGGAGGCCTATTGCGACCTGTGCTGCAAAGAGTTCTGTAACAAATACTTCCTCAAGACGCACCGCGCCAATAAGCATGGCATCTACGACGGTGGCGAGCCACAGCCAGCGCCCCCGCCGCCCGCACAGCCCTCACCCCCGCGCCGCGCCTCCGACGAGGAGTCGGGCGGCACTCCTCGCCGTCTATCACCAGACTCTGCGCGGCGTGCGCGGGAATCCGGCTTCCAGCCCGATGCGTTGCGACGTCTCGGCGTTGTCAACCCAGAAGCGTTCTGCGAAATATGCTGTAAAGAGTACTGCAACAAATACTTCCTGCGGACGCATCGAGAACGAAGGCACGGCGTGCCCGCGAGGCGCTCTCCTGTCAACGAGCACTCACCGCCCTCGGCCACGCCACCCACCGGTCCGCTGTGCACACCGCTGGGTACCCCGCTGGCCACACCACTGACCACCCCGCCCGCGCTGTCGGGTCCGCCGCCAGACACGCCACCGCGCTCGCACTCGCTCCCGCCACCACTAGATCCTGAAGAAATGGCAGAAGTTAAAAGAGAATGTGAAGACGAGCTGGAGGCTGCGTTACGCGATGGTCAGACCAGTCCGCTAAATTTAATCGTAGAGGAGCGCGGCGTATCGTCACCAGGATCTGCAAGCGAAGAGCTGCGGAAGCTGCAGACGATGATCTCTCAGCTAAACGAGCTAGCGGCCGAGCGCCTGGCGGACGAGCCCAACGATCCCGGCCCCCGCCCGCCCTCTGCATCTCCTCCACCACCTGACGAGCGGCGCGCGTCTTCCTCTGGCTCGAGCTTCTGTGAGATCTGCAACAAGGAGCTGTGCAACAAGTACTTCATGCGCACGCACATGCAGCGCATGCACGGCATCTCGCTGGAGAGCGGCACGCAGCTAGGCGGCGTCACGTGCGACATCTGCCACAAGGAGCTGTGCAGCAAGTACTTCCTGCGCGTGCATAAGCACAACACGCACGGCATCCCCGCGCCCCCCGCACCCGCCACCACCGCGCCGGCAGAACCGTGCCCGCTGTGCGCGCGCCGCTTTCGCGGGCCGCGCGCGCTGCGAGCGCACCTGCTGGCCGAGCACGCGCCCCCGGCACGGCCACCACCGCCGCCGCCCCGGCCGCTGGACCTGCTGGCGCGCGACAAGCCGTACGCGTGCTCGTACTGCCCCTTCACCACCGACGTGCTGGCCTTCCTGTTCGCGCACGAGCGCGCGCACGCGCAGCAGGCGGCCGAGCCCGAGCTGGCGGGCGAGGCGGCGTGCGAGGCGGAGGAGGCGGGCGAGGAGGGCGAGGCGGAGGCGGAGGCGCAGTACTCGTGCTCGCGCTGCGAGTTCCGCGCGGACGGGTTCGCGGCGCTGGAGGCGCACCTGCGCGCGGCGCACGGCGGCGCGGGCGCGCTGCTGGCCGTGCCGCGCGCCCCGCAGGCGCCGCTGACCATGCAGCCGTTCGTGGTGGAGGAGGCGGGCGGCGCGCTGAGCCTGGTGCCGGCGCTGGTGTTCCTGCCGGTGCGGCGCCGCGCCACGCGCCGCGCCACCGTCACGCTGACGCTCACGCCGGCCTAGCCGCGCCGCCCGGCCGTGCCGTGCTCGCGGCCGCGACTACACCGCCGCGAGCACGCTACACGATCGCTGAACTCTACTAACTACATTTAACGCTGTGTGCCTTCAAGCGATTGCTGAAATATTATGAGACGTAATTTGTAAAGGGAGAAGCTGTCCGCGGCCGCCCGCTCGAGCACCACACCGCGCGGCGGCCCCCGGCCTCTTTTTTGTCAGAGTCTAACTTCATATATTGAGAATTATATTGAACGGGTGATAATATATGAAATGTTGCCGCTTATAAATTCGATTATTTATTATTATCTCCTCGATGTTCCGTCGGGTCGGTCCGAGACGAGTTTATGAAACGTCGATTTCGATCGGGAGAAGAAATACACCCTAGGAGTAATTATTATTTAAAGGTATTTTATCGGTGAGTGCGCACTCACGATAGCGTCTAGGTACCGGTCGATGTTGATCACTGACACGCCGGCGATGCGCGGGCGCTAACACGCACGCAACACAACCGCTCTACCTCACCACGTTAGTTTTTATATTAGCTGTTATTGTATAAAATATATTTTGGAGTTACAATAAAGTACAAATATAGTTAGTGCGTCAGTAGGCCGCCCGGACGCCGGACGCCGGACGCCGGACAGGCGCGCTGTTAGCTACTCGATACTATTTATTGTTGTCTACGAGTGACTTAAAGCACAAAGATACGTACTATTGGGCAGTGATCAACATTAAACGTAATTTTAGTATTAAATTTGATTAGATATGTGGTCGTGGGGCTCGGAGTACGGGTTTAGTTAACACAAGATACGGGTCAGGTCGGGGCGCGCGGCTGGGCCAGGCGCGCCCGCCGCCCCAGCCATATACTTTGTTGTAACACTGTGCGTTACTGCGCGCGCCGCTCCGCCCGCACCGCCCGCGCCGCACTCCTACACACTCGCAGCTTTACATTTACTAGATATATTTTGAATCGACATTTTGGAAGATGATGTACATTTTGGATAGTTATAAATAACTGCCATCAACAAAGACTGAACATTGAAAACTTCACGAGTGGTGCGGGGGGAGGGGCGCGCGCTACATATTATTATCTTGATAATCAAGACTTATTTGATGGGTAAATGGTAACAAAGTTTGTTTAAATAATTCATTATTGGTAGATCAGTGTGGAGGTTAGCTTGTACAAACCATGCAGCTTCTAAACAAAGTTCCTATGTATGTACGTAAGTTGTAATTAAATTTAAAGAAACTAGAGGTCGCTCCCGTAACGGCTCCGGACCGGGAACCTGATTGTTATTGTAATCATTGTGATTTTGGATCAGGGTAAACCTTATGACGAAATAGTTGCTACGCTTCTAGTCCGTGCGGCGAGGTTCCGTATTGCTGATTAACTGTAATGTAGCGAAAATAATTTATTTAAATTACTTAACATAACGAAAAAGTTCCCATTTTTGTATAAAAATATTTTACGAAAGCCTTTTCTGTATTCAAACATTGTCGTTGTCCACAACAAATTAGCAAGAAGCGTAATTTCCAAATATACTTTCAAAGTTCCTAAGAGAAGTTCCAATTCTATATTCCTACTCGCAAAAGTCAAAATTAGGCATAGACTTGAAAATAAGTGCAGAAATGATTTTGAAAATCCATCTTCCTACTAGTCTTCCTAGACGCAAGCCAAAGCCCGAGCCGGACCCGAGACGGGGGCGCGCATAACAACAAATTATATTAATAACGTTTTAAATAATAACAAATTAATACAATTGTACGCGTGGTAAGATCCTGGGGGAGCGTGCGTTCTCTGTGAGCATTCGTGGGACAAAGGTAGAGGATGCCGGGGTTTTTATTATATTGGGAGGAAGCACGGTCGCAAGGATCCAAGTCATTCGATGTAGTGAAAAAAATGTATTGAAAATATTGTGTTCTGAACGTTCCGTTTTCCCAAAAGCGTTGTACTTGATGTGGAGATGACCAGTTGGGGATGTAGCCGAGATGGGAATATGTGGGTTCCTGTTATAATGTTGGTGGAAACCGCTCAAATATATATTACAATTATAATATTAACATATACGTATGTACAGTGCTAATCAAATAGTTGGTACATTTGATGGCCCCATAAAATATTTTTATTAGGTATATTAGATGTATAAAATTATAAATATGTGCAGTATACAGTCGTCACAAACTCTCATTTATACAAGAAACTTGAACGAAACAAGAAAAAAATATAGCTAAATATATAAAAAAAAGTATTCAACTCTATCGCATGTAATAAAATAATTGCACCATGCTACATATTTTAAAATTTTCAAGGAAAATAACAAAGTTTGGTTTTAAAGGTTCTGTTAAACATAATGTTTTTTCATTAATAACTACAATATATGATTTAATAATTTACTCTTTTTGGGGTATAAAAACAATAAAATGGGGAATACCCAAAATTGGTAGGTACTTTTGACCGTAATTCTATCGCAAAAATCTAAAAATCACTTCAAATAATTATTTGGTGCTAACAGTTTTTGTTAGCAAAATTTTCAATTTGAGAAATACTGTTATACAAACAACTTTTACATGAATATATGTACGGGTATAAATTAAGTTTTGTCTGTCTGTCCCATCCTGGCTACATATGCAACGTAACAATAGTACAAATTTGTTAACCAAGTGTGCAAGGTATCGGAGATTGGTAAACAAATAATAAAACAGTACAAATTAATTATTAAGTGTAGCTGAAAGGTATTCAGGCGTGATATTAATAGTTAACAATGTTCACTCAAGTACAACGCTCCGAAACAGGCAATACAGTCGCACGATGTCCTAATTATCTCTATATTATTATTATTATTTAAAAGTCGTATTATTATCTACATTACCAGTCATTATTGTTATTGCAAAAAAGGATTTTAGACTTACGTAAGAGTTATTGAAATAACATACAAGAAAGTATTGTTGATTACTTACATAGTAAACCAGTATCAAAGATATAAAGAATTAATAGTGTATTTTTTTCATGTGAAAGCTTTTTAAGCTACCTTTGTTTGCTTTATGAAAAGCGAAAAGTTCAGAGAAGTGTACAGACGCGAGCACATCAAGCTACTAATACTACATTCTGTCAAATTTCTTTGATCAATTTTCAACTTTATCGCTGAACCTTGGACATGTGGTTCAAAGTTGATTGGGGAAGTTTGACAGTTTCGGGTAGCTTGATGTGCTGGCCTCTGTACATGAATTGATTATTTCTTAACAAAAAATAATAATAAAACGGGTCAAGTAACAAAACTATTCTTTGCAAAAATAATACGTTCCTAAGTTAATAAATTATATTTAAGTATTAAAATAACAATTGAACATAGTTATCATGGCAGATTTCAGATTAAAGTTTTTAATATTTTGTGAAGATCTGAGATAACCGTGACAACTTTGTTTATATTTTTGTCAATTTCAAATATTTCAGAAGTTTACTATTAAAAAAAAATATTTGACGTTGACAGAATACGTTATGATCTCTAAAGAAAGTTCCTTCATTCCAAAAATTATGTAATTTGTTCTAGTCGTTAGTAATTTTAGGTTTAAATACATATGTTTTAGTGCGACTGTATTTTGTAAAACGTGAAAATATTTTTTCGAGTTATATAAAAAAACTGTGTTGTTTCTAGTCAAATTATTTTATAAAAAGTTTTACTAATGTGGGTTGCCATGAGATCGGAAAAATAAGAACAAATATATAGCAGGTATTTAGGAAATGGAAAAATAGACAATTGGAGCAAACACCATCAAAAAATGGATTAGGAGTATATTTTGGAAAAAAAATGCAGTAGTACCAGCAGGTTGAAATACCTACTTCTGGCGTCCACATTAGCTAAAATCATATTTTAAAATATATTTAAAGAGAATTATATTGGCTTTAGGAGAAAGCCAAACCTTATGTCGCGGCCATTTTGTAGTTCTTACTATTTATTTTACTTCTATTAAGTACAGGCAACCAAAAAAAAAAAGGAAATAAAAACCAAAATTTTTTTTTGCCCGTTTTCCATCCATTTATAATGGATTACTTCAACAAAGATAAACACCGTCTTTTCTTGATTTATTGATGGAATAATATTACCTAGTGGTACAGACGCTAGCAGTTCAACCTACCTGAATGTGTCAACTTTTCCCAATAGAATATTGACTTTCTGGTATTGTGATAAGGTTGAACATCTATTAAAGAAATTTGACAGATTGAAGTAGGTTGATGTGGTGGCAAAAAAATATTTTGCATTTATGATCAGTAGTAAGGCCTACACCATGGTCCGCGGTCGGTATATGTTCCTAGCTCCGTCTGTTTGTTATGTATTTGTTTTCCATTAATTACTACGAAGCATTTCTACCGTATTCAATAAATTAAATATACAAATAATTGCTGACGTTTTATTTAT
This sequence comes from Heliothis peltigera, assembly GCA_958496145.1. Taxonomy (NCBI): domain Eukaryota; kingdom Metazoa; phylum Arthropoda; class Insecta; order Lepidoptera; family Noctuidae; genus Heliothis; species Heliothis peltigera. The sequence goes on from OY292346.1 coordinate 7,667,585, forward strand.
TTGCCTGATTGTACAATTGTGTGGTACTGAAGAGGAAAAAAATATTAACTGACAATATCTTAGATCAGAATTAAATAATACGAAAAATGATTTTAAGCTCGCACGTAAATGATGATTTTAAGTGGCAGTTTAGATAACAATAGATGAATATAATACAGATGATGTACTTTATTGCGTTCCCTTTAGAATTTAACAGCTACATATTCTAATATTATAAAGCAGAGGTACAATAAGGAAGAGATGGATTATTGCCAGAAAGATGACATGATTAAGAAGGGAGTGGATAGTAGTATGACGGCTAACAGAGACGAATGGAAGTGGAAAACATATAACGCCGACCCCAAATAACTTGGGAACAGGAGGCAGGAAGAAAAAGAGAACTTATTTATAAAACTGAAACTTTTTTTTTATCTGAAATTAAGACGAGGTTACTAAACTTAATTTTTGAAATGATGGTAAAGATGTACAAATGAAATATATCTGCTTATTATAATATGTATTTAGGAAAGTGAGTTGATGAAATAAGGGACATCTATGTTTCTCCGACAACTACTTAAGAGCCGTGTCCCGAGATATTTTCCGAAAAAAAATCATGAAATCGACGACTGATAGATGGCAGCACGCAGAAGTTTCAGGTTTCTCTAGTTTCATATTGTTGTTTTTTTCAGATTTAGACTATATTTTGATGTAGGTAATATAAATCTGATTTGAATGCTCAGATAGCATGATAACCGTAAGCAATCTAACGGAAGATTCTAGAAAATATTTCAGCTGAAATTAACAGGCGTAATCTGCGTAATGATAAAATCTTACAGCTGAAAAAAAATCTTAAAGCTTTTCTTTCTAAAAATAGATTTTTTTTTTTACACAAAAAACATAATTTCACAAAAAAGAGTAAAAGTTAAAAATCCATTGTAAAAAGTTGTTAAAACCATTCGCCAAGATAATCTATAAATAAATCATACAATTACAACCCTAACTAGAGAGGGGAAAAAACTCCCGCCAAAATAGTCTTAGTTAAAGATTATATCCGCGTCAACTGACAGCTTTAGATTAATAAAAAAAAAAACTTGACAAAATCCTCGTTTTTTGTAAAAATATCGACATCCATTAAAAATCGCGACGAGCGAGGGTTACCCGGTGTCGCATCTGTCAAACTTTCTGTAGGGGAAATCTAGTAAAATTGTTGAAAAATGGGTTAAATGTTAAAAAAAAACATGGCAAAACATGGTGCAGGCGAGGGGTTAAGCTGACAGTGTCAACATTACACGCGAGTTAACCCGTCGGTCGCGGCCGACATGGTGCGTTATCATTTGAACTTGGCTCTTTTTTTGTCAAATATTATATTGTTGCAGTATATTAATGCTTAATGTTTTTTCATTTTACATTTATTACTAATATTTTTTGACTGACTCGTTGGTCGTCACATACTATGACTGCTGCGCACGGGGTCTCTAGTTCGATTCCCGGGTCGGGCCTTGAGAAACATTCATAAAGCAGCAGTTTTCTGAAAGTTGGTGATTGATTCACCCTTACATCGGAGAGCACGTAAATAGCGGTCCTGCCTGATCTCTCTCCGGTCGTATCAGATTGCTGTCCCATCGGACTATGAGAGTGAGGGAATAGAGAGTGCACCTGTATCTGCGCGAATGCTTGTGCACTATAATATGTCCTGCGCAGCTGGCTGATCTTTAGAGAGAACGGCCGCCATAGCCGACAATCGGTCTAGAAGCCATCATTGTTACTGAGAATAGGTATTGGATTTCTATTTACTTCATAGAATGCCAGCTAATATTGCGGTTACATTACAAAATTTAAGTTAACCAAATTGGCTTGTTTGTATATTTAGTGACAATAAAAATCAACATATAAATTTCCTAAAACTAATCGATTCATTGTTATTCAACCCTATGAATCAATTAATACTTGGTATATACACAAATAGCTGTTTCGTAATCGGCTTTAAATAATGAAAAAATATCAATATTTTCCCGTTGATTTTGAAGGTAGGATACAAAAATCTCTAATCCCTTTTACATTTTTTTAGCTATGAAACTAATTGAGCCGGTTAAACATGATATACATATTTCTCCGATTTTGACAGATTTTGTATAATTAATATATGGGTGCTTGATTCCATTTTGTGTCTGAGTTTCCATTGTTGCTTTAAAATCTATATTACATACAATAGTTCTTATGTATTAATAATGTAATTTACCTCGTTTACAATGCTATAAGGGCCAGTTTCACCACCTACGAATAAGTTCCAGATAGTTTATTTCGTAGATAATTTCATACAAATTCTGTTCAATTTTTTAATTTATCCGGTAGATTGTGGCATTTCGATTTTTTTTTTAATTTCGACTATATTTTACCACAGTACAAGTTGTTTATATTATTATGAGTAAACAAACAATTACTAATTTGTAACCACGAATTTATAACCCTCACCCAAACAGACTAGCATTAATTGATTCTTGCAATTGAATTTGTTTTCAGATTTATGTATTAATATTAAATTAAAGTGGTTTTCTTTTAAAGAAATAAATATTACTAATGGTGTCAATTAAATTGCGAGTATCCTGCGTGATTAATTATTAAGTAAACAATTGCGTTCTAAATGAGTCAAGGAGTAGAGTACTGATTATAACTACATATATGTATATATACAAAGTATCTGTGACACACATTTAATTAATTATTATTTAACTTTTACTGTATAAGGATGGGTTAATCCTATGGTGGGTTAACGATCAATCCTTCTCTGTGTGAGAGGAGGCTTGTGTCCAGCAGTGGGGCGATAAAATGGCTGATGATGATGATGATGATAATAGAGGATGGTTGATGGATAATTTTAAATAGCTGAAACTTAAGAAATGCCATCATAATATAATACTACTTTTATTATTAAAAAAATATATTTGATGACTTGTTTCATGTATTTCGTTTTTGTAATATCTAGTTTTTTTTTATATAAACATGATATAACACTTAGGGCCAGTTTCACAGGTTTCACCATCAGGCCTGTTTCATCACCTACGAATAAGTTCCAGTTAGTTTATTTAGTAGATAGTTTTATACAAATTCTGTTCCATTTTTGAATTGAATCTAGACGTGGCTATTCGGACATTGGCAAACTGGCCCTTAAAAAAATATTTCCGTCTGTTCATCCCAAATCCAAAACAGATAACTGAACTTACAATAGCAAGCGTGCATAAAACATCTCAAAAATTCCAAGTCTAGCTGACGATTGTACCTATCAATGTAACCGCATTTTATGTCACCCCCACGGACTGCGTTCTAAGAGACTAGTTGACGTAAGCACTCCATAAGAAACTACGAGTTATGGGAAAATAAGTCATACCTTCAAACCTTAAAAGGCCACTATGGAATATACAGATGTGCTGTTATTAATCCTAGACAAAAAAAGAGGCATGTTATAAATTTGATGAGTATTTGAGTCTGTCTGTGGCACTGTAGCTCTCAAACGGATGAATCGATTTGAATGCGTTATTTTCGGTGTTTTCAGGCATGTTTCATTAATTCGGCTAGATTGCAGCTGAAGGGATTGAGATACCGAAAAAAAAAACCATTATTTTTCTTCCGAAGAAGCCTGTGTGCCAGGGCCACGTAACTCTCGCGAGCAACCCTCAGCCCCGGCAAATAGCAAAATGAAGCAGAACCCTAATTTGCTATGTGTTTAAATGTTTTTATTTATGTGCTAGTTAAGTATTTAACTAATGTATTTGAGCTTATAGAAACCTCAGCGTATGAATCGGTACTATTGACATCAACTTGTAAATTTAATTCAAATTGTGGCCTTGGAAATAAGTTCGATATATAAGTACAAGAAGGTTCATCAATAAAACGCATACTCAAACGTACATTGAATAACATCGTGTTGTAAAATAACTCGCCCGTATAAAATTGACACGAAATCAGAATCAATTTCGAGTTCCTCATAGATTTTTTATTAAAAAATAACAATACGCGATCAATCACACGCGTGTGACACGCTCCCGACGACCTTATTATTTACAAAACAGTAAAAAATACAGCTTTTTTTTCCAAAAAAACGTAATTTCACAAATCTGCCGCGAAAAAGTTCTCTAAATCATTGAATAAAAACCCATTGTGATGTTTAAACCCTTGCTTTTTTTGGAAAAAAAGAGACATGCGCCAGCCACGCTTTTATATTTGCGAAAAAAACTTTTAATTCACTAAAGTACACCCAGTGACCTACATATTTCCCCGTTTCTGTAAAAGCACCCTTTTATAGCGAGTTTTTTTCATAATTGAATTCAATCCTTTGGAAAAAAGGGTTGGGTAAATTCCCTGTAATTTAGTTTTTTTTTGCAAGTTTTAGTTCGCGGCAGAAATTATGCGCACTGTCAAAATTTCGCGCCATTACGTTCGGACATCTGCCGAGAAAAAAAGTTAACAATGCAAATAGGGGACGGACGACATTTTTAGGGGAATTTCGTCGTTTTCGTGTGCGAAATGGAGAAATGCATTTAAACTATAACGGAGCGATGTCCCCTCATTTCAATATTAATGTCCGAGATTTATTTTTGAAGACAAATTAAACGATAAGTTAATACCGTAAGGTTCAAAGTCGCTTGGCTATGCTTTCTTGTTGTTTTGCATTTTATGGCTTTGGATTTTTATTATTTATGGATTTTATGGATGTTGTACAAAGATTTAATGTTAAGTAAATTATTATCGGAATATTAAAATTGATTGTTAAGCTCGAATTGTTAGTTTTGTTGATTGATTTTGTTATATTTTTATAGAAACTAGGAAGTAAATTATTCTTGACGGTAGGTAATTTTATTTTAAAGCAGAAGTATATTTGTACTGCCTGAAGCTAGATAGGCAGTCTAGACAAGGCATATATTGTTAGTACTTCCGTACCGCAAACTTTCACACGAGGCGATATAATTCGCAACCAACCATTTTCAACCTTATTTCAATAGTTATACCGTTCAAAACTGTGTCATCAGCCAACTGGATCCTTCTCAGTCTACCTAAAGGCCAAGAAGTGAGGAGAATGAAAGAGTAGTTGTATGCACAGTTTATTGCAAGCGATCAGGCGTCGTAGTACATATAGTCCATGAGAAGCGTGGCGGCCAGGAGAAGCGCCTTCTCCTCCACCGGTATGTCGCGCTCGAAGGCCACGCCGAACCTGATGATGGAAGGAAAAGACATTCTATTTGTGAACCCTCACTTAGAATACGTTTGTCCAGTGATTTGGCAAGATTCTGATAGTGAAATTATAAATAATATCGGTATATAATACCTAGCTACATACAAAACTTTATCAACCTTATCCTATTTTGGAAGACTTTTTTGGAAAACTTTGTTAAATGAAGCTTGAAAGATTTTTTCTTTATTAAAAATGGTATTTTAATAACGACACATTCTGAAAGGAAGTCATTTTGATTACAGCAATTTAAAGATTCTTATAGAAAGATTTGTATAAGAAAACTTTACAAAAAAAACCGAGTTTTTTTCTCCTTGCATTTTGTAACATTACTTACATCTTTTAAGAATGCTATTATCAAGCGAGAGATGACACTTACTTATCAGTAACAGGAGCAAAGAAGAGCGCATGCGTGAGTCCCTGCCAGCGCTTGCAGGTGGCGCCCACCGCCGTGCCGTCCGGCCGCACTATGGAGAACTGCACGTCGCGGAAGCAGCTCAACGTTATGTACGGACCTGAGGACGGACAGGGGGCTGATACACGGCAGTAAGGCCCTATGAGCGTTAGAAGCTGGCACCCATTGCACGTCGCTGTCCTCAACTACAGAAACCCCGAGAATGTCAAATGAACACCACGTATTCTTACGAAAAAAAAGAAATAGTGTCGTATAGATAATAAAAAATAAATAAAAAAAACGTAATTTTTATAGTATTTAGGTAATTTTCATTTGAAAATGTGAATATTTTCAAATTGAATGGGGAAATGTCATCTTTGATTTTGTTTTATATATTACTTCAGGCGTTGGAGGTGAGAAGGTATAAGAAGAATCAGGTATAGTAAAAGAACATAGGAAAGAAGAATCGACTACAGCCTAAAGAAGGAAAAGGCTCAGGCTAGGTTCCCTAGAAAATGTCAAGAAATATTAAGCAGACTTGAAATTGTGCTTTAAATCCATGCTCGAGTGAAAATTCATTACTTCTAGATTAGCCCCCGTTCATCCACTCACTATATAACCAAACTCACCACGAATCCAGAATAAATTATCGCCGTCACCATTCTTCACCACATAAATAGGTTTAACGGCCGTCCACTGCTGTTCCACACTGCCGATAAGCTGTCCAGGGGGCGAGTAGACCTCCAGGTGCTGGAGTTGGCACGGCAGTATCCTGGCCGTGCAGGAGTAGGGCCGGTGTATCCTCATTACTTCGGAGCCCTGGCCGTTGAAGACCCGGAGCTGCAGCGGTCTTAAGCCATAGCAGAAGTACCCTACCCACCAACTGCTGATGGGACAATGGAAGTGTGGTTTAGGATCACTTAGGTAAGCGAGCTTACTATCATAAGCCAAAATACTAAGATAATCAGTATATTTCAGTCATTAACAATTATAAATACTTGCCTATTCTCCTCTTCAATAGTATAAACCAGGGTCTGATCAGACGTTCTGACAAAGAATCTGTTCTTCTTTCCTCTGAGGAACAGCACATTTCTGACGCGGAGCCGCTTGGTGATCAGCAGCCGGTCTACTGGTACCAGCTCATTTAGAAGGTGGAGCTTTGGACTCGCCTGGAAATGTTACTTATGTCACCCAGATATGAAAACTGCAAAAAGGTGAACTAGTCTCTTTGTCTAGTTTTCGGAAAATAAATACCTCGGGAGGTAGTTTACTCAAATCTATTATGATTTTTTATTGAAACGTTGCATCTCGCAAAGAAGGCCTTATTTTATAGCCAGTTATAATATTAGCAGGTAATAATGTATATGACACATTCTGTATTGAGTAACGAGAAGAATTGATTATTATTGTGCCCTATTTAATACTCTTGACAACAACTGGTGATAAATTAACGACCAGCCTCAGTAAAAATTGAAATAATTTATTGTTAGTAAGTATTCGTTTAGTATCTGTTATAACTAAGTAACCTTTTATCACAATTTATTCATTATTTTAATAATATACTTTTCGACATGTTACCAGATTTGTCATGAAAACTTATGTCTTCTTTCGCTTATGACGAGTTGTAGTCAGGGAAATGCAATGAAAAAAGTATCTGGTCTTTCTGTGGAAGATTATCTCTGTGTACTTTCTAATTGGCTTCATGTTTTATATACTAATTATATATTTATGTACTATTGGTTTCCTATTATAAAATAATATAAAAACATGCGGCATGGCACTTATGAAAAGCAGAATTAATTATAGGTATTCAAATAAACTACATTAGGCAGCCGTCTCGAGTCTAGATACAGTTGGACAAAAACCTAATGTAGTTTATTTGAATACCTATAATTAATTCTGCTTTTCATAAGTGACATTTTGAGTTCTTCCGAGTGGAGAACAATTTGCATTAAAAAACAAAATTCCCAACATTATTTAGGATTTTTTTGAATGGGAAAAAACACGCTCATGACGTATGGGACGAGTAAAAAATCACACCGCGTTTTTCTACGATCTAAAATCCAGGAATCAATATCCAGACCCCCGATACAGTACCTGACGTGATAGCACGAGTTCCTCAGGTTCCACCGCCACAAGAGGGGGAACTTTCGCTACTTCTGGGAAAGGAGCGTGGGGGGGTATCGGTGTGGCCTGCATCTTCATTTTTTGTAACACTATCTCGACGACGATCAATTTGTTACCATGCTCGTCGAATGTGCTGCAGATGACTGACAATGACTGACTGCTTTGTCTGACAGTGTCAAAGAGTACTGTAAAGGGATTGGCAGAAATAGGTACGGGAAAGGAGGTCGTAAAGTTAGGCATCATACTCGGTGAGCCAATAGTGAATTTGTCGCTTTACTCGACGTACGATCCGAACCCGCGATCGGCTGCGGGTTGTTCGTAAGAGTGACCGTGGTCCTGGCACACAGGGACCTCCAGAAGGAACATAGTGGGTTTTAGTCAGTAAGAGGCTGACACTCCCTTCAGCTGCACCCTCAGCTGGAGGGGACATTTGATTTCCTGCGAAAAAAAATCCGAAGCCACGCTCTAACGTTCAATAATAAACTAGGAAAAGAATCACGAAAATACAGAAGTTAGGCTTAAATTCATGCGATTTCATAAAATAATTCATTCGAAGAAAACACAAAACATTCTCGCTGCAGTTAGTTATCAATGTCACTGTAACCCCAAAAATATATTTTCAATGCATTTTACCGATTCCCGCGGCCAACCATAAAATAAAATCGCAGTTAACATGATCTGAATTCATGCAAATGTCGGATTATTATTACGATTGGGGGGATTCATTTAAATTTTTGTGTAAAAAAACTGGGAAACTGTATCGCTTTTATCAATTGGGTGCAACAGTATATGCTATTTACAATGGGGCGTAGGGTGACCATGGGTTACTGATAAAATCGTGGTGTCCTAGTGGTTAAAGAACTATAGTCCCTCAAGTAGTGTGTGCGGGTCCGGTGCTAGGTCAAACAAGTACCAATGTAACTTTAATGTAATTTTTAAAAACATTTTTCACACTGTGCAAAGCTGAAGAAAAACAAATTGCGGAAATCCGTCGGATATTGGCATTGCGAATCCGTCTTAAGCAAGGTGATTAACACTAATTCCTTCTCTGTTTGAGAAGAGAAGAGACCTGTGCACTGTGGATTCCATAGTATTACCTTAATCTTTGAGTGGGCCGTTTTACCGTTTGATCGAATCGAAGTCGATTTTATTTGATTGAGAATAGTCATTATGTCATAGATTCTCTAGTCATGTGATCTTAAGATCTAAAAGCATTTTGTCCCTTTTTTTTCTAAAAGCTACTATGTCACTTTACTTCAATGCTAACTAAAATAATAATATGGGTCCTGTTACGCTGAATCGCATGGTCACCACGCTTTTTAATGGCGCACGCGCCGGCCGCGCACCATTTTATGCAAAAACGCAAATTTCGTTCGAAATTTGAAACGCTCCATTGTGTCAGCTGGCTGAATGAATAAAAATAATTGTTGCCAAATTCAATTTTTGGGGGAAATGCGTTTTGCGCAGGTCTTGTGCATTGTATGCGCAGGAGTGTGCCGAATAGAATTAACGATAGTTTTTATGCAAGCGACATTTTGAATTAATAAGGATTTTTGCATGGTCAAACTGCGTATTGATTATTTTGAGAACGGGCAGGGGTTGTGGGCCGCTGTTGTACTAGGTCAGTTTGCGATGGATTTTTTGTTCATTGTTGATGACTGGACTTTCTTTATGAAACGACCCTTGAGATTTTCGAAGTATATATTGTTCAGTATTTATTTCAAAATAACACATTCAGTTGACAAAGGTCTTTGGGGAGATTTATTTAAATGTAATATTCTTATAAATATTTTTCCTAGGAATTCAATTATACTTGGGAACATAATCATACGCAATCCATTTATTTTGATCCAGATTGTCGGAACAGACGCCAGCACATCAAGCTTCTGCAACCTGCAAAATGTCTTGAATAGATTTTCAACTTTATCGGTGAAGTTTATGGTTCAAAGTTGATTGGAAAAAATTGATTTATTTGGTTTTTTTTTGAGCCTGTCTTTTGTAAAATAGACCTTCAAAAAGTGTTTATTTTCAGTCTACTCTCTAGTTTAGTATAAATAACTTCTTTATTTTTATCTGTCAGTTTCGGATAGCTTGATGCTCTAGCGTCTGTACATATACTTAGGAATTTTATTGAGCAATCATTGGATTTAGTATAATAAGGGTAATATACAGGGTGTAAATATAAATAAAAGACGAATAATACTCGTAAATTCATTGTTATTCACTTTTTGTACTTCAACATTTTTTAATCTCATACAATATTAAATAACATTCATACAACAAAATCTTTTGTGATTGTATCGCTCGTTATGCCTCAAAAGAACGAATTCTCAGTTTATTTTCTTCTCAAAATGGTCGACATTTTAAGAAAATTATCAATTAATATAATTGACGTGAATTTCATTAAGTATATTTTAAGAATATTATTTTTTCGGATTGAAATAAACATATTAAAATATATATCATAAGATCAACGGTCATATTACTGATAAAATAGTTTCAGACAATAAAAATCATATATATCTTTAAAAATATGACATAATAAATCATAAAATAACGAATACAATAAATATCCAGGTTTCTAAACTAACATGTCTAATTCGAGCGAAGTACATAATACATACAATAACATGCGCACGATCATAATAATATTAACAAAAACGATCTCTTAACTTTCACTAACAATAAGTGATAAGGCTCACTGATTCGCATCTTCTCTATCTTAAATCATAAGGAAATACGTTTGTTCGTAGTTCATAACAACTTTAAAATTGCCATATTCATAAATTCATATTGCTCAATTGTTTTATGGGGTAAAATACAGGGTTTGGTGTTGGCAACCCTGAACATTTTTTTTTAAGTCAATAGACAACCAATAGCTGACTAAATCAACTATATTTGTAAAATCGACTAAATATATCGATTCGTAATTCCAAAAATAGTCGATTCATAGTCATAGTCTCAAAAATATCATATTAATATAATGAAATATCGTAAATTCATCATAAAACTTAACAAATACATAGTGTTTCTCTTAACCAGTGTTAGATTTTTAACAAAATCTATTTAAATATTTTCTTTTTCGAAAAAAAAAAATCAAGCTTCTTCTACTAAATTGGCTAAAAAGCAAGGCACTTCGTGAAATAACAGCTAATTATATATTATATACAAAAAATATAGTTTTGTATAACTAAATAAATATCATCTAAAAATATATTTCGTATCACAATGATTTATTCTGTACAAAAGTATGGTCCTTCAGTTTATATTATCCCAGTTTCGTAACATTTAAATGTTTATCAAAAAATATAGCACCTCTATCTACAATAGTATATAATACATGTTTATCGTGATATATATAACATATATGCAGCAATTGTGCCTTCAAACACAGAATAAAGAATAAATTTTGTATATTTACATTTATTAATTAATTATGTGTAATTAGATCTTCTATCATAATTATATTGTGCAAAATATTAAAACTTCATAATTTTAATTTATACCAAAATAATATTAAAGAATATCATTTTAAGAAATAAAATGCACTTTAATTGTAGCAACATTTTGGAAGTAAATTGACCAACATAATTAAAAATAGAAGATATAACTACAGCAATAACTTCTTTATAAACTATAAATCAGCTGCAATGTAGACTACATTATATTAACAAACTTTAATATATTATACAATTTTACTATGCCAACGTTTCTCAAACTTTTAGCCACAAGTATGGCGGATTCGATCACGCCAGACGTGGAATAAGGCCGCTCGTTAAAACCAACGTTTTGTAGTTAAAAAACATTAACTATAAAGATATAGTTAGCCGGTAACTATTCAATCACATTGTTCTTAAGTTAATCTAGTGTAGGAGAAAACTTTGTTATTAAATATTTTTATACTGTTGTATTTTTTAGACCCATTAAATAGAGTAGTCATTTCTTCTTGCCTGGGCTGCGGGTTGTTCGCAAGAGTTACTATGGCCCTGGTACGCAGGGAACTCCAGAAGGAACATAGTGGGTTTTAGTCAGTAAGAGTCTGCCACTCTCTTCAGCTGCACCCTCAGCGGTAAAAAGGGTAAGAAAAAAATTGTTGTCTTTTCAATGTTTTAAATATGTACAGACGCCAGCAGGTCAACCTACCCGAATCTGCCAATACCAATCGAATATAAACTTTCCGGTATTGTGATAAGGTTGAAAATCTATTAAAGAAATTTGACAGATTGAAGTAGGTTGATGTGCTGGCGTCTCTACCTAAAATATGTAGTGATCATATTTAATATATAGGTCTTTATAGTCAAGCAGTATGCAAGTTTAAGATTTGTAATCATCTTTTAGTGATGCAAAATGTAGTCTTTGGCTTTCAATCAACTGGGATTCTGTTTGTGTCGCGATACGTGAGATTATATACGTACTTACATGTACGTAGATAGTTCAGTTTCTGTAAAATTTAAAATAGTCCCTAAAAATAGAGGTCCGTTTGAAAATCTTTGAGAACCATTTTAATTTTGACATAAGAAAAAGTGACACTTGATAAATTTATGTCAAATTATTTCACGGCAATTTTAATTTTGTGTTGCAAGTTTATATGTTTGTCAAATACAAATTGCCACTTTTTACTTACGTCTACATAGAAAAAGTATTTCATAAATATAATATCATTGTCATAGACTTTTCTTTCTACTATAAAACTTTCATCGCACTCATTCTCCTACTTATCTCTGGTACTGAACACATCATAACTAGAAAACATCGATTAGAGTTCCGTACCTATAAAAATGTTGATAAAAACCACTCGAAAGTGTCCGATGTATTGGTGCATGTTAAAACGTCTTAATTCTAAATGGATATGCGAATAGGAACAAAAATTGGGTACGGAACCATGTGTTAATTATTTCAGTTCGTTCTTGTCTTAATGAGAATCTTATTCGATAAGGCACTCATACACGTCTTTTACATTCAAACATTATGGAAGAGATCTCTAAATTGTGTTTTCACGATATAGTTTTTATTTAAAAAGCTACCAATACTCTTAGCCAAGAAATTCTACTGCTTTTCCTATCCATTTCAATGGAGTTTTTATTTTATGTAACAGCGCCATCTATTGTTACGGCTGTGAACTATTTGGAAGTACAAAATTGCCTATTTTTCCATTCAAATTACACAATTTTGATTTTACTTTATAAATTCAGAAATAATTCAATAGATTGTAACTTTATGCACAAATATGTAACTGTAATTTATGTTTTTTTTGACCCGTGGTCATAACTAGTCTGCAAAACTCTGATTATTCGAGAACTATGCAACTAGTGTAAGGTTTAAGCCTGTACAGTACGAATTAGTTTATAATTGACTTTTATTTCTCAAAAATCAGCGTTTGTTGTGTAAACTTTTCTACGCCGACCAAGTTTTGAATCAACCAAAAATAATTGTCTATCCGTACTGCTACCGATAGATGGCGCTGCAGTCAACCCCGTGGCTAGGCGCCGAGGTCCATGTCGAAGCAGTGCTGTCGCGGGTGCGAGTGCGGCTCGTGCGGGCGGTGGTGCGGGCCCAGCAGCAGCGGCAGCGGGTCGCCCAGCGCGCCCAGCCCCAGCCCCAGCGCGCCCTCCGACAGCAGCATCGACGTGCCTGACACAGTACATACTCATGTCTTAACCTGTTACACTGGTAGGTCACACTATCTCTCAAGTGTCTATTTGAAATCAATATTATTCACAGCCTTATTTATTTATCGTCCCACTGCTGGGCTCAGGCCTCCCTCCCACGGAGAAGGATTGATCGTTAATCACCACGCTTGCTCAATGCGGGTTGGTGATTTCAGACTTTATAGTCCAGGTTTGCTCGAGATGTTTTCCTTCACCTTTAATCAGTCATTGGTATCCAAGATAAATTTAGAAAGTACATATAACTTAGAAAAGTTACATTGGTACTTGCCCTACCTGGAATCGAACCCGCACCCTCATATTCGAAAGGCTGGTGCTTGAACCACTAGGCCACCACGACTTTTTAACACAGATATTATAGAAATTAAGTAAAATAATGCTATAATGTAAATATTTACCGCTGGTATGATAGTTAGCGGCATCATCATGCAACATGGAGCTGATATTCCTGTCAGCTGCCTCGGCCACCACGTTGCTGAGGCACAGCTGCGAAGTGGGTGACGAGCACAGCATTGGATCCCCTGGTCAAACAAAAAATCATTAATTTCCATACCACAAAACAAAAAAATACAAATCTCAAAATAGTTCAAAGTTATTTAAAAACATTAACACATTTTAAGAGTTATTTTTAAATCGCTTCCTCCAGCGGTTTCAACATCTTCCCGTTGGAACTTTTCTGCGCATCCGGATAAAATCGTAACCTATAAACTTCCTCTATAACTGAGCTATTAACACTGAATGATTTTTTATACAGTCCAGCAGTAACTAGGATCAGTGTGAATGCACAATCAAGCAAACAAACTTTTACCTTCATCATCATTAAAACAATATCTGCACGTTTTATGGTACCAAATAACTAATAATATCTAAATACGAAGGTAGTCAAAATTATTGTTCTTCAATGCAGGATACCAATCACAAAATCCCATAACAACGTTCGGTTATTATAATTTTACAAATATCTTTTATGACTGATCCCAAGTAGACCCAGCCTTCGAGCCGAGTGAGTACCTTGCGTGACGGGGTTGTGCGAGTCGTCGTCCATGAGGTCCTCTATCTGCGCGAGGTTGAGCACGGCGTCGCTGTCCTCGCTGCTCAGCAGGTTCGGCGTCGGGGACAGGCGCATCTGTGCGACAAGTATAGTTTAGTATTTATATGAACAGAGGAATAGGACAGACTGAGGGCCTGTTTCACCACCTACGAATAAGTTCCAGTTACTTTATTTGGTATCTAGATAATTTCATACAAATTCTGTTCTATTTCTTAATTAATTCGGTAGATAGTGGATATTCGAATATTGTGAAACAGCCCGTTAGTCATATAATTTAGTACTTACTAATGATTTCGATGAAGAAAACCTTAATGATTTTGATAAACCAGCATATTAGTGACCATAGTACAATTATTAATATACTTTAAAAGAAACAAAGCAGATTTTTTAGAAAATTAACTGAAAAACTACATGACTCACATCATTAGAGCTAAACATACAATTATTATCAAGTACTCATTTCATGCTAAGTATATCACCAATGACTATTTAAAAGTGAAGGAAAACATCTCGAGAAAAACTGGCACTAAAAAGTATGAAATCACTAACAGGAGGAAGCTTGTGCCCAGCACTGGGACGATAAAAAGGCTGATGATGATGATGACTTTTAAAAATACCGAGTTTAAAATTACCTTGATGTCTTTATGGTTGAACAAATGATCTGGTACCGGCTCCAGACACAGGTCAGGTTCCAGGCAGCCGAGCGACAGACCCTCGTCTCGACTCAGCGGTGAACAGGAACCGAGCTTCAAGCCATCTGATAATGAACGGTACACATCAGTATGGTGTGTATAGGACAAGAATGTAGTGAAAGAATTTCAGCATCTGAATAGTCTTTTCAAGTCAGTCGAAGTTGCCTGGGTTTGAGGAGTACAGATGGTACTCCACTGCTTACGGTTAGATTGGAAGCCGATATCAAAATAGTTGGGAAAAGACTAGACGACCACTTCTGTTGGAGTTGGCTATCAGACTAATAACTAATAAGTTCCAGTCAATATACTTTAAAAGACTAAGGGTCAGTTTCACCGGTTGCTGATAAGTTCCAGATAGCTTATCTGGCAGATAATTTTATACAAATTATTCGATACACAGAATATTTAATTAGTAGGTAACCTGTGAAAAATTCATAGGTTTTCACAGGTAAACGGATAGCCACTATCTACTAGATAAATTCAAAAATTGAATAGAATTTGTATGAAGTTATCTGCCAGATAAACTATCTGGAACTTATCAGTAACTGGTGAATCTGAATTATTAACCCTTTAAAGCTCAAAAAAAATATTGCATTTATTTATTATTATTTTTTCATTTATTGTTTATTTAGATCTTATAAGTGCTCAAAAATATAAAAATAAAAATCTGATATACATATATATCCAAATATAGTATGTTGTAAATGTGCTACATTGCGAAACACAAGAACATGTACAGGTTGAAATCAGTGTTGTATATTTACAACAGTGCCCACGTTACAGAATAAAATGTGATATAAATGAAAAACAAAATATACATAAAAAAAATATTCTACATTATGAAAATTAAAGAAATAGTTTCTTTTGGGAACAAAACGCAAACGTTGTTTACATTTGGAACAGTGGATATTGGAATACCCAGTTTTGCAGTATTTACACCTACCTCGCTTTACAAAAACTGGAAAATGACCAAAGTAAACGACAGCGGGCTTGTTGACAATCGTTTTACAGAGGGCTATAACTACTTTGATTCACTTTGACAGAATGATTCACTTTACATTTTTACCGATAGAATGTTTCAACGGCAAACGTTTTGCCGACACAATGATTCACTTTCGAATATTTCATCGATAGAACCTTTCACCGGCGAACGATTCACCGACACATCAGCTGTTCATCTGCCCCTGGAGTATAAAACATAGGTTTTCGACATGAAGACCTGTTTTTATTGTTTATAAAAGACATAATATACAATACAACGGTGTACAAAAAAAGGTTCTATCCGGTGCAATGTTGCTATCACAACAATAAAAAAGGTCTTCATGTCGAAAACCTATGTTTTATACTCCAGAGGCAGATGAACAGCTGATGTGTCGGTGAATCGTTCGCCGGTGAAAGGTTCTATCGATGAAATATTCGAAAGTGAATCATTGTGTCAGCTAAACGTTCATCGTTGAAACGTTCTATCGGTGAAATATTGAAAAGTGAATCGTTTTGTCGGCAAAACATTTGACGTTGAAACATTCTATCGGTGTAAAAATGTAAAGTGAATCATTCTGTCACTGAACTGTTCAACAGCGAAATGATTGTCGGAGAAATGTTTCAGAATCCAAACACTGCTGGATATTTGAATCTCCCACGCTGCCACTTGAAACTAAGAAGAGAACTCTTGTACTTTTTTACTCTTTTAGCTACAACTCTTGGTTCACAATTAGCACTACTTTTTGGGCGAACTCTTTGGCTTAATGGAGTATTAAGTGGTGATAAAATTGACGAAACTGAATTTAAATTTGGGAGCGGATTTTGTGGTGTGTCCGAAGGAAAAATACTACGTATTACTGGAGTCAGTGGAATCGTATCTTCATTAGATAATGTCGAAAAGGTTTCTTCTTGCACTGGATTATCAAGAATAAGATCCAAGTTTTCTAGTTTTCAAGACGAACGAAGGGACCTTGGTTCTGAGCTGAAGTCAGAAGATACATCGTCTTGACGTTTGGTGATGTTTTGAATAATAACTTCGTCTTCAGACGAAGTGCTATCGGTAGACGAGGCTGCTTCTGGTGGAACCAAAGCTAAAATTTATCTTGCTCTCTGCCATTTTAAGCCTTCCTGGTAATAAGCAAAAAAAAAAACAAACATGCAGCAATCAACAACACCAAACATAAGTAAACACAAGTTTTAGTAGAAAACTACCATATTAGTAATAGCGATATTCATTCATTATTCAGTAATCTAGCTTACTCGTACATTAGCAAACTTTCAGAACAGTCAATATAAAAACATAATACCGTCAACTCCCATAAATGTAAAAAAAACACAAAACCCATACAAAGAAAATAATAATTATTCAGTGTTAGTAAAAGCGCGACGTGGCACCCGTGCAACGTACGAAATTAAAAGTACTTATGCTAAAGCTTCGTAGTGTCGCAAATATGCAACGTCGGTAAATACGTGCTTATACAAGCTGTTGTTTTGCATCCTCGTCAAATTCAAGGACGTAATTATGCTAATGATTCTCGATCCAAATCAACAATAAAATAGGTAGGTCATTTTTTTTATTTTTTTTCCTATCCGTAAGTGTGAACTAGGCGTATATAAAGGCGGCGCGTCTGTAACTAGCCCTATAATCGCGCGTCCACACGCACACAAACGCAAACATTCATACACAATGCATACGCAACGATCATTCACAAAAATCGTAGGTAGTCAATGCCACCCCAACCAACCACGGCGCGGGCGCTCTCCCGCGCATGCGTCTTGCCACCACAGCTTGCCACGCTCCCGCACGCGGCCCCTCGCACCCGAACCAACAGTGTGTTTGATGTCGCCGCAGCGAGTGCGTGTCGAGTTGGTGGAAATGGTTCGCCTGTATGCCATCAGTGGAAAGCCATTCGGATGTTCACGGAAATGTTTCGCAACATTTTTATACTAAGTAGATCGGGATAAGTGTTATTGCCGATCCTAAGCCCGTTAGGTAGGAAGGAAAATTTAAAATCAACCAATTTAATCCACAAATAAAAACAAAATCACTACGAAAAGTTTAGCTAAACGATAGGAATAAAGCAAAACTTAAATTTTATTAATCAGCTGATCGCAAGTCAGTGAACTTTATACGGCGTCTAGTGTTACTGTCATTCGTAAGATTCCCTATTATACTCGTACTGATGCTTAAAATGAGTTAATTACCAAACTAAAATGTGGGTGATTTTCGAAATAAAATTAGGTAAAATTATTGCTACCGGTCGTCGCAAAGGTCATTACTCGCACTCAGCTGTTTGTCGTTGCGTGCGTAGAGTGCGTAGCCTGCGTAGTTGGGTGATTCGCTTAGTTTTGTATTAAGGTTTCAATTCTGAAAATCTGTAAAATTTCAACAACAAAAAAAAGCGGCGCTTATTTGTTATTTCTCGGTACAGTACTTTCAATTGATTATTTATGTCTTTTATGACAGCCACCTGAAATTTGACGAGGATGCAAAACAACAGCTTGTATTTCATAGCAGAATATGAATTTGACATTGGCATTATATGACACAATTGTAAACATTCATAAACAATAATATTTCAAGTAAGAGATTTCAATAAATGCATAAAAACTATTTATATTTATTAAAATTCACCGGTCGTCCACGAGCGCAGTGTCGACGCGATGCCATTATGGTCACAACTACGTAATGATGCGCGTGAGTTGGTTCAATATTTTTTTCATAGATCGCAGCAGTATATCCATTATTAAAATTTATCTAAATAAGAAAAAATAATGATGGTTTTTGCAATATATTTTTTTGTTTGGATAGTTGCAGCGGTGCAACGTTGCGAATTAAAGGGTTAAAGTAAGATGAAAGTGAGGATGGATTCGTGTTTGAGGTTTCCAATGATAACTCTTAGAGTAGTGAACATATTGATATGGTTCTTTTCATTAATAAACAGGGACATTCATGAGGAAGGTTTAGGTTTATTACCAACATAATATGAAAGTTTTTGAGTTCAGATATTTGTCCATCAATTAAATTCTGGACTCTATAAGAGACTGTGACCTTTGAGTTTATTTCGGTGTTTCTTCTTATCTTGTTTTTCATAAAAAATGTATTGATGTGTAAAAGTGTTGATTACAACCTATTTGCAAAAATAAATATCAGTTGTCATTATCATTAAACGTCAACAGCCCAATGAAACGAACTGAAATTTGGCACACATAAAGATCGCAATCCAATTAACACAGGATACTATTTATCTGGTTATGGGAAGTTTTTCCCTTGGGGTGGAAGTGCAACTGCGAGCATAAGCTAGGGTAGTGTAGGCGGGCAGGCACGTACCGAGCGCGTCGAGCGCGGCGAGGCAGTCGTGCGCCGCGCCGCGCGACACCTCGCCGAACTCCATCAGCGACGCCGGCTCCGACTTCGGCAGCACCAGCTCCTGGAACATGACACTGGCTCAATACAATGTTCATAATATTCATAAGAAGCAGAACAGGTATGAACTGAAACTTTGAATGTTCGTTATTTCAGTTTTTACTATCATCAAGATATTATGCTGGGCCCAGACGTGTGTCTTTCCCAGTTCGTTGGCATACCGAACAATATCTTAAAAGCGCTCTACACGATCTAAACTGACCGTCGACAGAGATGATTTTAGTCGCGTCTCCTATCGGCCGACAGCATTTCACACAGTTGGGGCTAATCACGGACGTAGTCTGTTGTGATACGATCCCGACCAAGGTCGTCCTAAATCCTTTGCCTTCATCGAATAACATCTACGGGTAGATTTTGACACAACTGGATCAAGGTGACCTCTGTCAGCGGTTAGTTTAGATCTTGGAGAAAGCCTTTTAATTTGAAACTTACGGGTACAGGCGTGGGGGTGGGGGGCGCGGAGACAGGTGGAGCCGGGTGCGAGACGGGCGGCGCGGGCGGCGGGTCGGGCGGGTCGGCGCAGTCCACGCCCGAGTCGTCCGTGTGCGGGGACGCCCAGCCCTCGCCCGACACCGGCAGCCCGTGCACGCGGGCCAGGCGCTCCAGCTCCTGCGACACACACGTGTACACATGGAAACACTGCCACCAAATAATCCACACATCATAGTGACAACACCCTTTCCCCCTTTTTTTCTTTAGAAATCATTAAATTAATCCCTCAAGCTGAGGATGCAACTGGAGGGAGTATCAGACTCTTACTGACTAAAACCCACTATGTTCCTTGTGGAGGTCCTTGTGTACCAAATCCACATACTCTTGCGGAACAACCCGCAGCCCCAGTAGACGCCCTTCCCCCAACGAAACAAGTTATGTTTTACCTGTATCCTCAACATAAGCTTCCTATTATGTATCTCCATCTGCTTCCTCCGCTGCTCGCTATGTTTGAGCCTGTTGACCTCGTCCCGCAAGCACTTGATGTAGTCCACGCTGCTCTTGAGAATGGTCCCCTTGTTGGGCCGGACATCGCGGATCACTTCGTAGAACGGGTCGTTGGTTTTAGGTAAAAGTGTGCCTAGCTCCTTTATTCTGTCGTTTATGTTGAACCGGCGACGTCTTTCGACTGGAATTTGTAAAATTTTAATATTAGGAATACACTGAAAATATAAATGGTTTTGCCCTTCTATCTTAAATGTTTCATAAAGGCACGACATGTTTTCAGTAACTTAACCATTTATACCTCTTTACCAGAAATCTAAGACTTGACATGCTTTTGTCTTAGAACGTGTAATAGATTATTATAGCGTCCTAATGTCGCCCTAAGTAGCAAGAATAGCTCACAAATAAAATTACATAGAATTTGATGACTTGCGTCCCAAAAATATAAAAAGTCACTCAAACTCACAATATCGTTCATTAAATGATATTAAAACTTCAACAGCAAACCATGATATTATTTTAACTGGATGCCATGTACTGGATACAATTTTCAAGTATTTATGTGGGCCGATCCCGGCGGCACTGCAATGCCGGGCCGACCCGTGACGGGAGTGGAGCGAGCCCCGAACATCCCGTCAGTTTACAAAAATCAGTTTAATATACTGGTCCCTCAGTGAGGGAACTTTCAGATATTAAGCTGAAAAGAACAGATACTACACTTTGATCTTAGCCAAAAGGCCGAGAAGCGATACCGAGCTATAGTAACCGGGGAGGGTCATTCGATCGCGGAGAATCTTAACACCGCGATTCAGCAACGGGCCCTAAATGCACAGCGACATCTATCGGCGTCAGAGGGAACTATTGGCGCGATGCCAGCGCCATCTATGATAGTGTGTGGTCTTATTTGTTTCACACTGTATTTTAACGAAATTACTTTTGTTATAATTAGATAGGCAACTTTTATCATAGAATTAGTTTTACAAGAATTACATTATTCACGGAGGCGGAAAATAGCTTGAAATTTTATGAAACTGCACATTTTCAACACCATTAAAAAAACATCTTTACTATTTCATCATCATCATCATCATCATCATCAGCCTATCGCAGTCCACTGCTGGACATAGGCCTCTCCAAGTGCACGCCACTGAGATCGATTTTCGGCTTCTCGCATCCAGCTCCTGCCAGCCGTCTTGCGCAAGTCATCACTCCACCGTGCCTGAGGACGTCCTACACTACGTTTGCCAAGGCCTTTACTATTTACTACTACACTATTCACTACATATACTATAGAATGGAGGTATAATGGAGAATAGATCTATAATCTCTTGCTGAAGCGTGGTCCATGCTATCTTCTGCCAACGAATTGACGGACATCAAATATTGACCTCATCTGATCCTATAACACGCGGTTAAGAGTAAATAAGTATACTAACTCATATTATGATTATCTTTCTTCTGCCGGTCCTTGGCGAGCGCGTGCATGTCGGACTCGGTGAGCAGCGCGCAGTCGCCGGCCACGGAGCTGGCGGCCGACGGCGGGCCCGACGACGACAGCGGGCCCGCGCCGCTGTCCAGCGACAGGATATCGTCTAGGAACTCGTCAGCCTGCAAATTTAGACGAGATTTTTTGTAGTGTTGGGGAGGTTTTTTAATACTTATCGGTAATTGTATTCGAATATCTTTTTACCAGTCTCTAAAAAGCCGTACCTCTGAGTTATTACTAGCTCCGGCGCCGGCATCCCGCAGGCTGGAGCACGGCCGCTCGGGGGACGATGCCCGCCGCGTGCCCAGCTCCGGCGCCGACCTGGGGGACACCTGGAATGCGAGGGAGAAAGGGTTACTATAAAAATGTACTTGTGTTGGATTTGTTTGCATACGTATCTGATAATAAGGGACGATCAATATAATAATTATGATATCACATTTCCTATTTGCAAAATATAGTCTTTGAGAGATATTGAAGACTTCAATACAAGAACCCATTAATTTAATATAAAACTAAATTTGTTTGTGGTCAACAAGAATCTATGCTCAATCAATGAAACAAATACACGACGTCACACAAGGAATATAAAACCAACTGCTGATGATTTACCTGTGTCTGTGGTTGAAATGATTCACTGAGGTACTGGCGCACTTGACTCTTCTGCTTCTGTATCACGTGATACCTGGTGGGGTTCTCCAGAACTGTTCGCACCTGTAACACAACCACGTCACAATTAAAACTTATACATATATCACAATACCTAATACATTTTCTTTACATAAGCGTGAGACACAGTATCGAAAGCTTTTGTCAAAATTTTTCAAAAAAAACACTTGGGATAGTTTTTTGTTTTATTTCGTGGGAAATTCTCAAAAGACCTTTCCCGCTCAGGAGGGTGTCAGAATTTTACGGATTAAAACAAAACATGTTCCTTGTAAAGCTCTTTGTGTGCTAGGGCTGCGGTGACTCTTGCGAGCAACCCGCAGCCTTCTTGCAATAATCCTCAAACAGTCATGTAATTTCTTTCAGATTAGGTAGTGATATTTAATGAAAGTAAACGCTGCATGACGCATTCTCAAGTGTTCAAGGATAAGATAGGTGTCAAAATTGTTGATTACATTGTCTAGGATGCAAGATTCGTACTGACCTGTAATACTTGTGGCGGTAGCTCAACGTGAGGCGTGATCCGCGGCACCTCCGCCGGACTTGACTTCTTCTTCTCCTCATTGTCCTTGGACTGGCCTGCTTGTTGTGCCTGGAAGTCATAATTCTATCGTTAATAACATTTCAATTATAGGGAAGCAAGATATGTTGTAACTAAAGCATGTTCTATACAATGAGACCCAACACTAATAAAGACATCAGAGATACTATTTTTTTTGTCTGTCTAGCTTTTGATTCCAAATGTTATTAAGTCGTTATGTTCGGTAATTATTCTGATGAATGTTTAAACTGTGAACGGAAATTATTCGATCCTTTGGGTTTTAAAAAGAACAGTTTAGTTTGACCTCAAGAAATATTTAAAACACAAATTCAAAAACTAAACACAGAAACTAAATAGCTTTCAATCAGAAATTTCCACGGTCCAAAAACAAGTCACAAGAATGCCTGACTAGTTGAAACTCGTTATCCTATTCTAAAAGGATTAGATACAAGTTAATCAGAAGCAGACGAAAACAATATAAAGACATATTCCATATATGAAAGGTGTGAAGTTGAATCAGTTTGCTCAAACAATTGGCATTACATAACACGTGATGTTCGACCTTAAACATCAGGATTTAATCAAAATTCTAGACATCATGCCGGACGTTGATGTAGGTCAAGGATAAAATTTACAGTAACATTAAGAGGATACCGACTTGGTAAATCAAAAGTGTGAGAGAGCAAAAAGAGCTAACATTAAGACCAATCCTCTTCTGAAAATAAATAAAAGAAAGATAATAAGTTAATAAAACATGATCTCAATCTCCTTTGCTTCCATAATATACAATAACTTAGACTAGACAGGTCATGAATCAGGTTTTCCCTGGCACCGTATATCTGCGTGGGATCCTAGCGACATGATGCACTTGTGATTTTATGTGTTTCGCGGAATCGCACCGGCAAAGATCACGCTTGTAATAACTATGAAGCCTGTTATTCAAATGAGTATAAGTCCATAAACCCTTTATGGAACTTGTTTGGGAAGATATTTAACTTCGCTTTTTCCTCATACTCCCAGTATTCCCCCGAGGCTCTGCGAAGTCTATGCCCTACTTGATTAGACACAAAGCTTAACAAGTGGAATTGTGATGAAATTTTTTTTATTGAGAATATTTTGCTCTGCAAAAGACACTTTTGGATTATAAGGGAATTAACGAGCATGATTAATAATTATTTTTTTAAAGAAGAGAGCTTAAAATCAGTTAAACTTAGTGTTATGATTGAGCAGAACCAAGGGATTTTGGGAGTAAATCAAAACCTGAACCAACTTTTGACTTCAAGCTAACAGTATAGCCAGATCAGACTCTACCTCACGCAGTAAGAATAAAAGGAGCTACCTACTTGTAGTGACTCTCTGCGCAGCTGTTCCTGAGCATGTTCGCGCATCAACTGTTGCTTCAGCTGCGTACGAGATGTCGGCGTCAATGTCTTGAACGTAGGCGGGCTGGAACAAGGATACATTGCTATTAGCATGGGTAATTTTAATTACATACATGATGCAGAAAGACATATCAGAGGCGACGAAGAATCAGGTGAAACGAAAACATATGTCGAATCATCATTCCACTTTTCCCATAACAACAAATACAGATTCTTCAATTCCATTATAAGATGAACACTGACATAATTACATCTTCATTGAAAGAATTTGTGACGTCACAACATAACGGCTAACACAACATCGGTTTATCCTCGATCGCAGTTACGAGTGGTGCGCACGTCCTAGGCAGCGCGGGCGCATACGGAATCGTTGGTCGCGCATGACTTGAAA
Source organism: Heliothis peltigera (assembly GCA_958496145.1). Lineage (NCBI taxonomy): Eukaryota > Metazoa > Arthropoda > Insecta > Lepidoptera > Noctuidae > Heliothis > Heliothis peltigera. The sequence continues at coordinate 7,692,528 of OY292346.1, forward strand.
TGCAGTAGGGAATTTCGATTCAATGTTTTTATTTGTGTTTAATACGCGTATGTTTTGAATTTCAACAGCTTAGATTGTAGATTGCATAGACCAAGGTGATGGGAAGGCCAAAAGAGAATGAGACATGTAGTTAAAAATATTAAAATGTGTTTAGAATTAGTAGTTGTTTAGGTAAAACAAAATATTTTCTAGGTGTGTATAATATTATTTGCAGATCAGATACTATATTTTTACTTAGCATATGAGCTCGAGGTTTTTTTTTTGAAGTGGCACCGGTAACCGAAAAAGGTAGGTAGGTAAAAAGGTTTTGAACATGAATGTGGATGGATATAGAAGAAGGGGACGACCAAAGAAACGATGGATGGATTGCGTGAAAGTTGATATGGCTAGAAAGAAGGTAACTTGTGAGATGACGGCAGATAGAAGAGCGTGGAAGACAAAAACATGCTGCGCCGACCACAAATAAAACTTGGGATAAGGGCAAGAGGATGATGATGATGATATGAGCTAGACTTTTTCTATATAATGTTTTATCTAGAAGAAGCGACAGAATTACTATTCTATAAACCGTGTCTCAGAGCTACAAACCCAACGATTTATTTGCTGACTATTACAATCGTCAACATTACAACCATTTGATACTCAACTGTAAACTTGTCAATTGGCGTGTCATTATGTCCGAGGATTTATATGCGCTAAACGTTTATTAATTTGTATTCACGTTTCCGCCTTGGATAAACCGACCCGTAAAGTTATTTTTATAGAAATCTTTTCCGTTACTTGGATTTTAGGTTCTGACAAGAATCCTAATATCCTAATCCTAATCCTTCCTAATACTATTATAAAGGCGAAAGTTTGTAAGTATGGATGTATGGATGTATAGATGTATGGATGTATGGATGTTTGTTACTCTTTCACGTAAAAACTACTGAATGGATTTGAATGAAACTTTACCACAATATAGCTTATACATCAGAATAACATATAGGCTACTTTTTATCCGGGTATGGAAAGTACTTCCCTCAGAAAGCGGGTGAAACCGCTGGCGGAAGCTAGTATAACAATAAATATATCCTTATGAGAGTTGTATTAAGGAATAGGAGATGTTGAAATGCCCTTAAAAATGTTGATAGCTATGCATTTGAACCACAAGTAGTGCACTGGCGATGGTGCGCAAGCTGCGTCTATGCTGGTGGTAGACCTTTCCATAGCTTCATTTCATGATCAAGACATGTCCTCTACGATCAAAGATCGTTCCAACTACAAGAAGAAGATTTAAGAATTGAATTTTGATGTATAATATCTCAATAATGACAATTTATATCTACATAAGTAAATGTTGATATTGACTTGAATTAACGGTCAAGGCCCACTTGTCGGCCACACATGCGCGCGAGTGCGATACGCGCGAATTATGTCAGTGTGGCACACGGCCGCTAGTTAAGATTGGACCGCGAATTCGTTTATCGAATGTGGTGATGGGCTAATGGAAAGACGAAGAAAATACCTTTTATTTGGTTAGATTTATTCTTGAGCGTAAATACAATTTCGACACCAGAACACTGAACGAAAGATTTTCTTCTAATTGACAATTTGATGACATTGTAAATATTTTTAAAATAAAAAAAATATAATGAATATAACAAAAAGACTATGCAACATGTTTAGCTTTTGTGAAAACTTCAAATATTGAATGATCGAATTGAATCATCATTTTATCAATGCTTTACAATCGAAATTGGTGACGCTTTTAAGCGTTGATAAGATCGATTTTTGTAGTTGTTTCAGTAGCTAACCTATTATAGAAAGTTACTGCAGAGGAATATGTACACAAATATTGAGCATAAAATATTGATATACGTAGGTACGTGAATAAACTGTGCTTTGAGTAAATTGTTATAAATATAGGTAAATGTTTATTAGTAATGACGTACTAAAAGTTTATTGGCATTATTAGTGTGCGCACGTGATAGTTTAAATGCTTTGCACTTAACTCTATTGGGAATTATTAGAGTTCATTGTGACCCACTTTGCATTATTTTTGTGAACATATAAAATCTAAACTCATAAGTACATAGGTGCAACCAATAAAGGATGTTTATTTATATGCATGCGGGTATTAAGTAGTAGGGTAAGTCTGACAACTAATCTTACCAAGGGGTATTGGGTTGCCCAGATAACCGGGTTGGGGAGGTCAGACAGGCAGTCGCTCCACGTTAAAGACTGGTTAAGACTGGAAGCCGCCCCAACATAGCTTGGGAAAAGGCTAGGCAGAGAATAGCCAATAACTGATAATTTGAAGCACCCAAATAATTGCCATAAGTTTTAAATATAAAGATCTTTGTATTGAGCTTTCAAAATCCTTCAAAAATATAACAATGTAGAAACTAAACATTAAAATCAATGAGTAAAAGCTTGGCAATAGTTCAGACAGTAGATTATGAGCACAATGATACGGTTAGTGCCAGAGGCAGGTGGTGGATTATTGTGGCTAATTTATATTGCTAATTACGAATAACTGAATTAAGTATCACACCTTTACAAACAAATGTACTAGATGACTCAGAGCGATATACCAACGTTTTGATAGGTGTACCAACCTCTGCAGTAGTTGCTATAAAATTGTATTTATAGAAAACAATGCGTTATACAGGGTGTTACCGAAAACCGTAAAACTGTAAGTTGATTAAATAGTTGTATGGAATGCAAAGATATAACTACAGAAAATGGCTATGAGTATAATATCCGCAAAAAGGCTAAGAAGCATAATAATCAAATATGGACTTATATATTTTTACGGACAATTTTGTAACACCTTGTATTATCATTAAGAGCTTATCCATACATTGGAATCGCTACTTAATGAAAAGTAACAAGTATCACAGGAGGATATAAGGACCATCATAGCATGATAACAGCTGCAAAATTTTAACGTAGCGGATACATTTGGCAACAACGATTCATGATCAAATTAAGCCACTAAAACAGTGTGTAAACAGTACCATTAGTATAAATAAATACAATAATTAGCCACACGCGTGTTACAATGATGCGCTTGACCCCGCCACTACGACATTTCGACAATTAATAATATATTTAGGACGCGAACTCTAAAGAGTCGCGAAACTGCGCGCGCTCAGCATACAGATCGCGGTTTGTGTTCGCGAATTTTTCTAAATTAACATTTTGATGTTTTGATTCTCAGGACCCTAACGTTGTGATAGCAACCTTCAATGGGAAAACAACGGCGTAGAGAAACGTAACTACGCCATTTTGAATTCAAGTCGCGTGCTCTAAGTTGACAGCATGACGCCTTTCGTTGCAGTAACTTGTTTACGATTTGTAGACATATGACCAGTTAAAGATTCATGTATTATTGGTGTACAGACGCTAGCACATCAACCTACCTCAATCTGTCAAATTTATTTAATAGATTGTCAACTTTATCACAATACAGGAAGGTTAATATTCGATTGGTAAAATTTGACAGATTCAGGTAGGTTGACCTGCTGGCGTCTGTACATTACATTACAAGTCTGACAACCAGTCTTAGCGAGGTGTATAAGATTGCCCAAGTAACTGGGTTTTGGAGTTCAGATAGGCAGTCGCTCCACGTAAAACACTGATACTCGTCCGGTTAAGATTGGAAGTCGACCTGAGCAAAGCTTGGGAAAAAGGCTAAGCAGATGAAAATTACATGACTGGGGGAGTCAGGGATCTAAAAAGTAATGTAGAAAATCATCAATCTGCATTGCTTGTTTTCATCGGCTTCTCTCAAATCCGGGTTAAGATAGACAGCAATATTAACTTTATACATGGCTGAAGCCTACAATAGTGTTCAAGTGTAAATCGAATCGCATATTGTGCCAGAAGCACATTGTACAACATACAGACAAACATATTCCTTTGACGCAAACTGTGACATGTTTGTGATTTTCATAAGCATCGCGTGACGGCCGAGTTAGCGCTCGGAACGAGGACGCCATATTGTGCTTACGTGTACGTATTATCTTATATTAAGTTAATGGAAATTGTTGCTAAGTTATACTATCAATTGGCTTGCAAGCAGTTTGAATAAAGTTATCAAGTGAAAATACATCGCATACGAAACAATCATATACGTACACGCCAACCAACAAATCAAGCTACTAGAACATGTCAAATTTCCTTATTACATTTTCAGCTTTATGGCTGAAACATAATATGGTTCAAAGTTGATCGGGAAAATTTGACAGTTTCGGGTAGTTTGATGTGCTGGCGTCTGTACTTCAAAAGGTTCAGGTCACAGATATTAATATACCTATCTAGGTCTTTCCATATCTGTGGTTCAGGTGGAGATTCGAAGTAATTTTCTCAACAAAATTTATGATGCAAAACCCACGCAATAGAACTTGGAACCTTCTAATAGTACTTTAATCAATCCAGAAAATGCCTTATTTCATATAAATTACGTGGGAAAACTTCGTACTTTGTCTTGGGTTGATCAAATTATAATCAGATTATGATTGACGCAAGACAAACAAGAAAATCAACTTGACGACACAGTGTATACCAAGAATTACCTAACAGTTGTACTGTATGACGGGGTACTACGTATGTAGTGCTATAGATACTGCGGGATTACTCGACACAATTTGTGATAATAAAGTGACGCACAATGCACATTGACACTAACATTATAAGAGGAATTCTTCGAAGGATCTTTTCATGTGTTTGTAGCTTGATAATGTCATGTTGACTCGTATTATAAAAATTGAAATAAGTAGTTTTGAGGAAATATGACCAACGTATGTTACTAATTCCAAATTAAACTCTATTTCAAAGTACAAAACTACTCTGTTTTGTTTAAAAAAAAATACACACAATAAACGCAAAACACAAAATATGTATATTAATAAGAAAATGATTTTAGAAACAATATTTTTTTTTTTTTTTAATAATTAAGCTGCTGTCATGGCTTCTACAAGACCGTGTGTACCATTCCATTGGTAGTTGCTAGTGTTGCTACATACATATGGGGAGTCCCTTGATTCTCCGTCGTCTTCATCATCAGGTCAGATACGAACATAAACTGTTTTGTAGTATCACCAGTTATACACCCAAATATTCCCTTTATCTGGTGTGTCTAATTTTCGAGAGTAACTCTCAATTTCTCAGGGTTTCCATCATCAGACAAACTGGCGATGGGAAGTAAAAAATAATCGTCAAAATTGGTGCATAAACGACGAAGTTACCAAAAAAAAGACTCGTTAAATCTCCTTCTTGTTGGGAAGTAGGTTTTAAAATTTAAAATATATTTGCGTAGCAGGGGAGAAATTAGGCCGATGATAAACAATTACTGTCATTTGCAAATCGCGAGAATGGACGCAGTTCAAGTGTAATAAAATTAAAAAGACGGTATGCGCAGGAGTGTTATTTAAAATAATAAATAACTTCTTAGTAATTCAGCGACTTATTAAGTTAAGTAGCACCAATCCCTGCGCCTATCAGTTAATCGCTATGTAATCATTATTTACTTTTACACTTCTATCTACTAAATACGCAAGTTTGACATACATAACTAAATGCCATATCTTTTGGCAATTACACTTTGATTTGGGTTTCCCACGAGTGTACCCCGTGCTGAAGAATGGTTTTATAGTCTAAGTGCTGTTGTTAGACGCCTATATAAATAAACTAGTAATTCGTACATAAGATTAGACAACCCTACCATTTATTATTTATCGTAAAGTTGGGAAACCGTTGTTTTATTTGATGTTATTGTTTTATTGTTATTATGTATTGCTAAATAAGGTATTTACGTAGTTTTATCGAACCAATAAAAGGTATAGAGACATTATCGTTTTTATAAATACCTAATAACACGGAATAGGTAAGTATTATACTGACTCACAACTTGATCTAGATAGGACAATCAAACCTTATCAATATTAGTTACAATCTAAGATTTTGACGTGGAGATTCTTCATCGTGGCTGTGTAGGGAAGTAAAATGATGACATATGGCGGCAATTGTAGTTACTACAATCTGTCAAATGTCCTATATACCTAGATTTTAAACTTCATCGCTGAATCACATGGCTCAAATTAGATTGGGAAAATTTGACAGTTTCGGATAGCTTGATGCGCTGAAGCACATGGGTCAAATAAGATTGGGAAAATTCTACAATTTCAAAATCCAATCTATCAAATATAAAATTTGTTTGTTTTAAATTTGTCAGTTTTAAATTTGATAGCTTGATATGCTGGCGTCTATACAAAGATAAATAATTAATTTCCTTCACACTTTCTTAGGCCAATAAATGACCGCCACATACACTTACGTTTTTATAATCAACACCTCTTATCTTTGTATGCTATATTACTAATTTTATAATGAGGCAGTAAGTTCTACGTCAATCACCAAAACTTACGATCGTTTTTAATTAATTATTGAATAAAGTGCTACTACTACCTATTTTGGCTTGAGAGGAGCCGGGAACAGAAGCATTTGGGTTTTTTGTTCTGACCTCTCGCCTTCTGTCATATTGCCGTTTGTTGGTCAACTGCTGAACTGTTTACTCACAACAAAGGTATTTTTAGTTTGTATATACCACATAGGAAGTCATTAAACCATTACATATATGCGTTGTAAATCACTACACCTGAATAACATCTTTATAAAGTACAACTGATTACATATAAATATGGGAAACAAAAATTATTTATTATGTCATTATTTTTACCGACTGCAGAAGGGTTGTGTTTAATATACTTGGGAGCATTTAGAAGTAGCTAAAATATATATAATTGTGTAGTTATGTATGTTTATATCTCACACATTTACTCAACGTCATCTAGTCCCAAAACTAAGCAGAGCCTGTACTATGTGTACTAGACAAGTGATAAACGTACAAGAAAATCATATTACACTTACATACATAGCAAATACTTAGCAAAACGCCTAAGTCGAACCCGCGACCTGCGGCGTGGCAGGCAGATTTACCTACTACTACGCCATCTAGTCGTCTAATGTATTACGATATGGACATCTTCGATCTGTATTGTAACCTCCATGATGCATAATATAGCATCAGATATTATTAGGTCAGATAGGCAGTCGCTCCACATAAAATATTGGTACTCAGCTGTATCCAGTTAAGACTGGAGGCCAACCCCAAAATAACTTGGGAAAAGGCTATGATGATGGTCATATACTAGCTTCCCTGGTGAAGACAGTATCACCACCATGACGTAACATTAATGACGTTGCATCCCCATAATGATGGTGTTGTGAATGACTGGCGTTTTCACGCGGAACCGCCTGGCTTCCCGTCATTACGGTAATCACTGTGCGCTATGGCGACGAACATACAGCGTGACGTATCGAATTAATTGGTAATACTATGTTACGGTTCAAGTGTGCTGTAGGTCAAATGTGCAATGTATACCTTTGTCCACACGGATAAAGGTAGCTGAAATTTTGATTCGAATAAAATACATGTTATAAACGCTTTTGTTTTAATTTTAAAGCAGGAACAGAGACGAGAAATAATAATCAAGAGAAAATTAGAAGTCTAGATCTGTAGGCCTCTAGTTTGGTCAAACTCTATAGCCGTTCCATGAATGAATAGTACTTTTCACACAGTAGAGGATAATACCAATTAATTCATAATTGTCATGTGGTGCAAGCGATGAGCGGGGGCGGTTATGGCCGGAAAAAGCATTAGTATATCACATTATATGATTTTCATATGTAAAATAACTTTGCATTCTGGATTTGAGAACATATAAAACCTAATAACAATGCCAAATTTAGCCTAAAACTTAAATTTTAAATGCGTGTTTCAGTAGACTACACTTAAACCACGCGTAAGCGCAGGCACATGCTAAATGTCACCACACGTTGTTAAAAACACGATTTTAAAATACATAAATCGCTGATTTTCGATGGCAAAGTATACTGTACGATAATCGGTTAATGACAAACCACACGCGATCATATAATCGTCCCACTGACCATGTTTTAAAACAGTGGATAAATTGAGGCGAATCGTTTTTAATTGATCAGAGTGAAGAGCGACATTCTTACTATGATGCAAGAATTAAAATGATGTCAGGGATGTGCACTCATATCTTTTGGGATATGCAAGCTGTAAGCTACAAGGAAAAAGAGTAGGCCCTAAAGGCTTACGGTCTACGCTTTTTCCTTAAAAGATGCCAGATATTTCATTATTATTGGGAAAAACTGCACTCTACTAGAGCGAGTCAGACCTATTCCATTTGCTTTGCGAAAAAAAATATCTGAATGTCAACGAAAAATCCCTGACCATCATAACTTAATAGCCATACTAAACGTTCATGGGGCGAACTCTCACGGTCTCTACGGCAGTGCAAATGACGCTCTTCCTCTGTACAAGGACGGCAAATCGCGTGAGAGCCTGCCTCTGCGCTGTGGCATGACGCTTCCGCGATGGACGGCAATCATTACTGCTCATTTGGATAGTGAAGCAGGCTTTAGTATTTAAACGGTCAATAGAGTGTTGATGATGGATAAACAGTGATAAATGATGATTTAAAACTTAAAAAGCTTGGGAGGTATAGGCGCATTTGAATTGCAAATTCCCCTATACGTCTGTAATGGCTCAATGAACTTGTTCTACTATATTATCACTCATCTCATCATAGACACATATCTTAATTAATTCTTCCTGTTGAGGTTACGAAACTTGTAACACAATCAGTTTGCAACTTCATGTAACTTCATGCTACACGATAGCAATCGTGAATGCTAATGTTTCATTCAAAGAGACCTAGACAATGTAGTTGGCACTAGGTCTAGGAGCGTCACGTACGAACAAACCTGTTAAACACCTATTGAAGAACGTGGCTCTAATATAAAATAGCAGTTTCATCATTAATATGGAGCTGAACACTTTCACCATCGATCAGTGTTTCCTAAATGTCTGTAAAGCCTGCTTTTTTGAAAAATTATGAGTTTCTTGAATTTCTATAACATTGAGCATTGCAAGATTATACGTATATATTTTTAACTGTTATCCGGTTATAAACTAGACTCTGTCTAACCAAGTCTGACCCCAGTCTAACCAAGGGGTATTGGGTTGCCCGGGTTAACTGGGTTGAGGAGTTCAGATAGGCAGTCGCTCCTTGTAAAACACTGGTACTCAGCTGAATCCGGTTAGACTGGAAGCCTGAAGGTTATAAATTATTTCTTATTGTAACTATTTAAAACTATTTCTATAATGTAGCCTTCAAGTTTTTTAACATTATGTCAAAAGATAATACTGACAATTTTCAAAACTGATGGCAATCAGAAGGATAATAACAAAAACGTACTATTATTTGATTAAACTTAATTAGATAAACAATTATAAATGTGACCCTGAAATGCGCGATAAAACTTTCTTCGAACTTCGTATAATCTAATAATTATAAACTTATCTCTTTACTTATTAGACTTAATCGTTGAAATCCTCTTCGGAATGTTGATGTTAGGTTGTTATGCTTTGGTTTAGCTACTCCGGTTTAGTAGTTTATCATTGACATCAAGCTTACTAAAAGATAAATGATTTATTTATTACAGGAAGATGAAGTTAAATAGGAAAAAACATAAAACAAATTTAAATTCTCTAAAAACATATTTCGTGGAGAATGTTCCTCTAAATCAAAATCTATCCTCATATTTTTTAATTATAAACCTGTTGAATTCTAATTTCAGGGACCTACTAGACCGATATTAAAAAATCTTGCAATTATATTTATTAAGGAAGGCTATTTTTACCCAGGTGCAGGAAGTTGTTCTCTAAGAAAACAGGTGAAAACACGTATAGAATTTAGACTTATAATAAAACTCCCATTATGAACTTTACAAAGCGTACAAGACCTTTAAGTAAATAAATAAAAACGCGAAAAAGAAACGAAAATACATTTTCCCACTTACTACATTAAAAGCACATAGTCGGCGACCCTGAATGGAGCCTAGACCCACATTATACCCTCATAACAGTTGCATTCAATACTTCCATTGCATTCGCCAGCGGATTCCGACCTAACATTAATTATAAAAACTATTTGAGCAACGTGAGCGGAATATTTTCTATCTTCCCTGTATGATACTAGCTGGCTCCTGCAGTGTCACCTGCGTGCTCAGGGAACCTTCATGTCCAGGGACCAGGCATCCAGTATAACTGTATGCTTTCTAAATAAAAAATCGAATTTTTGAATTTTATAGTGCGTCAAAAGAGCATTTTTCCGTTGTTTTTTATAAGAATTTGATGGATGGAGTGTGCTGCGCATCCTCAAACTCTTACTTCTTTGTTTATTTGGTCTGAACAGACCGACACTACACATTTTCTAGAGAAGACACGCTATATATCGACATCTACAAACACCAATATTTTCATCATTGCATGAGTGTCATGCCAATCAAAAGACAGAGAAATAGACAATAAAATAAAATTGCAATGCGTCCTAGAATTACTATTTTAATGAATGTGAATAAAGATTAATAGAAACAGTTGTAATTTATAAAATGCTTGACGCTTCAAGAATTCACGTTGCTCGCCACAGATGCAACGATTTTAATTTGCGCTAACGTTTAATGTCTATCATAGTCGTGGAAATTAGTAGAATATGTGTATTTATATCAAGTTTAACAAAAATAAATCAATAAATGCTGTAAAATCGGTCCCGGGTTTACATATGCTTGAAATCTCTTTGCTGCATCAAAATCTCACAAAATATATGACATTATTCATTATGAAACTTTAGCTGTCGCTGAGCGCATATTATCCACTGCAGCTGCATACAAAAGTGAATAACGATAAGACAAAATGCGTCACTATTACGTTTCATAAAATTTTATACAAGACTAGTACGAATATCTTGAATGGAAACCATGAATGAACCGACGTAGTCCATTATATGCTAATGCTATCGGAAAATCATCTTAATTGCCCCTAACAATAGGGACAAAATCGCTTGTATCCGTTGCGATGACAACTACCAAGGATGACAGGTTTGTCAGACATTTAATTATGTATTTTTTATGTAATTAGATACTAAATAAATAAATAGTAGAATCTTTATTCTTTGCATCTGTGAGACTATATTTAGAATTTATGTTGTTAATTTAGCATAAGGCTGTTTGCCAAAGTGATGGCGAAGTGAGAAGAGCCGCGTAAAAGAATTAAAAATGACGAAAAAAATTGTCAACTTTTTGCATCGAGATTGTTCAGCAAGATTTTACGCAACAATATTACACTCAAAGTTTATGCAATTTTATTAATAACATAATATATTTTTTCAGATTTCAGCGTGCATTTATACTTACCGAAGATTAAAAAATAAAGATATGGATAAAGGTATTAGCTTTAAAGGGATTATCATCAGGTATTTACGTTACAAAGTATACTCGTAGTACTACCTATTAGCCGCACGTGTAGAGTTATGGTTACATACACAGTTCAGTTTCCCGACATATTTTTTTATTCTATTGGAATCTGCCTACTGAAAACTTTAATCCTTTACTCCTATATAAATTAGCAAGTTTAATTCCGCCACCACGTTACCGTTGTAAAATAGCTGTCAAATTGATTACTTTCAAATATTTCGCGTAAGATTTGGTAGAGGAAATAAACTTACTATCAGGTAACCTTATAGGCTCTCTAGATTGAAAGCAAATATAAAAATCAATAGAATACTCACTCTTTCTTATTGTTGACTACAATGACTAGCTTCACTTTCCGAGGGCCCTTGGTCATTTTGCAGATATCCTTGCTATTATCCTCTGGGCCCTTGGATAAAATTTTTAATAGGGGAATGTTTTTAAGTTTCACAACCGCAGCCAACCGGCTGGATTTCTCGTCACCTCACTGACATTATCACTTTTTTCGTCCACTGTTCCTTTGCAAACACATTTTGGAAATCACAATTTGTCCATTAATACTGATAGAATCACGTCACTGATATACTGAATACTGTTTGTTGCTGAAAAGATAACATTATCGTCAATCGAGGCGCTTTTCTTAATTACGTAACAACTTTAGATATTTTTGATTGATGCAAGTTTTTTTGCCAGTTATTATAATGATAGTAGGATTAACAGTGATTACGATAAATGCTAAATAATGCTGTTAATCTTATTTAAGAAAGCATAATAAATACTTAAGTCGAATATCGAGATAACAATAATTAAAAAACGCAAATAGGGACCGTAGTTATGACATTACAAAATTTTAATTGTTGCATGTGAACAGAAGTTCGTCAATATTTGGTCAATAGAAAATAAAAACAAACTTAAAACGGATTAAAAGACTAAACTAACTTATGAACTGTAATAAAAACCGCGATACTCGCTAACTTCACAACTGATATTACTATACAACATTACGTAACGCTTACGAGACAGATAAATTAGCATACCCCGAAAACAGTGACGTTTTTCAATAATACCCTCCGATTACATAAATGTATTGTTACACTCAAAAACACATGTTACCCTGGCCACGAGTTTGGACGAAATGGCACACGGAATCAGTTCACTACAACGTCAAGCAGATGATGAATGATGATGAATAAGGCTGGCTGTGATGATAAGGTTTATCTTAACTTGACGACCAAATATTTATTATAACGTCAAATTTTAACGGGCTTTCCTTTTGAACGTCATTTATTTGAGGGAGTTACGTATTTTACGATGACTGAAGTGTAATTTGCGAAATAGTAAAATTTATTTTTTGTCGCATCTACATCATCTACATATGATATTTTCTACCAGTTTTAATAGAAATGGTACTAATCTGATTCAAACATTTTTCTAGATATAAATATTATGAACCTACTACATGGTCTCAATGGTACAAGCATGTCTGGACTTTAAAAGGGGCCGTGACCCTTGAGTTTGTTTCGTCTTTCTTCTCAAAATCAACATCTAATAGTTTAAAAAATATTGACATGTTAAGATGACTTTGTAAAAACTATAAACATATATAAATATGATTTATGATTAAAATTGGAAAATCCAATCTAACCTATGTATTATTTAATTTTCTTTCAGATCACTTACGTAATTACTTGGTAATCAAGGGCCAGACAGCTACATATCTTAAGGGAGATTTAAATATTAAAAGATAATATAGGAATTACATTTCTTATATCTTTTAAACCTTTAATCCAGATTATAATCTTAGCCATTCAATGTTTTTATAACAAAAATAAAACACCTTATGTTTAGTGAGTGGAAATAAAAAATATCGTATGTATTTAGTGCATGAGTAGTGTATTTTAAAACCTTAATTAAAAATCTGATAATTTTTTGACATAAAATTGAGCAATGGAGTAATTAATTAAGTGGGATTATTATGATCAATAAAATATTGTTTTCTTATTAGGAACTCGTTAGCCTTTTTCAATAATGTAGGTCATAGCAAAAAACTGTAATCGTGTAAAGCAAATTTGATTACAACTTTTTGCGTTTTATAAATAAATTTATGATTTTCGGAACATCTTTTTAATAGCTATTTCGAGTCTTCAAATATAAGAAGTTTCTATATTTACTTTTACTTACAAAAATATATCCGTCAGGTCTAACCAAAAGTGTGTGATGACCACATTACAGTTTTATTGTGAACCAATTTGCGCACGCATTGTATCCAAGACGAGTCGGAAGAAACGTGTAGTCGCACACTTTAAGATAACTATAATATACTTAAGTAAATACCCAACTTTGTACACGACCTTGAGGTAAGCTGAGATTTTCTCTAGTACGCAGATAATTTTAGATACGTAGTTTATTGTTATGACGGTTGTAAACTACGGAGGGTCTTGAATTCAGTAACTGGAGAAAAATATGACATTATTTATTTAAAATTCGGTTTTTGGAAATAGGGGTTACATTATCCCCAGATACCTAGATAAAATAATCCCATTCAATGATACAAAAAGTTTTATGTATGCGGGCCATTTTCTTTTTAATGCGTTAGGAATATTTTGCATGAACCAGTTTATTACCTTCCTTCCTTTAATCTTAGTGGAACAGCTTGATATTTAACCTAAACTATATTCGATACAATACCAGATTTAAAGCAAAAAATTGCATTGAACTGAGTGCGTATCAACCGATACGATATCACAGTGATTGATGGTCTGATACCATCGAGTGGACTGTAGGTCTTAAGACATGTTCCTGCCACGTGTTTCCTAGATAAAACAATAGTGTATTGATTACCTGATCGCGCATATAATTAATTGCAGTAATTGTAAGTGTTTAACGTGAATGGTTAAACCCCTATGCGGCCCGCGAGCTCAGAACATTTACGGTGTCAAATGGTATATCAATTTCTATTGGGCAGTCGCTTCCAAAGCACAACATTGAGAAGGACTTTTCACGTCTTTAGGTAATTTTTAATTATGATGTTAATACTTTTCTTATTTTTTATAGATCTTTGTATAATCAAGGAAGAATATGGAACAATACTATTTGTTTTAAATACCTAACTCATATATTGATACCTATATAATGCAGTTTGTGACAAAAAATGAATTCTTAGAAAAGAGTTTCCTATGAAAGCCATTTTAGGTCAGTGCCCAAGTCGATCTCGCCAAGATCGCCGGGAAGCAGTGAATGCGGATTGCTGAAGACCGCACGAAGTGGCAATCTTTGGGGGAGGCCTATGTCCAGCAGTGGACGTCTTTCGGCTGACACGACGAAGTCACTTCCAAAAAAAGGAAGATGTAACAAAATTCGCTAGCACGTTTCAGTCTTTTCTTTCAGATACAATTACAACATGTTGTAGGCAACATTATCACAGACTGTTGTTATCACAATTATGTCAGGAGGTTGGTAAATTGTGATAAATGTGTCATCAGTCCGTGTTAAGAAAACCACAAACAATAGTAGCGCACTGAATATTTTCTTGCGTACCGAATAGTCGAGGTGACGACGCGATATTAAAGGAGTGATAAAAATCATATTTAAGCTTGAATTTTTCAAACGAAATGATTATAAGTATTTCAGCGTATGTTTACGTTTTAATGGCTGAAAGACGATGAAACTTTGCAGTAACAGAAACTAGGTTAGTTTTCTATCCTGAAAGTGGATTATTCGGAACGTGGATCAATATGTCACAAATTACAATTTTGGAATGCTAATTACCGTATGACGTCAGAACATACGATGCACATACGTTACCGCTAATTGTACCTATCTGAAATGCAATTCTTTGTGTTACACTGACTGATAAGAATACATTAAAATTATCTCGGTTAAATGCATCTAGATATTGACTGGCGCCGTCTAGTGACAATGATTTCTAAAGATTGCTTTGTGTGAATGTCGTGTATTCTTGCATGGAGCTAGTTAAATAATCGTGGTACTCGTTGTTTTCCGTTAGAAGTAGATACCTTCCAACTTTTACATAGGTATGGTTACAGACGCTATTCTAGTGCAATTATAATGCTTTTGACAACAAAACCTTTTTACAATGCTGTATCATGTCTCTTGGCTAAAATTATACATTACATAATACAAATTAGAAGGGCAAAAGACAACCAGAATACTGAAGACCTATTAGCCAACGTTGGACTTATCTTTGTCCTGCAGTTGACCAAACTCAATCCAAAGGTTGTCAGGAAGAAATTGCTTATTAGCGATAAGACCGCCAATTGTACTGTTTTTGTGTTTGTTGTTTCTTATGTTTTTTATTACTATGGTGTACAATAAAGAATAATCTATCTATCTATCTATCAAACAGTTAAAGTTCATGTTGAACACTACCTAATTCAAACAGTGAATACTACTAGTCATGAAAACGATGGATAACAGAATGATAAGATGAACTTTCTACATCTGACACACGAGGAAGCTGCAAAACATATTCAAGCCTGCATGTAAATGCTTCAAATAAGGATGCATTTGTCAGTCGTTACAGTACACAGAACAAGCATTAACAAAGAAGCGAGAACTCCATACAGTGTATATCTCGCGTCATTCCAATGCATTATACGAGTAATAACAAGTATTACTTTAACTGCATTATCTTAACTTCACGAGTTAGTCTTTCAGCTCCGTTATGTAACGTTCTAGAATGAGGCCGTTAGTTGTTTCAGTTAAGTTTCACTGTTAAAATTAAGATCCGTCTATGAAGGAAGATTTGAAATGCTGCAGAAGGCGGGAGGCCGCAGCCTGAAGACTATGAATGCGTACTCGTCCTGTATGTATTATTTGCAAGGAATTAAACATTGGTCATCAATGCTATATATATGTTATGGTAAGCAAGTCAAGAGCCATATTCAAGTTTATTTAACCAGTTATTTCTGCATTCCCGTTCTATCTTCTACGGTTTATCAAAACTTCCATCAACATTGTTATCTTTACGATTACTACACTGAAAGTGAATCTTACAAAGATAATAATTATGTAGGGTATACGTGTTTTTCCATTACCGTTTTTTTTATAACTCGTTTAGTAAGTAAAGTTTATTTTATGACATGAACGCAGTGAAAATCATTTTATCTTTACAAAATATCAGTATGGCTCTTATGACAGTAGATATCATCATCTCCCGAGCCTTTTCCCAACATGTTGGGGTCGGCTTCCCGTCTAACCGGATTCAGCTGAGTACCAGTGTTTTACAAGAAGCGACTGCCCATCTGACCTCCTCAACCCAGTTACCCGGGCAACCCAATACCCCTTCAGTTACTGGCGTCAGACTTATTGGCTTTTGACTACCCATAACGACTGCCAAGGATGTTCAATGACAGCCGATACCTACAGTTTATCGTGCCATCCGAAACACAGTTATGACAGTAGATATATTATACAACTTGAATTGATTGAATTTCATGCAAAAGGTTGAAATATTGGCGCCATTGGCGGGGAATTACAATATTCAGGCTTCTAACCTCAAGTATCACGTCTTCTGATAGAATCTATATAAAGATATGTACGTGATGCTTAAAACATCTCTACTATCAGCCTTTCACGATATACTATCTCATGTTCATTGAACTCTTATTTTACAGTAAAACCTTTTTTATATATACACTTTCTTGATAAACATAACTAGCTAAATAATGATGATGATGATGAAAAATATTGAGTTTCAATTCAGAACATATAAGAGGAATGCTGTTAGTTATCAATATACATGTACCACTATCACATAATATGATAAAAAATACATAATTTCTTTTTCATGCATTCGTTGGTCAACATAATAGAGTTTATAGTACCTATTCCTAACTTGACCTTACCGAGGACCGCCCGCTACAGCGAATCCAACGATAAGACCTGTCAATTTATGATCGGTGATCGCGTAATAGTTGAGCACCGTACTTTGACGGGCTGTAAATTAACTATGCCTATCGGTGATTTGAATTCTTGCACATTTGTATGCGTAGTAAAGTTTGGTATGTTGTTTGTACACAATCCGGTATTTGTTGCTGAAATTTTGGTTTTGATTTCTGTGACTGGGAAAGTTCATAAAGCTTCGTCATGAAAGATTTCGAAAAATTACTGCCTTATACATTATATAGAGGTAAACTATGAAAGCCGTTTGGTAAAATAATATAATTTTCCATATACCCATATGCTAGAGGTTGCAGCACATTTAATAACACCAATTTTGTCTAAAAATGGCAATGTTCATACATTTTTATTGTTGGTATCGTAACCATTAATGTCAAAAAAATGAGATTGATGGTAACTATAATATAATTTACAACAAAATTTGGGTAGTCATGAGAAAAATGGAAATATAAAGGACATAAAATTAGATAGTGAATGAAAATGATATACTTTAAAAAAGCCATGATATATAAGAAAAACCCTCTCCAAAGATAGACAAAGTCATTAATGAAGATTTTTTTTAAATGTCTGTCACTTTATTTACAAGTTTAGAATGTTAAGACCGATAAAAATGACAGAAAAATCTAATGGCGCCCAGTACAGATAACAACAAACCAGATAAAGGTCTAAATTCAGTACAAAATATGAATTTAGGTAGATAATATTGAAACCTGTACTTGGTTTCTGTTACAGTTCAAACCTGAGCGGTTAAACCGATTGATTAAGTATTGACAGATGATAAATATGACAGTGGTTTTTCAGAACAGCTGATAAATGTTATTTGTCACGATAAGTATTGCTTTGGGATAGCCGTAAGAACCTGAAACGATAGGGAGTTTAAATTTAGACATTACAACTACACAGTGTATTTCTTACACCACAAATGCAATATGATATTTTCATTATTTATGACGCCATTTTGATTACGATAAACAAATACGCGTATAGTGATCATTTTGGATATGTGATAACGAGTGATGTATTCAAAGATAGCGATTTAAATCAGCTTGTTGCGGTTCGAAATAATTTCATAGGCATGTAATAATAGAAAGGCTAGAAACGATGAATTAGGAAATCCATATAATAATTAAGTTTAAGTGATAAAAAAGAAGTTGCAGAAGAAAACACAATGACCGAATTCTTACAAATGAAAATCATCTGACTACCCAAACGATTTGTTCCATACATTCTAGTGTCAGACTAGTTCTAATAGATAACAGCAACATGATCATTGACCACGTGAGGGACCCACGTGACGACAATTACATGGTATTACATGAGAAAGTGTCGCCTGCCCTAATTGTATTACAGCACGCGATGACAGCAAACGATTTGCTATTGAAAGCAATCATTGAATTATTAACATCAGACACCGAGACACCAGTTGCTGAAGATATAACAAATTGAGAAGACCAGATACAAATAATAATATAAAACAAATTTACTATTATAATAAAATTCACGTCATCTAGTCCCAAATTAAGCACAGCTTGTACTATGGGCACTAGAAAACTGATAATGTACTGATATACTTTTCTTTTGTAATTACATACGTAATTTACACAGGAACACCCAGACTAAACCAAACACCCATGTTCATGCACAAAAATGTTTGACTTCTACGGGAATCGAACTCCAGCGTAGCGAGCAGATGCAGTACCTACTACGCCATCTAGACACGCAAGCTTATATAATAATATTATGCATGATCATGGCAAATCCAATAACCAAGGTCGATAATATTTGGTTGATATTAGAACAAAAACCCATGACCTCTACAATAATGATGATGAATGAACCGAGAGAAAAAAAGTTAAGAAATTGGTAATTCAATTGGCCAATAGTGATTATAATATATTTTTTATTTCACTTAAAGAAACTGAAAAGGTAAAAAATATCATGGTTAGTGGGGGTAAAAAAGATGAGTTAACATTTTCAGTGAGTAAATGGTAAAAGCCAGGTTCAAGTTGAGTAGTTACCTAGTCCGTTAAACCTAAACTGATACAATGGTTTAGAATTGAAAATAATAACAGGTAATTAGTCATGGTAGTACATTGGTAGGCCTTTTTTTTGACTGAGTTGTGTTATTTACTACGGAGTAGGTGTAACTGAATTCTACGAGTGTAATGAGAAAAACAAAGCAACCAATGTTGGTAGCATGAGGTATGTATAGTATTTTAACGACAATACACAATAATCGCAAATGCTATTGTTTCGCAAAAAAATATTAAGAGTGGATGTTATAAACAGGAAAAAACACCATTGACAGACGAATAGCCATCAACAAATAGTGTGTTTAGTAGGTCAAACGCTGTCAGCTATATTAAAGTAAATCTAGACAATGGCACAGAATTTGTAGCAAACCACAATTACAATATAGTGTGTACTTTATTCAGAATTGGATATTGAAAAGATCAATTGTGTATTGTGCTATAGGTGGGTTTGTTGTTTGTAATGTACAACGTGGATTTGTATGAATCTATTCATGGTGTTTTAGAAAAGCCCTTTTTTGTAAAGGTGTTAATGATCAAATCTCATTTTGAAATATTTAACCACCCTCGAGTATACAAGCTTTAAATTCATACTAATAAATACATCATATATTTTGCTGTAAGGCTCATAAGTTAGGTAATCCCAGTAAAATGATGGATGAAGAAATATAATTAACACTGACTAAGACTATAAAAATGTAACATCCTAAGTGTAACGGGCAAATATTTAAATGAACGACAGATAAAATAAGTCATATGCAAACAAATACCCCTCCATGATATGTCGCGATAAGATATATGCATCGGAGTGATATGCAGTTGTAAATAAGTCAGATTTCAGGCGAAGTAGCAACATCATTCAAGGTATTAGAACTATTATTTAGGATAAATTACTACAAGATATAAAATATATTGTGTAATTTGTAAGGTCTCGTCAATGGGCTAAATGTTTGTATTACTTCTCATTTTGATATACACGTTAATTTGAAAACTCATTCAAAATACATTAGAGTATCTAAATTGGTTGAATTAATCTAAGAAAATGAGCTGACGCAAAGCTTAGCACGAGACAAATGTAATGATGATTCATTAGTAAAATAATAAGAAGATACAGCAGTAATGATTTTAATCCTAGATTAGATTTTATTAAAACTTCACCTAGTTTACTTATAGGTGAAGAGAAGAAGAAAGACGCAACTAAATATAGACGAAAATAGCTGTGTTCTAGCTGCCACATTGAAATTAGACAGCTTGTCTAAAAATTAAAAAAAAAATCGTCTGATGTTGCATTAGGCCACATTGTCTAGCTTTCATGAAATTATGAAAGTAAAAGTATTTGTGAGCACAAAGTAGATGACGTAGTTGTGACGAAGGATTATAGTCGTGAACTGAACTAGTTTCTATAAGCAAATTCATTGTATAATTTGAGACAAGTCAATAACCTTATAACCGATACTGTTGATAGAAACCTAACTGTAAAAGGAAGACATTGCCTTCTTATAAAACTTGAGTCACTATACCTAGAAGATATATTTGCACGTTTGTTTGTATACAGTGAATCAATCACTTCTGGCTCCAATTTCATTTATCTGTTGTTGTAATAACAAGATTTGCACTCCAAGTAATTGATATCATATTGTTTTATGTTTACATTGTGTAATGAAGTAGTAAAAACAATAATTGCAGACACTAAGAAGATAAGAGAAGTGGGAACGACTGCTTTCCATACACTTTTTTCTTTTATTATTTACGTCATTGTATTTCCCAACTTCATATTATGTAAAATTGTTAAGTACTAGGTGCACTTATCAAAAAAATAATTGCCTACGTCAAACTACCTACTAATGATATAAAGATTACATTTCAAGTGATTCAATAATATTGTGTTCATTACATCATTTTTGCTCAAAACATCAATGAATTTGATTAGTTTGGAGCTGATTCGAAACTTGGATTCAATAACAAATTGATTACAGATACACTATTTGACACAGTTACAGATGACGGCCCGTAAGGTAAAGCTGCTCCGTGCTCGAAGGTTTATGAAACTTCCTAGCGAGGCCATTTGTCAGCCACAATCACAGAATCTTATCGTGACGGGAGCTCGGCCGACAGATTTGAAAATGTATACTTTTTATCGTTATCACACGTCGATAAAAGGATTTTATAGATTTTGATTTGGATGGCTCTTTCATTCTGCTACGTTCCATTCTGTTAAATAACATTATTAACAAGGATTACATCAACGAGTACATTTTAATACCTTACTTAACATTTTTTGAATCAAGTCATTGCAGTGCTTTACGGCACTTATGGCATCTTAGTTGTATTTACCAAAATGAATAATTACTTGCTTGTTCAATACTACGGAAAGCATATTGTTAAGAATTACTTTTTACGCTTTTTTCTGTAACTACCAAGACATTTTTTGGAAGAATTTTACAATATGAACATAACTAAGAATGGTGAA
This sequence comes from Heliothis peltigera, assembly GCA_958496145.1. NCBI lineage: Eukaryota > Metazoa > Arthropoda > Insecta > Lepidoptera > Noctuidae > Heliothis > Heliothis peltigera. The sequence continues at coordinate 7,714,335 of OY292346.1, forward strand.
ATAACCAGGACACGAGTAACAAGAAAATGTTGTAAGGGATTTGTAAGTGATAAGGTGTGACACAGTTATCTCAGTTGGACAAGTTATTGAAGATGGAGCAGTTATTTCAATGATAAGCTGTCACGTCTAAGATAGATGCTGATAGGAGCCGCTTCAAGGTCGTGAGACTGTGTTCACAAGCCACTTGTTATATGTATAAAGTATTTCTTTTAAGATCGGTAAAGCTTGCTGAAAGAAATTGACCAGATTTTGAATTTGAATTCCTGCCCTGTCCAAAATTAAACATTCCATTTCCTAAATGTCTTGTGTCTTTTCTCTTTGCTATGGAAAGTACACTTTTGTCAAAAGCATTTCTGAGTGGATCAATTAGTTGACCGTGTTAGTGAACATGGTTCTTACTACAGTTACCGATATCCATATTTTATGTGTCACTAAATAGGTTGCTGTTACTACTCATTACACAATAGTTACGCAATAATTGCCTAACTGTTAGGAGATGCGAACGTGTTTTTGGTTTTTTTCTTCAGTACTTAAATTTTCCTTCGTCTATTTTAGGACACAAACCAGTTTTCAAACAGGTATTTTTATACGTAGATTTAGGTTTTTGAAGAGCATCTGAATCACAGATATTTACTTTAATAGCTGTTTGCGTACAGGCAAAGAGTACAAACAAAATTGTTGGTATATTTTACGATTGTCCTTCAACAAAGCTTGACTTTGTGCAATTGTATCAAACAAAACGCTAATTAGTAATGAGTCGAAAACAAACACTCGGCTTGGGAGCCCGGCCTATAATAATTAAGTGTAACAACTTAAAGAGTGGCTAACAGCAATTAGAACAATAATTACGAACAAGGAGACGCTACTGATCCTCACATCGTTTGGGAATTACGTCATCGAAAACAACAATAGTGTCCACGGCAATTGTTAAAATTTCAAACGACAAAAGTCTTTGTTAATTTGGTTCAGTACATACGAAATTGTCTGTAGCTTCATTTAGGCTAGTTAAGTTAATTCAGATTGTAACTAGTCCAGACCATACTGTATCGTTAATTTCTTTGCCAGTGACATTTTATTTATTTTCGCTTGCTTTGTCAAGTGTTGTTATTGCGTTATGCATTCGCTTCGTATCATCTAATGTTATCACCGCATTACTAGAAAGCTTCATAATCGTAGCTATTACAACACTTAACTAGAGGACATCGTATTTTATTGCTTTTCAAGTGTATAATACTCTCTCCTTTAAATCCGAAGTGTTACGACAGTTTTGTTTGTTTTAGCGACGTCACAACACGAATTGGAACCCTGAAATTATCTAACCAATTCTGAGGCACGATTTGGTCTGTAATGTGATCGTCACGAATGTCAATGGGAACTATATGATCAGTTTATTACATTGACACATATTTTTGTGAAGTCACGCCAATTTAACGGGTAGGTAGAAACGTCAGAGTGATACTCTCTGACTCTCTCTCTCTGATGTTGTTACTATCCTGATTTCAGATTTTGATCAAACGAAGTCTTGTTATATTATTTGCTTTTAAATTTCTTGCCACACGTAATCGTTACTCATATAGATATACAACTAATTATTACATAAATAAATAACACATAAATGCACACACAAGATCGTTATTTCCAAGATTTTTCTATCATTTTCCTCATACGGAACTCTATCGGTCAAAGTTTCTACAAATCGACGTTAAGTAGCGTGAAGCAGTGAACGACGTTGTATGCTAATACATTCGCAACTACGGCCAGAATTTTGCCAAACTATGAAGGCTTAAATTTGCAAAAAAATATGCAGAGGCATCTGTAATTGATTATTATGTAGATAGGCAGAGTTGTCTTGACTAAGTTGACACTGAATTCTTTGAATGACATGTTACATATTTTTCTTTGCTATGAAGAAACAGATTCAATAGTAAACGCATTGCATTAACAAATCATTCCAAGAAGTTGCTTGTAGTAATTTCCTCTAGGACAATCCATGTTAAACATGGAGTACCTACATATACATACTTTTGCGTATTGAAAATATCAAAAACGATGAAAGAGATTAAAAAAACCCAATATATTTCTGGTTTAAGAAAGAATTTCTAGAACAGTTAAAAAACTGAGCAAGGTTCTTCATCCAGTAATGCTCACTTAAGTTACGTGTAACGAAAGACGGTAAAGGTTGCAATCAATTACACGATAGCAGCAGACAACCATGAAATGGACAAGGTTTGTGAAAAACTTAATGGAAACGAGGAAACTTTTTTTAAATTGGCTTAATTATACACATATTAATAAGTATGTCTGGTATGACATGGCCAAAAGTATATGGATATAGATTTGGAGAGATGTGGTACCTAACCAAAGCGTTTACGTCTCTAGTACCGGTGTGAAGAATATTTACAAACAGTGGAGTTCTGTAAGATGACATTTTTCCCTGAATTTTGATAGAAAGTGAATGATAAAGAAAGTAATTATAGATAAGATTTGTAACTCAGGTGAAGATCTTTTAACTAGATTTACTTATAGATTTGAATTATGAAATTCCCATCTGACGTCACCATTAACAAGATATCAGTGACGATAAAATGGCAGAAGATACGCAAGGTGTTGCCAACAGCCACGTCACACAAACATAAATTAAAGCATGCGACGTCACAAGGACTGTAAAATTATCACAATTAAGAACATTACCTAGATTACGATCTGTTTTGCCAGTTATAAGTAGGTTATATCTTTTTGTTTTATGATTAGGGTGTTATAGTGATTAATTTGTGAATTTATTGATAAAGACTAAATTATTTTTTTCGTAAACGAGATGTGTTTTAAACTCAGTATCCACTATAGGCCAGAAGTCCTTAATTATTCTTAATAACTTATATTACTCAGTTTTAATCAACGCAATCTCACAGCCATAAAACTGTGGTACTAAAACAGGAAATCCTACACAAGCGTTGCAAAGGTTTTTAAGTAGAATTACAGTAGGTAGGTACCTTATAAAATTGTGTACTTCTCTTGTACCTACCCTTTGTTTGAATTAAGACTGCAATTCTTAACATAATGCTATAAAACAAACGATGCTATTTTTTTATTCCATTACCATACTGTTTTTATTTTTCTCATAGTTAAATTATTCCTACTAGAATCTCATCTCGAAATAAGATTCTAACAAGTTCAAATTCCAAACAGGTATCACTTGCAAATGCGTTTACTGTAATGTCATCTAACCTATCGCCATGTTGTCCCATCTCGTTGGAACAAGTGAGCATGAAAAGTACCATGACAGATCACGCTAACACGAGACTGCGTGTTGGTGCGTGAAAACCATTCATGCTTGTATTCACATCTATCAAGACTTCATCTTCGTCCTTCACTTACTGTCTATTACTGTTAAAATTGGCAGTTACTACATCATTTTGATTATTTAAAAGAACTAATAATCCCATAACGTTAAAAAATCTAACATACATAATATATGTAGATATTTCCTAAATAAATCGAAATAATGTTGGGATCGCCAATTATATACATATTTTAAACTCAAATTTGGTGATACGAGTATATAAAACATCGATAGGGGTTTTGATAAAAAGATGGGTCCTAAAAGAAAAGTTAACAGTAATGAAATTTTGTCATGAACTATAACGTGTGCCATTTCGCTGTGATTTTCTGGTCAACAGAAGGTGAGACTCCAAGTTGACCAGAACTACTAACTTAACAATAGCAGCTAATCACAACGGTAAGGGTTAACAAGACCTCGTCCTTAGCAGTTATACTACCACACAAAAATTTTAATTTGACGATATTGAACTACTTCTTAAATATATTTTTTAAAACATAAACTTCTTAAATAAAAACATTATCGGAGAGCATTCATGGACACAACAACGAGAAACGATTTCGTGACAAACCTAGAATCATGACTGAAACCAAATTAAAGGAATACCCTTAAAATAAATCTAGATGCTACTAAAACTAGAATTGATGAAACAAAATCTCAATATAATGTACCATTCAGTATACCACGAGCGACTCCAGCCAGTGAAGCGTTTAAATCCGAGCCACACGATAAAAACACACTCGCGTAAAATAGTACATGTATTGGAATCACAACACTAGTGAATGGGCATGAGATGCGCTACGTCGATCCACGCTTAGAACCCGAGTGGGACTGATTACGGCGTCACCATTATCGTGAAAAAAAAAAACACAAATAAAAGTCAACGCTGTGATAAACTACAGGTATCGCCAGTCGAGGACAGGCAGTGAGCGCGGACGCACGTCTTTTTAATTTACCGAATGAGGATTGTTTTTTGAGGTCGGTGATTTTTTTGCCTAGCTGTTGAATATCGTAAGGTCTTGTCAGATTTTTTGATTTCCTTTTTTCATCTTTTTTGATTGAAACATGTCTAATCTGAGAAGTGTTAATGGGTTAGTTGTGACAATAGTTACAGATCATCAAGGACATATTATAGTAAAACTACGTTCCGTTATTTTTACTTCAGAAATCCCGACTAATCGTAGTACACATACCTAATAATGTATTGGTACTCTGTGTACCGGTTTACGTTTGTAAATAAGCGCTGTTAAGTAATATTTTTATCGCGTATTGAAAGAATTTCATATTTGTTTCGGCGCATTAGCTCTGGGTTTGTTTGTGTTTGGCATTCTTGAATTAGCCGTTATAATAGTACTAGTATTTCAATCAGTATTTGAATCTGATAAAAGAGTTTCTCATAAATCTACCAATTTCCTCACAACTTCAGTATGTGCTGAGGCTATTCAAACATCAGGTTCTACAGTATAGTCTACTGACAAGGATCCATCAAGCAAAATAAAAAAACGACGCAATATGGCCACTCACCTCTATCAATTAATCTTTTCTAACAACACGAGCAAGTCTCGCAAAAAAAAACACAGGAAAAATACAAATCCTTATCACGAATTTAATTATAGCTGTAATCACGTAACACGAGAGATACAAAACTAAATCGGTATAAAACACACAATAGTATAATGTAATATAAGTAATGGCTGTGTTGGACCAAGGTCTTATGTCAATAGTAATTCTTGGGGTATTAAGATGTTTCTTGTCACTTCTTTATCTTGAATATTTGTAAGTATCTAACAGTATAATGATAATGTTCAAATAGCAACGGATCTAGTGTTATTGTTATCATTCATTACAGACACTTTTAATATCGAACTTGCTTTCTCAGGACCGTCAGCCTCATTATGTGCCTTGAATGTCTCACGCCCTCAGTGTTTGGCTGGACTTTACAAATCTAGGATAATTATTTTACCTAGACGTGCTATTTATTTGTAGTATTTAATGAAATTAAGCCTAACATTATCAGATTTATTTTATTGATTTATGAAGACCTGCTGATACTACAATCAGCTTAAAGTTATCGTCTAAATGGCTAAGCAAAAACTTGAGGACATAATTATGTTCCCAAAAGCCGTGATCGTAATGAATTCAATAAGCACAAACTGATACGGCAATTATCTGTCCTTATCCGCGGCTCATGAATATTCACGTGCAGCACAATAGTGAGCTATTTGCGGAGACGGTTGCGTGCGCTCGCGCATCGCGAGCTGATACGTCGATATTTATACGGGTGTCTGCATGTTAACTGATTTTTTAGTCTTCTATTTACTATTAAAATCAGTATTCAAAAAATATCTTGGTGCTGAAACTAAATGCCACGGTATAAGAATACAAAGTATCTACGGAGAACCTAGCTACAAAATCTAATACAGCCGATTATTATATAAACGAATTGCGACCATCGTGCGCTTTTTAGGTCTGCACTGATACTCGTAAATAAACCAATTACTTTGTCAATTCTAAACCTGATATATTCACCTTTTCCTAAACTATATGTAACATCCTGTTAGGTTCCCGTTAACCTAAATGTATCTTCTAATGTCGCAATACAGTGAAATTCACCTACATTTATCGTGTTAATATAAAAATCATGAAAACCGTGATGGTTATCACTATGTGCGACGATTGCCGATACATTAGGTTATCTTTACATTTAACATGTGCGCTACAAATTACACCTAGTGTTATGATATCATCTCTTGTTACGTATTTCATAGATTTCTAGTACCTAATCGTAGTTAAAATTATATAAGTTTTTGATAAAACAATTATAAATTTCAACTATTTTACATAGTTACAAGAAAATGTTGTTACCTATATCACAAATCGTTCGATTACCAAAGAAGCGATGGATAGATTGTGTGTAGGATGATGTACCTTGAATTAATGTTTTTCGTGAGATGAAATCAGACAGAGAAGTATGGAAGGATTAAGACATGCTGCACTGACCCTAAATAAGAAATTGAGTAAGGTCAGGGTAATGATGATGATGACTGCTCCGTTAACCCTCATCGTTTTGAAGGAAGGCATATGTCGGCAATATTCATTTATTACAATAAGAGAAGAATTTATCATCAGAATTTTGTTCATCCAGTTTTCTCAGCGAATTCACGCATGAGGCATTTAATGAGGAATGGGCGCTATAGCAGTAACGGTAGCTAGTAGTTAGGGTCTCATTTCTTATTTCAAACTCAAAAACAGACCAAGCAAACTGCATGGGTCCTACAATTTTAATACCTTTATCATTTTAACAATGTTGTAACGTCAAGAGAAATTATCCGATATCACCGACATTTCATACTCAAATAAAAAAATCATGAAAATCGTGATACCAGCGGTTAGCGGTGGACAGCAAAAGTGCGTTTCAGTCGTGGACTATCAATTTGTCTGTTTGTCACATGTGAACATGGGCGTAGCCACACTGGGGCAAGCTGGGGCACTTGCCCCACCCTGGGCCCTGGCTCTGACCTATAAGGTGTCTGATTAAACAATGTTTTTTTTACTAACTCTAATTAAAAATCGCGCGTCATTTGAAAGCGAGCCGTATTCTCTAAAATAATAGGTGCTATGCTATAGCGGCCTGTGCATGCTAAGTGTGCACAGAACAAGGGTCTATGAATCGAAAAATAAATTTTTAGAAGAAGTGCTTAACAGGTTCTGCCAGAACCCACGCCGTCTTCTCTTGAAGTAATATTACTCATACATATACTTAGTCAAAACTTTAATTTATAAAGACCGAGTATCTATACATATAATAAAACAGTAAAAAATCCGTGTCTGTACATTTAATATATTGACAAAAATAATAACTGAAGTTACTGAAGAAGAAAGGTTTAGAAAAAGCAGTAGAACACGAATCCAAAAAAAATAAATATTTCTGTTTGTCTGTATGTATGTCTGTTTGTTTGTACGCGATCTTCGGAACTACTGGACAGATTCGAATGATTCTTTTTTTGTTGTATAGGTGGTAGGTCGGGGCAACATATAGGCTATAAATTATCTTAGAAATTTGAACACCTGATGCAGAACAGCAACAGACCAGCTAAACTGTAAGAGATAGAGAAATGCTGCCATAGCAAAACTGTCCAATGTGATGAGCATTTTCTGCTGCGAGATAAAATTTTAAGATCTGGAACAGCTGTTTTGGACCTCCTAGAGCCAAGCTACACCATTACACATATAGCAATGGCGTCTTAGCAAAAGTTGTTCAGCCTGATGAGCACTCGCTGTTGACGTATAAAAATTAAAGATCTAAAACACCTGTTATGGAACTCTAAGAGCCCCGCTACACTGATGTCTTAGCAAAAGTTGTTCGGTCTGATAGGCATTTCCGGTTGACTTATAAAAATCTAAGATCAGACACATCTGAAGAACCTCCCTTTTTTGAAGTCGGTTAAAAACAACATAAGCCGAAAGTACCTCAGCGCGGTGAAGGCTTTAACAGTTTACGACTGATTTTCGATGACCATGGTATAGACGCCAGCACATCAAGTTACCCGAAACTGTAAATATTTTCCAATCAACTTTGAACCCTATGCTTCAGCGATAAAGTTGAAATTCTATTTATGAAATTTGACAGACTGACTGACAGAGTAGTAGCTTGATGTGCTGCATCATTGACGACTTCTGGCCAAAACTCCCATTATTTTTTTTATTTTATCCCAATAATATTCCTTCGGACTTACGTTATTTCAGTTTTTAATTTACTTTTCCATTTGTCACTTAGATTTTTATGAATTAAGTATCTTCACAACAAAACTATAACTATGCTTACAAAAAGGTTAAATTGTTTCCATTATTCCAAGAAGCTAAGACATTAAGGATCATACGAACCTTAGAATCCAACGAAGAGCTAATCTAAATCGAGAGAGGCTTGATGCTTTTCGAGAACATTAGGCTGCAACTCGCACCATTGAAACTTTTTGGGATCGACATTCAGCGTATTTACGCATCTACATCCAGGTCTCTAGAGACCAAAGAAGAATGTGATGCGCCACTGACCGCTGATCCTGAACGTCTTGCATTGCCTCGCAAATCGGAGACGTTCTCGGTAAGAGAATCACTCTTGACTTCTCAGCGTATCTACGCATCTGCTTCTAAGTGACTAGAGACAAGTAAGCGACAATTTGCCGATACAGAATCATGCTTGACTCCTATAAACCTAATGCGCGATTAATTGCTGATCGAAATTATACGTTGTCCAGAGTGATGTTGAACGAAATATTCATAATCAGTTACAACTGTTGTGGAATTCCAGGCGCCCAGCCACATTATAACATCTAAGAATGATGTTTTAACAAAACTGTTCAATTTGAGGAATTCCAAAAATGAAAGAACTGAAGCGTCTCGAATCATCTCGCGCATCATGTTGTTTTCCCGTCCCCGGGCTCTTAGAATTCGATATCAGACGTTCCAAATCTTCGATTTTGACGACCCCGTAGTCGCTGGCATAAGCGACTGGATCCGCGTACGAAGTCGCGGGCAGAAGCTAGTTCATAAATAAAACTATAAAATCTGTCCTGAGTGTGATTGACTGAAAATATAAACCTCTCAAATTAAGAGATTAACAAGTTTGAGATTAACGGCTCAAGGTACAAAAAATCGGAGGGCCCCCGCACTCCCCCACGGGATAGGTTGACTGCTGCCCCACCATGAGCCCAAAGCTGGCTACGCCGATGCATGTGAAGAAATCAAGGATTCAGGTTGAGGTTGGCCGTCGTATCTAATAGTATTATAATCAGGTAATTTGTGTATTGGATAAATGTCTTGTGGGACCGGTATCTTATATCCCTGCTAAGTTTTACGTCTTGCTTTATATCGGACGCGATCATCAGCATATTTTATAAATATTTATCCACGCTGCTTACAAAGGCTTCTCTAAACGTATACCAATCTACCATATTTCATATTTATTCCAATAAAAACTACTTTAGCCCTAGATGATTCATTTCTGTGTATTGTATTCTGTGTGTAGTATTCTGTGTAGTATTTTTCTATAGCTGAAATTATTGTACAGAGTGATTGTCAGCACGATCTTTATCCTTGAAGCATGAATAGACATTTGCTGTAATGAAATTCATTGCTTGTTCAATTACTGCTGTATAATTATGCGGTATTGTTTGTGCAATTAGCTATAAATAATCGTAAGACTCACTTAGTCGGTGAGGCTTTTCGTAGTAAAAGTATCGATTATTTTGTCAAATCGAAACTTGCATTATAATGATATCAATTGACACCTATAACATTAATGATAGGTAGTAATGTTACAATAAGTTTAGGCTAAATGTATTTATTACCACTTGTCTACTTTATAGAATTCTATAATGAAACTTATATTATATGACATAACAAGTTTTTAGCGAACGCACAAGACCTTTTAACCGTAGTCACGTTTGTGACATAAGTACGTGAAACGGTACCTCACGCCGCTATTGTTGTATTAATATATAATATGAAACGGTGTGTGTTTGTCCAGAACCTATAGTAATGAAGTTATTTTAAATTATTAGAAGAAGTTGCGTTAGTTCAGCTTTATGGACCACAATTTTTATTATTGACATGGCTAGAAAGAATGTAACTTGTGAGATGACGGCAGATAGAAGAGCGTGGAAGACAAAAACATGCTGCGCCGACCCCAAATAAAACTTGGGATAAGGGCAGGAGGATGATGATGAATTTTTATTGTAATAAATATAATTTTATGCGATGTAATAAACGCTAGATTAATGAAATAGAAGAATAACAACCTCAAATAATAGAGTTATGTAGATCCGGTTGTAATTCATAGAAAAAGATTTAAATCCAATCAATACAATTGAGTACTTGCTAGCACCGAGCTTCTAAACATGTATGTATTAAAGCATACAGTTGTATATTAGGTATATATGTATGTGTCAAGAGAAGCGTTAAATGATAGCGTTAATGTTTGCTGAGCTTGTCAACTTATGTTTGGTTTGCGGAAGTAATAAATAATATTAGAGAATGATATATCAACTGATTATTATGCTGAGGTAAACAATAGCAGTTTGTTCAAATAAGTGGTTGAAGAAAGCTTTGTTACCGGCTAGGCAACAACTATAGAGGTAGAAGTTATTGACAAAGAAGGGAATCATCAGAATTTTAGTGAATACATCAATTCTGTTGATATAGATAAAGAAGCAGTAATACTAAGAACTAGGTTTCCACACACTTTACAAGATGAATAAGGAATAATAACAACAATACCTAATAACCATCAACACAAAGCGAGCTTATAAATAGCTAGAATTTTTCTAGTAATTCAACGTTACTGAAATATACTTCACAGAACACATTACAGAAGGTTTACTCTTTACAAAATACACTTAGTGGGTGTACCTACCTACTTGTCTACCTACAGCATTTATGTGTAAACATTTCATACAACCCTTGAGCTTGCTTAATTTCAAGACAGCTTTTTTCGTCACAAACATTTTATAAAAATGTGTAAATCCTATCTTTTCTTTATGTTAAAAGATAACTTGAAAAATTATGGTAATCAATCCATTTTGCAATGGTACTTCTATAACGTTTGGCATGCTACAGAGACTACTAGTATAGAGTCGTGAAATGACGTCACATGCGCAGGCGCCGTCTCCTCACGTTCAGGTAAATAATATTTGCCTTGTGCCATATTGTTCGCTTCTTCTCATGAAGTTCCACTATCTTTGTAATTTATGGGGTGAGATACATCTGCGTGTTTGTTGTGAACATTGTTCTATTTTCTTTTTTTGTGTTGATACTGCAGTTAGATAGAATTTGCGACTGGAACATGGCAGTATAGTAATAGAGTATTTACTTGCACTGAACTTCTAAATGTCTATGTATTAATAGTGTAGTTATGTCTTTGTGCTTATATGTATGTTTATGTAGATAGGTCTCGTCAACAGCATCATTATTTCCTACCTACCAACAGGTGAAACAGCGGTCAAACGCAGGATAATATATAGGTAGCTTACGTGCCACTTTTAAGAATTAGGTAAGTACGCGTACAAAATTTAGAAAACAGGTCATGATAAATGACGGATTAAGGAAAAATGCAGCAGCTAATAAACATAATGAATTATTTAATTGCATAAAGCCTCGAGATAATAAAATAAAACTCGACACAGATGCAGTTATCGTTCAAAGGAGTCACGAAAGATCTGTAATCAGTCAGACTGTGTTTAATCTTACATTTTTAGGTCAGACATTTGAGGCTGTCAACAGATTTTTTAAGACAATCGGTAAAGATTGCATCTGTGCGTGATAAGGTGGTTTACATTAAGATGTTAAGTTCTCTGTAATGATGAAATTGTTGCGTGTGTACACAGTTGACAATTTATACAAGAGGTTAGAGTCCTTCTATTTATATACCCAGTTTTTGTGAATTTGATTCTTCAATTCAAGGACTTCTGTTCTTTTACTTCTGCCTCACTTTCTATAGAGTTTAGGAGTTGAGTCCTGTCCATCAATGATTGGAATTGTAAGTTCCAATGCTTGAGAAGGTAACTTTTACATTGAAAGGTTTCTGGACTCTGATCAGATTCTAAAACTAATCTTGTAAATGAGTTCGCATCAATAGTTAGAGATTTCAAAATATTTTTGAACATTCGGCTCTTCTGTCATATAAACATAAAAGTATGTTACAGTGGTAACCGTATTGTAAAGAGCATACTATCTTATCTTGGAGGCTGCCAGATTGCAGTGATCCATCAGACATCAGTGACAAGGCGCCTGGTTGCTGAGCAAAGTTTTCCTCACGTTATGTAACTAAAGAATTTTCTTAAGAATCCGTATTAGACTTGAATGATATGTAACCTAACAAATATTATACATACTTAATTATCTTTCTTAGTTTTGATTGAAGCTTAATTCAAGGCAAATTAGCTTGGCAATGAAAACTTTTTGCTAAGACTTTGGACTGCTCATCATGGGAATGACGTATGAGGAAAAGGTCCAGAGCAATCAGATTCGCGTCCGAAGGTCGTGTGAACAATAACCCATATATCATATTGTGCACGTGTTCTTGTATTTATGCGACGGAATCGTTTCTCTATCATAGTCACCCTAAGATCGGAATTTAGCCACGTATGAATTGTGTCGATTTTTAAGGTACGCAAAATTGTTTGTAATTAATTTTGTATTGGCAAGGAATAGATCAATTCACTTTTCTCACCAAACAGTAAAAAAACGGGTCCATCTGCAATTTTAAGTATTGGGTACTTATCATTTATAAACAGCACAGAATAGCATTTGCCTTCCGAATTGATTAAAAAATCTTTCAATCCGTAATTCATGTTTTGATTTCATTCATGAATGTCTTAGCTACGAAATCTTCAAGAATATCACGTGTACGTGAACGTGTCACACAGACTACTATTCTCATACTATTAATAAAATCAAATCAATTACTCCCAACCTATACGGAAAGCCTATCAATTAACTGTAATTTGCTGGTAAATCAGCATTTTATTGATACAGCCTCCAACTAATTATTTGAACTAATCTTTGCAAAGCATTGCCAATAGCCTTGGCTGCCATTGATAAAAAAATGGCGACAACAATGGCTGGTGACAAATTCTTAGAGTAAAGGCCCATCCTTGACTATTGAAATTTAGTCTGAAAATTATAATAAAAACTGTGAGGCCGTGCCGACCTTAAGCCAAACAATTATTCATGTAAAAACAAAGCTTATCGCTCCATTTACCGTTTATTGTTAGGATTTAACTGCTATTCGCGGTTTCCGCGTTAATTGAGATATCTTATTTTCCATAATCTTCAGGATTGACCAATTTCTGGTGCTGGCAGCAATCACCAACTGCAAAGCACCAGTTATTCATACGGTGCATCCTATGATTTGTGCTATGCATGCAATAACACCCTGTGAATAACCAGTTTTCGATGGAGTAGACTTTTCTAGAGCAATGCAATTACAACGACAAATAAATATAAGTATCATAAATAAGACAGAGAATGTAAGGGAATCATTACGCCGGAACTAATTTGCCCGTTAACAAAACCAAGGTTACAGTGACTGTTTAGTATGCAAGGCACGGACGATGCATAGATTACGTATTAATTTCGTTACAACTCTCAGAAACAATAGCTTTCAGTGACCAAGGTGACGCTGAGAGATCTTAAGAAGAATTAAGATTAAGATCCGCACGTTAAAATTCATCCATCTGGTATTCTGATTAAAACAGAACAAGAGAAAATGCAATAAATGATATCTTTAACCTTGTTTGTCACTTATGTAAGTACACCGATACTCTTTTTGAGAATACACGAAACAAAACGACCTTACCCATTTGTTTTTATGACTTAATTAATGAATGAATGTCCGCGGAATTCTTTGAGAATGAAACGAAACCACCAGACGTCCATTGATGGCATTTTAATGATGAATAACATGGTAATCAAAATTTTATGAACTTTAATTATCTTAATTGTTGTCATTTTATAACATATTTCGTGCTTAATGTAGTGTGCAATAATATATTTTGTTTCCTTGATAGACATAAATTTAGTTTTATGATATGCATAATATTTTGTTGTCAAACATTGCATAGCATAGTTTTGTGCTATAAAGTCATTTTATGCAAATGCAGCACATCCCAAAATTTTCGTGTTGATAAATAGGTCCAGTGATACCAAATCGCCATCAGCCTAATTGTGCGCAAACAACCGTTGCGCAAGTGATCACCGCAAATCGGGGACAGTACTATTACGAAGGTCGTCGAAAGTGGAGTCATTTGGGGCTCTCGCTCGCAATATGTTACTGACGGTCCCAAACCCGTCATGGGCAACAGGTCGCGATGCAGGTTTGCTCGATTTGTTTTAATATATTTCCTTGGCTATGCTGTGTGATAGATGTGTGTAAGAATGAGTGTAACGTTGCGTATGACAGCTTCAATCTTGTTTGTGATCGCTTCAAGTTCATCTGCTTGGAATGTTGATTGAGTTTCACCAGAAGGCACACTGAAGTTACCTATCTAAAACACGTTGGGCCTTACTACAAAAAAGTTTAGACAGACGTTTGACACGTGTTTAAAGAAAAATGTATCATTTGAATTCAAAAATTATATCCACGTTACTACTAGTATCAAAACCATCCCATGTCTATGGTCATTTAACGTATACTTTTTGAATTGAGTTTTCTTGGCTTCAAAAACACTATCGATCTAATCAAAGAATCAAAGATCGTGTCACAGTGCTCTATCCTCCACTCTATAATTAGAAGCTTTTTCTACTTTATTACTGCTATTAAACACACTCGAGGTTTTAGTAAAAACCTTTGAACTTGGTTCGGTAAAAAACATCAGCAGGGATTCCCATTGGTTAAGTTTCATAACCTTGCATATAAAAGTAAATCTGTGTGTTATGTATGACTATATGAATTAAATATTATTGATCGCTATTTGAATTGACTGTATAAGCTGATAAAAAGCTGATTTGTTAATTAAAGCTTCAGTGACGCCATTTCATTATTAATGATGATTTAATTAATCTTTTGGTTGATTCGATAAGTGTTATTATTGAAATAGAATTAGCTATGAAAGATTCACATTTTAAGTTGATTTTATATAAAGTTGGCAATGGAAAGAATGGCAATAAAAATAATTTCGCCAACTTGAAACTGAAGTGAGGTAATAAAGCTAGCACTCGTTATTTATATCTTATAAGTTATTGAGCCGGCATCGAACCTTCACCTTAAAGAAACCGGGCCAGTTGACAGCGCAGGCGCAGCGGTGCACACTACACTTGTTTTGTGCAATCAATGGCGCGCGCGGATACATTGTCGCCATACGATACGATAGATTGGGAACTACGAGAGTAAAAATTGAAAAGGAAATTATTCATAATACCTATTTCCCAACCGTATTGAAGTCTGCTTCCAGAATAACCGGTGACAGACAACCCGATATCCCTTGGTTAGACTGGTTGTCATAGTTTCTGGGCTTTTGATTACCCGCAACGACCGAGACCCATCTAGGTTATTAATGTAATACTGAAACACGGAGGAACTCCTCATGAAAAGATGGTCACCCATCCACGGATCGTTATGATCGATTAACTTGTGCGGCTGTTACTTAACCACGAGCTCCTATTATGACTCTTAACATTCTTACTAGTGTTTAGTAAGTCAACTACTGTTTGTAGCTCATAACTACGGCAGAGCATAATTCTAAGTATTATAAGCACAAATTGATGGGACCATCACGCAATTGGTCCAATGATCATGGAAAAAAATTATAGGTACGAAAAATAAAACGGACGTGAAAGTGGAAACGCGCTTAAATATTTCGCACGAACCGATTGTGAGTCAGTGTTACCTAACGTAGTTCTTACACTGAACTGCTTTATTATGAATACTAAACGTGCTTTTTCAAGATTTATTAATTATTATAATAGAGTTAAAATGACACACACTGTGGTGAAGTGAGCGGAAATTACAACTGTAGGAATTGGGAAAACCATAGTTCTGATGTCTTGGCAAATAATTCACAAACCAATTTTGGGCTAAGTCTAAGAAGCTAAAAATAATGAAGCAAACAGTACACTCGAACTCATCATAACATAAATTAACAAAACTTCCATGTTTTTTGTAGCGTCGGGGCTTATCAAACGTAATTAAGATAAATTAGTTATAAATAATAGAAAAAAAGTCGACAAGACCAAGGGTGAAGACAAACAATATTATATAAAACATGAGCGCGTCGCGTGCAGTAACGCCCCTTATTTTATCAAAACTCTAGTAACTACGTCACGCCAAATGTTAATATAATTACAATATTCTGATAAACAATTAGTATCCGAGTCGAATGCTGCACTGCGTACAAGTGATACGTCAGAATCATAATGAATTATAGTTATCATAATTAACTTGTAATTTATTATCAATTGCAGGAACCGTGCAAAATTAAAATTGGTTTTATTTATCATTAACATGGTTGTTTCAGTTACTTTCTTGTTTAATGTTGTTTGTTTTGTTAAATGGCATACAAATGCCAGCTTACTTAGTAACAATGGTAAACATTCCTTGATTATAGGTACAGGTAACTTAATATGCAATAATATCCATATAATTGTAAGTAACGTGAGCAGGCATTGGTAATAACAAGGTATCGTACGCAGAACCAATTATAAAAGATACTGATAAAGATATAGTTTAACTAATAAGAATTACATATTAAACTCGTTCCGAACATGCATCTTATGAAGCTTTTACAAAGTATCTGAGAACAGCATCATGCTTACAGCGAAATCTATTTCAATTAATTTATGAGTTTAAAATGAAATATGTTCAGTTGTGATACTGACCAGACTCTGTGGCGGTGAAAACAAACACTTCTTAACACCAGGTGAGTAGGTTAAAGTAATAGTGTAAACTTCACTAATTGAGTGAATCATGATGTAAAGTTAGAAATTATTGGAGAATGTGAATTGGTTAGCGATATCATGGCTAGGCAATTATTTTTACAAATATAAATGTAGAAAACCAATTGTGGCCGTTTGATTTAAATTAATAGATAAACACATGAAACTTTTGTTTTCCTTTAGCTGTAAACGTGTCTATCTAATCTGCATACGCATTCATTGTACGTGTTCGAATGAATACTTTTTCACTTTTGTGCAACTTAATGATGTTATTCATGCGATTATTAAAAGCTGTGTTACTTTTTTGTGTGAGCTTCAGAATAGAAGAAACAAGATGTTGAACACCACTTCTCTTCCTGGCTTCCATTGAAAACACGTGTGATTCTAACTAACGGTCATAATAAAATGATTAAAGATAACATATGTCATTTACCACTACATCCACCCACTCTCGAGTGGAAAAATGTAGTCTTTACGTGTTCTTAGTTAGAATTTAACCTACCATGTATAGTCCATATTGATGAAAAGTCGCGGGTCCTTGTTCTACGTATACTGAATCAGACAAGTGACAAAATTAGCAACTTGATTAGTACACTATTGAAAATAAGCTGTTCAGTGTAAATCGTGATGTACAAAACAGATCATCAACGAATAACATAAAGAATATGAATATGAAAATACCATACATCGTTTTCACAGATAGATATTAATTTAAAAAATATCAAAACGATTTAGTTAAAATCAATAATAATGTTGGTCCTGATTGCATGCCCTGTGATACTCCTTCTTAAGCTTAACACGTTATAAAAATAAATAAAAATCTGACCTTTTTATTACAAGACACCAATGAGCCTTTTTTCACATTTGTAATCTTTTATCTCACATCTGCGTACCAGTTGCAAGTTTTTTTTTCTAATTTGTATGCATCAACTGAGTCAATTGCATCTCGGATTCAGAGTCAACGAAACTTGATTTCCGTGACCCAAATATAAAGAGGAAAGTCCTTGCGGGGTGAAACTGGGAGGTCAAAGTAATAATTATAAGGTTATCGCTGGCTTCATCTAAGTTATGATGTTGACAGTACAGGAAAATCTAGAAATCGTGTATACCGGCTTTTTTAAAGTCGAGTGAGGTAAAGTGTTAATTTCGCATATTCTTAGGGATCCTTTCCGTATGAGGACAGAACTGTTCATTATTTCAATTTAAATTTTGGTTGTTATTAATTGTATTTCAAATAAAAAGAGGTTTTTGTTAGACCATACAAATTTTAATCATCATTCGTAAAAACATTTTTATTGGCCAAGCAACAAAATAACACAAATGCAATAGGATTTATCAAATAACAATAAAAATAGTACAAGATCTAAAGATGCTTTTTTGTATTCGCAAGAATCGACAGAAATCAGTCATTGAGCAAAGGTCACGTTAATCGCAGCCGACAAAAACTGATGTAACGAATTTCGTATCTTGACAATAGCTGTGGGACTAAAAATCCGAGATTCTAATTTAGCAAAAACTAAAGTATTAGGCCTACTTATAATGTACTTTGCTGGATGTATTATGCTACATAGTGTATGAATTGTTATTGGCATTACTTGATCATTGTTGTTGAGGGAAAGTTTGATCTCAGAAGATGCCTAAACAAAGAAAAGTTGTTGAAATTAGACTTTTACAAAACTAACAGTTATTAACAACTACAGTGTTTACCTTCGAGACAATCGTAACGTTAAGATCGTAGTTTATGTTCCTAAACAATGTTTAGTAAATCAAGCAAGAATGGAATTCGTCTATTATTCGTTGTTACTTATTCAATTTTAAATGATTACACTTAAATCAATCTCAAGATTGTATTGAGATAAAGCAACTAACTCTTAAAAGTAACAAGAAAGTTTCCTGAAAGGTCATTATGTAAATATATTAACTGTCTTAATGGAGTGTTATCAGGTGTAAAGCAAATTACTGTAAAATTACCAGTAGGCACAATTGAACCTGAGTCTAGAGTACTTATACCTACAAAAAGCCGTAACGTTTCATGCTTGCCCTTGACCAGTAACGCTGCGATTGGAATAATTAATTACGATAAAAAACTATCAGTCGATGCAATTACACAGAAAGGTAAAAAGTAAAACATTGATAAAGAAATCATTATGGAAGTCCGAAATAAAGAGAGAGAATGTAACCATACAACTTTAAAAAAAAAATCGCGTTGAATGTTAAACGTTTTTCTAACAACAACATTATTTTGATGCTTTGTAACGCCCACCGCTTAATGCCCGAAGCTGGATAGACATCAACTGTAAGTTATTGCAAAACATACCTATAATGATGCAGACTTCTATCTACTTTAAAAAACTACAATATTACCTGCATCAAAATGGATCGATGCATTGGACACTAAGAAATCAATAGGTGCACCAGCTGCCATTTTAAAAATGAGCAATAAATGTCCTTAGTATTCAAATCAAAGGTTAAAATAACAATAGCTTATAACATCTGAACAACTGATCTAATCATGTATTAGAAAGTTGAAATGTGTAAGAAAATTACACACGACATTATTCAATCATATTATGGTAATCATTACAATTTGGACAGGCTCGTAATTAAAGCCGCCAATAGTACTGTTATCGTGTCTATCAGCTGTGATACGTATTATGTCAAACTTGTTTACAAATGGTACATAGGTTAACTGACTCGCGCCAGTCGCGTGTATAAAAAGTTGTGGTCATTGAACACCGTATGTATGTATTTACTTCAGTGTAATGCATGGTTCTAGAAAAGTTTCATGTTTATTAGCGTAGACTGATTTAACGAAACATTTAGTAGGTAATCGTTCCTATATGTTTTCTATCTTCTATCTTAACAAAAATGGATACGATATCATCAAAACCTTTTCTAACAACATCTAATTCGTATGTTACAGAATCTTGTCAGTTGACAATAAATCCTGCTTGGTTGCACCTGTTTTATTCTATGACATGTGACAGATAATAACGGTTGCCTGTCAACTCACTCCGTTAGAGCTTTAGGTTACTTTTTATAATCCTGTCTAGCATATTAAATGAGGATTAAGTAGTAGTTATAAGGATTATTCATGTTGAAATCATCACTATTTTATTACATTATTATGTTTTGGAGGATAACATATTTACAAATTAAAACCAAGTTTATTTTCCTTCAAAGATTAGCTCCCCATTATCTTAGAAAAAAAACCTATTAAACCACGGCATAATTATAGAACAGCAGCCTCAATTTTTTCCTCGAGTCCGCTTTACCAACTTTAACAATTTTAAAGCTACCTTTATAATTGTCAATGTCACTTTCCCCATACACAATGAACAGTTAATCAAAATCAAACTACCTTCATGTACAATGTATAACCAATCAAAGATTGCAACTCTGTACAAAGTTATTGACTTTTCCGCAACACGGCACCAACATGGTAGCACAGGTATTCGGCGAAAGCGCCCACAAGGACATGCGCGTACGCTCTACCAGGGTGAACTGTGTCATTGACATCCGTACAGAATTTTAATATTGAAATTGTTATTGTAATGGGCCTTTCAATGGATTTTAAGATTTAAGTTAGATGTTGAAAATGTTTTTTTTTTGCAACCTTTATAGGATTAAACTTAACTACCTTTATTTATTTCGCATCGGGATTATAATCCTCAGCGTGGGAGTTGACAGTTCAGCTGCTAACCAATCGAGTGACATTGCTAGTTTTACATGGAAACGACAAAACAAGAACGACTTATATCCCCAACTACGGTAAATTAGCAGGACGCATAAATCTTCTTCAGAGCTCCCGGTCGGTAAACGTGACTGCTAAGAAGTTGAACTAGCAAATCATACGCATGATTGAAATTAGACGTTCATATATTGAGAGACGGGTTAACAACCTGCTATAAGTTTTTATCGAGATAAAAAATCGATATCTTAATGCAAATTGCTTGCAGTACTTCGGATCTGATTAAGGCTTAGCTTGTGTGTGATAGCCGAAACAAATGTGAAATGATAATGTGATAGAAGGAACAGCAAATGTCTGTATCAAATCCCTTAGCAAACTTGTTATTCACATGTCAAATGAACAGAACACCGGAGATTCATTTCAATTTAAAAGCCATAGCATATCATCAAAATAACCACGCAAACACTCTGTCTTAGGTCTTAGGTCATCAGGGATTGTAAGAAACAATAAAAAACTAACAATCTTCGAGATTTATATACTATTTCAAAGAGACGACAATAACTCAACACATAACAAGATGACAAATAAAAATCCAGAGAAATCAATAACAGATGCAGATGTGTTAACGAGACGTCCTCTACTTAATTGAGAGATAGTTGAATCACTTCTCGATCAAAACGCGTCCACTTCCATTGAAATATCGAGTACAAAGCGGATGGCATCAGAACCGGTATCTGATTTTGTTTCACATATAGCAGTGTGTACTAAAACAACATTTGTTATGTTTCAGGATTCAAATTTGTTATTTTTTAAATTATCTTCGGCAGGATGTGTATCGATAAGTGGAGTGGTCACTCGAAACTCAGCCACTGGATCAACCAGATTTAATCATCGGTCAACTCTGCCTTTGTAAACTGCTTTTAGCAAAGAATAAAACATATATGTACAGTACTATCAGTTTGTCATAGCCGTCAATGAATATTGCATTTGATTAGTAATATGCAGTATATTAACATACATTAAAGTATTGCAGGTGGTTCAGGGGAAATCCAACAGTCAGTCGAATACTACATGCAAATATAAGATACATAGTCCATTTGCTTCATAAGATGCATGGAGGAATTTAGCCATGGCTCATGCATACATTTCATGTTCCCTGGCATCCAGACGCCAGACAAAACACAATTAAGAAAAACATACCCAAGTATACCAAGACTAAATGAACTGTCTATCAAACATATTTATTTATCTCAACACGTTTTCCTCATAAGTTCTGCAAATTATTTCCATATGTGAAATGACCTACATTAAGGACAGTGCCTGGATAATACAAGCCAATCGCTTAGTTAAAGAAACTACATAGTAAATTCTTGACACTGTATGTATATTTGACGTTTTCCTTATAAAGGAATATAAACTCAGCTATAGATGTAATAATTTGTCCGTTTTTAAAACCTGGTGCATACTGAATTAGGTATCCTTTCACATTTTAAGGTCCAGTGGCAAATATTTCACTGTTTATGTCCTTATGTCCGTCTGTAGGTCAGTAACGAGATCGTGTGAAAGATCTGAATACTTGAATGTGGCAGCGGCGGTTTTGATATTACACGAGACTGGTTTTGATTCGACAATAATTTGAATGAGTACATTAAAAACGCGCTCAGAAAAGTTGAACAATCAACTCAAAATGAAGTAGGTAAGTACTTTATTAGGAGATTTAATGGAACCACAAAGTCGTATTAATTTATTATTACCTATTAGTGGGGAAGTATCTGAACTGTTTATTACGTTTACTGTTTATGTCATAAACTATACAATGACGGCCAAATCTGTGCAAAAAACCCTTTTCAGTAGAATTCTAGTTTTCGATTACCGGTTTCCGTTATGATTCATCCATCAACTGTTAAATATTACATACGTAGCAGAATCTATCTGTATGTTATGTATATTCCTATTTGGAACATTATTAGTTAACTTAATGTCTTATTATGAAATTTACAGTCAAACAAATTAGCGGTAAAATTTGATTTGGATCTGTGATTACAGTTGAAGATTGAGCTCAGAATTCTATACAAAGAAAGAAATCTATACCTGTTTATGGCATTTATTATTTACTATTAGTTCACTAACGCCTCGTTTCTATATCATTAATTAATAGATAAATCTGACATTATCGGTAAAGTCAAACAGTTCAGTTTTCTTTTTGTTTCGTCACTTCTATAACATAGCAAAATCTTGACACTAACGCAAACTGCATCCTCAAGCAAGTCTAGACCTCCTTAGATACAATTTACAACGTTACATTGAACCCAGTCTCATATCCATAGTTTCCTGTGCAAGGGGAATAACGACGCCTGCGCAGATATTGCGAATGATTCACAATATGGCGGCCATTTATCTGCGGCGCAAGTAAAACTCGGCGTTTTGCGCACTCCAATACAGTTTCAAGTGGAGTTAATCAATTTCAGTACAAATACTGTGGTGTATTTTCAAAAATATTCATAGCACTTAAAATGTGTAACAAAAAGACAATTTTTGCAAGAATGTAGTGCAATTGTCGTGTGTACTTTGTAATGTTGGTGTAGGTATTAGCTTACTAATCGACACGACAGTTAGTCATACGAAGAGGATGGAATTAACCGAACAAGCCACTTGCAAATAAAAAAGTGTTAAATTTATTTAACGTCATTCGTTCCATTACACTGAAGGCTGTGTTTTTAAGAGCCTCTGAAATTATAAGGAAACGAATTGAAATTGCGTATGTTTCTTTTTGACTGATCAAAACCTTTAGATCAAAACCGAGCATAACAATGCGCTTAAGGCTTTAATGATTAAGTCATAGTGGAATATTTTGGTGTTTTATTACTACTCAGAGCTACAAAGTTTTCTAGTACCATAAGATTATACATGTTTCAAGAATGTCGATCCTGCAACATGGAGTCTTACTGAAGAATTGTATTTTTCAAAAACAGGACAACTTCTTTACAGCCATTTCAGTGTATATTATCAAAACAATTAACAGTATCACATGACGTATGTTACACATGAAGTATTGCTTGTAGCTATTACCCCACATATTCAAGGTTGATAATATTCTCGTGAACTAGCTTCAGCCCGAGGCGTTGGCTGTCGCAGAGTCCTTTCTCAGTAACATCTTATGTAACATGCTGAGGTGCGGCAAGTAAATAAATCAATTACATAAAATACGAATAACTTACAGGGAGTGATTAAGCAGAGAACGGAAAATAAGCTTCTCTTAATGACGATGAAGAGGTGTTAAGTAGAAAATAAAGTCCAGTTAATTTTATAACTCTGTTTTCGGTTTTGCGATCCAAAATAGTAGCAATAAATAACACATTAATTGTCAGTTCATATTGGGTATAGTAGGTCCTTCCGATTCACATCTAATATCTAGAAGCATTTGGTTTTTAAATGAAGTTTTTGTTGGTGACCCTAAAATTCTTTAAATAGTCAAATCAAAGTTCCTGTGTCAAATCATTTATCAGAAAACGTATATGTCAGTTTCAATCAAGACAAAGTGCTCTAAAAAGGGCACCTGACTTACAATAAACTTGAGAACAGGTTACTTGCAGATCATAATCAATTGTTTACACTTGCTTACTGTGGGTCAAGGCTGCTGGGAGGTCGTACTATGTAACATTTCTTACTTCTAGCGACAATTTTAAGGGCACTCAATGTATTTTTACTGTCTTCGATATAAAAATCTTTATGGACAATAACAATATTAATGAAAGACTTTATGTTTCTTACATTGATGGTTTTTGCGTTGTAAAACCATACCCGAGAACTTCGTTTCTTGAACGACCGTAAAGGTGAATTAATAAATGTACCTGTCTAACTTTTAAGTGTTTTCGTTTTATTAATTTTGCTATACCATATTGTATTTCCCTCAATAACCATTTTCGAGCACATCCTTATTGGTAGTTGTCTCACTTTCTACATCTTTTTATTGGTCATCGCTAAATAGTGGTTTTGTCATTAGTCCACAATAATACTGCTTTAGGAATAAAGTCATCTACATAATTGCCTTTCAAATCATTTTAAAATAAAAACAACTGATATAAACCACGTAGAAGTTTATATTCGAGTTGTGCTAGAATCTTCAGTCAGCATTTTTGGAAGAATTGTCTAAATGTAATGTTCTTAAATTATGAAGTTTTTAAGAGGAAGCTTTCCATCAACATCATTAAATAAATACACCATTACAATTAGACGAGTCGCAGGCACAAGGCGACGTGTGTAATTATATAGCTAATTCAGCTTGTTTAGGTAATTAACTGTTAGCTCTAGTTGCCGAACTAAAATGGCCGCCCTAGTGTCATGTCGCTAGTTTTGGTTATGTTTGTCAAGCGTTCTGTTTACACGCAGTTTTGTTTAAGAATATTTGTGTTCTGCGATTATCTTGATTGGTCTGATATTAGTACTTTTCATTACTTTAACCTTTCTGGTTCTTGGTTATCTTGTTGGATAATCAAATGTGATGAAATATGTATACCAGCATCTTTTAAAATGATGAAGCTGAAGCTATCCTTATTCTTGCGTTGACGATGAATGGTTAATAAGAAGAAGGTATTCCAGTTTATGACATAAATGACAAACTATTCTGAATAGCGTGGGCAAAATATTTTAAAAACCTTACACAGATCTATGCAGTTAACTGCACAATATTTTAATGACATGCATTTAGCGCTGAACCAGAACAATGAATTATAATGCCTCAGTTAAACAATGAGTTATTTGTCGAAGTAATTATACTAATTAGAGAGTTAACAGCCAGTTAAACGGCAAAACGCTGTCAGTTTAAAAGTTATTAACGTATGCATACAAACCTGATGATATGGTTGTGTCATTGACTGATTGGAAAGTCACTAAAGTTATTTGCAACGCTCGAATGGCTATAAAGATAATTTGGCATACATACTACATTGTTGATAGTGACGTGACAAGAATGAACAAAAATACGGCGTGTATAAGAAAATAAAATTTACGATGAAGAGAGTGGTGGAAGTTAGTGTTTGAAAGCAAGTTTGACCGGGATGGAGCAAAAGCGTTCAAAATCGATTCAAGGCAGATATTACTGATGAATTTGATATGGAGAATTTTGATGAAAACATGTCATCGAAATCTAAAAAGCGAGTCCATACAAAACCTAAAAACAGTTATGAGCCCTGAGAAACTTGTCATATTTACTTTAAACTTTGTTTACACAAATAACAAACAAAATTAATTTTAGTCACTGTGTCAGAAAAGAGGAACCGCATAATGATGTTATATGCTATTTATTTTTAATTCAGCTTGACATTGCGATTTTTTTATTTCATCAGCACTTGTGTTTATAATAAATCTCAAGTTTATTTATATTCTACGTTACTGGTATGGTTTTCTCATCCGGAGTACGAGAAATACAAGAATTTCTGTGTTGTTATGTCGATGATAGTAATTCCGATTGTGACGTTTTGTAGTAATGACCAGCTACAATACCATTAGGTCTTTGATTATGACCTTACTGCTTCCTATGCATAAATCATCATTTTGGAATGTGTAATCTTCATTCAACATCTCGATGTCTTAAATAAGACGTAAGTTTTATACTTACTGTTGATGAATGCAAACTTGTTTTTACTGATGTTGTTTCAACTATATCGTACCTTGGACGGCTTTACGAATGCAAATCAATTTCATCTAACCGTGAATCGTCAAGTCAAGATAATTGAACGCCATGTTTATTTAGTTAGTTTAATTAGCAGCAGTGCAAGCACGATTTGTAAAAACCCAAAGGGAGTTCAGAAAAAATGCGTAATGAACTATTGCTGCTTATTCATTAGCTCAATGTTAGAGTAACACAAAATGTCCTTACTTTTCTTTATCTTTTAAACCGACCTTAAAGATCAACCACTTCAGCGAATTAAAGTAACACCACTTGTTTCCATTCAATCCCGTTTATTTTCCATTGATTATTGATACAACAATATCAGCAGTTGCTCAATTTTATTATCTAAACCTATAAAATGATTGTTGTTCCATTGTCATCCTTAAAGTAAAGACATAAGATTCAGACGTTTTACAACATCAATCAATTTACTAGCAAGTCTCATTGACAACTTGAAGCCATTAAAGCAAGCGTAGACGAATTGATTACTACCATAAAGGACGTATTTGCTCATTACCGTTTATTGCTAAGATGAAATTCGTAGTAAAGTTTTGAAGATCCTACGTTTCCTAAATTGATAAATAAACAAAGCGTCTCGATTGTTACCGTTCGTCCTAATCCTTATATGCAATCCAATCGTGTCACTAGCTCCTCGACACTTGTTCACAAACACAGTCCATACCAATTGTTTGTAATTGGTGGCCACTGATTATTTACTCACAGAAACACGTGGCGATGGAATTTATCGCGGCACAGCGCGTGCGTTCGCGGCGGCGTTCTCAGTGACACTGACAGTATTCCATACTATGGTCGTGGATCAGAGCCGGCGCCCGCGCATACTTATCACTGTAATCAGGTATGTAGCAGGTAAATTGCCTCTGAAAATATATATAGATGCGTGATGCAATCGCCATGCCTGCTGCTCTTTACCATCCTTCTCAGAACATCGTGGTCGTGTTTGGTTTAATTTTGTTTATATTCATTTTGAGGTGGAAGCCAAATCTGTTGCCAAAAGTAATCGTGCGTCGAATGGAATGAAATGGAAAGTTGAGCCTGTAAGTTATGTCGAAGGCAGCAGTATATTGCAAACGTTAATGTATGAGATAAGGCTCTTCATTATAAAATATGTGATGTTTACAATAACAGGTTTTACCTAAATAAAAATAAAAGTTAATAATGTTTCAATTGTTTTCGTTTTATGACCTTACTTTATGGGTGCACTTTAACAAGGACGTAAGTACCTAGACTGGTGAATAATACTATAGTATTAGTTGACAATCTTAAAGGCCAAGATGAAGGTGTGAACATAGCTACAGTCCTGTCAGTCACCAAAGGATCTATCTTCACACAAGGACACGACTCTTGCGTCAAGAAATTATCGGGATGTATTTCCCCTGCATCAAATGTGCAACGATAATATTTTTATTTGCAACCTTTACATGCAGACCACGTCTGCTGTCTACGTCGCTTTCTGTCAGCCAGATGTAGATCGTGGATGTTACACAATCTTAGCATCATATTGAGTTTTGTCTCCTTCTGTGTTTACTTCATGTCCTATTAGAAAAATGTCACCTTGCCTTCATCGAATAATTAGTAGATACTTTATTTTTGGTGTAACAATAATAATATTGAAAAATTTAGTCTGAACTCTGCTTACGAAGATTTAGATAGCGTAGTCACATTAATATTGCTTCAGTAAGTCATTACAATGATGCCATCAAATGAGAAGTAAATAACATATCATAACAGTCCCACAACGGCGAAGACCTTACGAACCCAAAACGATCAAGCGCTCAAACATCCATTATCTCAATTGTTTCAATACGATGCGCGTGCTGTCCTCGCGTGTCGCCCGTCGATTATTAGGGCGAGCACACACGAACGTCTGGATTGAAGATTAAGTGTGTGCTCGTACTGTGTGGTCAATAAGAATACGTTGGCCTTGAGACCCCTTACGAACTTCGTAATGACGTCACAGCGAATTCTGTAGAAGTCATAATTACAGATGATATTTTGAAGACTAATACATCAGAATGACGATAGTTAGTGTTATTTTGTTCCTATTTTGCCACCGATATTGTATTATTT
Source organism: Heliothis peltigera (assembly GCA_958496145.1). Classification (NCBI taxonomy): domain Eukaryota; kingdom Metazoa; phylum Arthropoda; class Insecta; order Lepidoptera; family Noctuidae; genus Heliothis; species Heliothis peltigera. The sequence continues at coordinate 7,742,550 of OY292346.1, forward strand.
TCAGAATTGGAACTCGGCGTCGATCACTCAATATTTTGGGTCATCAATTACTATGGGGCTGACTCAACTGATGGTATTTCACGACGTATTGGGCAGTCATTGTCATAACACTGTTATACTTTTGGATTAACAGCATCTATATAGACATTGGGTATCGAGACGAATTCCAAACCAGGTAAGGCTTTGATTCGTGTTTTTTTACGAAAAGAAATGTCCTCAAATACCTGCTACAGAACCAGGTTTTCCCCACTTGAGTCACACAACAATTCACCAGTCTAGGTTAATTCCACTACTGCATTATAAAGCAATAAAGCTCACCGAATAATCACAATAAAATAAAACAATAAAGATATTTAGGTATCATAACACGATTTCGTGTATTACGGCAGTGTTACACTCATCATTCTATGACATCATCGTAATACGATCAAGTCGTGAAACAATATACCGTTAATACGATGTCACTTTAGGCACATGGGTGGCTGGTATAAGCTGAGGTTTTTGAGTCGCCATTTTAGAATGTCGTAGTCAAGAATTTCCTTTTTTTAGTTTCGCCATCTTCTTTACCCCTAAAACTGGTAAAGTGATGTTAAGATACTTTACTGAAAGGTCCCAGAAAGATTTTCTGGAAATATTTTTAGCGCAGAGCAAAGATGTGTATTGGAGTGATGCGAGCTGCACACTGCAGATGTGATGAAATGACTTTCCACTAGACTTGACGAAATGAATTTTACCTGTACTAAGTAGGTACCTGTAGTAAGTACTGGCCTGAATTTTGATGATCGGGAAAAGCGCGGATCGTTGATGATGACTTGTTTGCCTACTCGTATTTTCATCATGACTGGAGCGATTCTCGTACTAATGCAGTTGACAGATAGATAGCTTATTTGATCCGTTTATCACTATTGCACCTGATTTTATTGTGCACTAGCTTACGCCCGCTTTTACTTACACATAGATAAAATGTAGCTTATATCATATTCTAATATACCAGTTATATTATGGTGGCAACCAAGCACTTATAGTATGAAAGAGCAACAAACTACAGACGTCCATGCAAACTTTTGCATTTATAATATTAGTAGGATGTAAGTGATCTCTAGGTATACCATTTATTTCATCATGATATATTGCATGATGCTTTTATTACCAATACAGAAACAAATAACTTAGTTAAAGATTATGTTCTCACAGCTAAGACTGCATGACTTCTGTGAGGTCAAAATGGTATAAAAGATATGCCGATTTCCTCGAAGGGGTTTTACAATTACAAATACTCCCACAAGACGGAAGGTAAATGGGTAAATACCTGAGCCAATTTCCATTGGGCTTGCTGGAAATTATTGTGTAAAAGACCTACAAATTGGGAAGGAAAGAAACCTGACTACGCGAATGATCCACCAACATGACCATATAACATTCCAATAACCCAGGTCACAATATGCTCTAAGCATAAAACCTGAATTGGAGTTCACCACGGCATTCTTATAATGGAAGTTATACTTTTTACAACGAGCTATCCTTGATTTGTCGATTTCGTTTTGTGTTGCCACGCGTTCTCGGAAACTGTTGATGAAACCAAAAAACTTGAATAAGGATAAGGGATAACGTTCTCAAGTTATACAATGGCTGACAACGTTAGCTGGATGTTATTAGTTAAAAAATATACTAACAACTAAGACATTGTTGATAAAGCTACAAAAAAAGCTAGAATTAATTAAACAGCAAGGGGTCGCAATTGGTAGTTATAAACACAGAAGACTAAATATAGTTTAATCCTTTGACATGGGAGGTTTTGAATATTGGCTACCAATATGCGACACTGAATCTATTAAAATAAATTGTATTCTCTTCCAACCTTCGGACCAGTACATACTGAAACCTTCTCCTTAGGAGAGACAACGCGAAATTTCTAAGTCTTTACACAAAAAGTTTTTGATCTATTTTATTGCCAATTGTATCGGAACAGACCGTCGAGATGTTTACACATGAACTCGTTATAGAATCGCGAAGTGCGACTGATAGCTACACGTCATTGTGACACGTGCAGTAAAAAATGCAGGCTATTGATGTTCTTGCACTAGTCTTTTGTTTTAAATAACCTCTGCGATTGAGTTATGCAGTTGTATGGGGTTTTGGGATTATATGAAATGAAAGAACGAGGATGGATTCTATTCAGGTATTGTCTATCTAACTAACACCCCGCAGCAGCAGAAAGGATAATTTAATGGTGTGCATGCAAGGATACATTCCTTACTTAGGTAGGTGGAAAATATCAAGGATTTTATCAAATGATAAATCTACCTGTATGGCTGATAAATGTACCTGCACCCTCCTAGTATACATAGACACAGTCCGATTGTCATGGAAACGACTAGAATTATTAAGGTACTTTTAATTCACGCAAACCGCTGATATATTTTGCCTTCACTAAATAGTGTCCTTGTCAATAGTTTTTTTGTATTGAAATAAAAATATTATGACCCTACATTGCGAAAAAAATATTCAAAATGATTCTTAGATATTGTCTAGCATACCTATCATGAAAAAATAATCTCAAGTGTCTACTATAGAACGTGCGCAAACGCCGACATCAACGACAAACCATAATATCTGATCATGGCTGAAGTTATTGTTCCCATTACACATCATTATTCATTGACACTTGGAAACTATAACAACACTTATAATAGCTTATCAGATAAGATCTGATAGGCACAGATCTTGACTAATCCTAGATATCAATGACATTCATGCGACAGTTGGCGCGAGTTGCCTAATCCTGTGATAACAAGCTGATCAGTCATTGCGTGGATAATTGGAATCGCGTAGTAGATTTGTTATTTTGCTCCTTACCTAGGCAGTGGAACAGTACCCAGATAGACTCATGATGATACGAGACTATAAAACATATCTCATTACTTCCGGAGATTATTTTTCAGACGTGTATCTAAGCATTTGATTAGTTTCTTATGAAAATATATTAAAAACAAAAGTCGACTTCATTTCCCAAAATATTATCAGGTAATCACCATTTCACCAAGATTTAAGATGACTGTAATTATGGTAGTAATGTCGCAACCAACTGGATGACATAGTGTATAAAAGCCTATCCAAATCAGCAAAAAAAACTAAATATTGCGTGAGTATTAGCTTACCCTGGCCGAGATCAGGCCACACCCATCCAATAAGCATAGGCATTAATGAAAATATAGTTTTTAAACAATAACTTCAGCAACATTGCGAGAAATCAGTTAGTATTTATTTTAATATCCCAGATTTTAATTATTTTCTTATAACAATTTACATTAACCTGTACATTAAACACCTAACTTATCCGCAAATAACTCTAATGTAACAAAAAACACACATGCCGAAACCTCATGGTGCGTCTGCGCATAATACTCCGTCCAAAACAAACAATTGCGCCGACTTGCGCATCATAACAAAACGCTGATGCCCGCACAGACAGTCCAATAACACTGCACGTAAACACTGAAACATCAACCTTAACACTACTGAAATAGAGCACTATTCACGTTACAACTGACGCCACAATGGCAAAACCCGCGCGCAACTACCAAGCGTCAAAGACGAAGAACGCACGAAAATTTATGTCGCTAGCCGACATTTTATTAGCAAACCGCTCGTTCCACATTTATAGCGTATTTTATTCATATTTAACTGCGGTTATTAGCGATTGTGGAGACGGTCGGCGCCGCGCGCGCTTACTAGCGGTCTGGTCCAAAATAGAAAAACTAATTGGCCAGACGGCCAGACGGTTAGGGTTGAAGCTAAAATTACGTATCAGATCCGCGAAGATTCACATCTGAACGTGCTCGGCCAAGGTGTGAGACTGCGAAAGCCCCGAATATAAAATTTGTTACCTACGTTTAGCTTTAGATTTATAAACATAACTTACATTGCTAAGGGTTCTGGCATCATCGTACTAAAATATCCTAAGTTTTAATCGAAAGAAGTTTACAATAATTCGATTAAAAAGAAAACTTAGAATACGACATCCATGTTCCACTGTCAAAAAGGACATGTCCAGAAATGATTTTTTATTATTGAATAATTCTAACCATGGTAAGGTAAATATATTTGTATAGACATCCCAAAACTTGGGGCTTCTGACTATAATCAAACATTTTTAAAGCCCTCCAATTTTGTTTTTGTTTGTCGGAGTTTGTATTTTAATTTAGTGAGAATTTACTTCTAAAACGAACAAACCTTAAGATTTATCTGGGCTACTGAAGTGAACGCTCCCCAAAAAAAAAAAGTATACTTGTCAATATTGACATAGGAGAACAGTTTTCCTATGTCATTTTATGACAGTTTCTGTTCGAAATATAAATTATTATCACAGTGTGGCGATATTTTTGTTAAAAATTAATAGTGGCCAATAATTTAAAAATAATTAATGACTACAATTATTAAGTTTTGAATTTTCGCTTAAATGGAGGGGTTTAAAAATATTATTTCAATGGTTCTAAGTTCCATATTTTTGTCGTATCTATATGAGTACACTTTGATGTTGGTTAGATTTTTCTCGGAATAAAAGACCAACGTCCATACAAAAAGCGGACATGTCCTTTGAAATCAATATTACTTAACAATAGCATCACATTACTTAAAAATAAACAAAGTGCCTAGTTCAATCAGTGAAGTGTAATCGACACAACTCGCGCCAATATATTAAGTAACACACAACGTAGTAGTTTACCGACATAGCATTTAATGTAGGAGAGTGCAATTGGTCTCCTAGAAGCTGGAGATAAGACTTTAACAAATAATGGCCAAAAAAATTATAGCGTTAAGATAAATCTGAATATACATAGTTAACTAACAAAATGAAAACAATATTTCTGTCGCTTTGAGAAAAGTAGGTATTTTCTTGTGTCTTTTCTAGAGAAGAGTATCAGATCCTTTCATAATTTTAAATGCAATACGGCGATTGTAGATTTTCATAACGAAAAAAACAAAATACCCGACTGCACACTAAAAAAAGAGTAAAACAAGCCCCACAATAATATTGATCAATCAAATGCTAAAAACTAATTATGTAATACCGTTTAAACAATACCTATATTAAAATACACTACAATATGTGTTCGTAATCGATAGTTAAATAAACAGAAACTTATTTTGAATACAAATTTACTGAATATAATTTATAAATGTTGATGGAAAGCATCGCAGGCGGGGACCAACAGAGGCTTATTTATAGTCATTTCGGTTGTGCACCATTTAGCAGAATTTTCGTTGGTGGCGGTCAAGGTGGTCCCCGCCTGCGATGCTTTCCATCAACATTTATAAATTATATTCAGTAAATTTGTATTCAAAATAAGTTTCTGTTTATTTAACTATCGATTACGAACACATATTGTAGTGTATTTTAATATAGGTATTGTTTAAACGGTATTACATAATTAGTTTTTAGCATTTGATTGATCAATATTATTGTGGGGCTTGTTTTACTCTTTTTTTAGTGTGCAGTCGGGTATTTTGTTTTTTTAATAATAATTTTTTTATTTATAACTTTTTAGCTGTTTTTATTTAACGAAAATGTTGTAGATGTAGAAGACTATGTATATGTAAGTACCATTTTAAATTATTTCGACGACATTTGGCTTTAGATTACGAGTGATGTTACTCCGCAACATAAATTTACCGCCAATCTGGGCTGTTGGTAGTGAAGAAGAAAAAGAATTAGGTGAGTCATTACTGCTGAAGATCCCGCAAACGTTTAAGTTCAGTTAAAGAACATTCGTCGTGGGGCCGGTCCAACAGCTTTTTTGGGTCAAGTGTTTTTATTGCTAACCCAGCAAGTGTTTTAACACGGCTTAGGGCTACATAAGCCTGGCCCTTTGCAAACACGTTTGATAGGTCCACGACAGCCCGATCCAAGGTGGTACCTTGCAGTTTGTGTACCGTTACAGCCCAACAAAGTATCAAAGGCAGCATCCGACGTTCAATCTTCCCTTGTCCGCGAAGCGCATCAAAGTCGACAGAAAGAACCAAAAAAAAGAACGGAAGAACGAGTTAATTAATTAGAAAGAACGAATAAATTTAAAGAGAGAAACACGAAAGAAAAAAAAAAGAACGAGTTATTTATACTTTATAAGTTTCGCGTCAGACGACGAAGTATCGAAAAAATCGCTATTTAGAGACGACCGTCAACGACGTGTGCCCTCATGCGTGTGCCCGCAATCGGGCTGTATACTCGAGCATATCCCCCTCCGCACCGCGCCGCGCGCCGCATGCCAGGCCACGCCCTATCTTTTTGCTTGCTAACGCATGAGTTGCTTTGCGTTGACGCAGAATTAACATGTTCCCGTGGGAATTTTGAGAAAAAACGTATCCTATATTAATTACTCCCGTGATTGAAATGAATCTAATGATACCGCATACATATTTTTTTAAAGGGAAATTTAGAAAAAAAATTATTATGTCTTTATCCCGTGGGACTTTTAGGATAAAATGTATCCTATGACACTCCCGTAATCAAGACAAATCTAACGATACCTCATACATCAAAATCCATCAAGCCGTTTAGGCTACAGGTGGTCACAAAGGAAAAGACATACATACATACTTACATACACTCGAAAAACATTACCCTCCTTCTTTGGCAGTCGGGTAAAAATAGGTATTCAATGTGAAAATCTCGAATACGCTGTTTTGTATCTTTCACCCTTTGTTCTATAGGTTTATCGTTGACGAAAGATAGTGCTCAGAATTGTTTTTCAAGAGATAAAAGATGATACTAAAATAATGCTGAATATTGATGAAAACACAAGATCTGAACTAAGATACAACTCATTCATCGTGAGTTTTAAATTTGCACACATTCGGATATTTATCAACCTTATTGATAATCTTTCATGGAATATTGTACTATTGGTTTCCAGAAATGTGAAAAAATTACAGAGTTCATTAAGCAAGCTGTGTGTTAGAGCATTATATGCTTTGTATACAAAGCCTTTCGTGGCATCACGTGTTGCGTGATCATGATCATCATCACGGTACCAATTACCAATCGTTAATATCTGCACGTGCGACTGTACTGTGTCCTTTAGTGTTTCAATTATCTTTATACGATTCTCTAGGGTCTACCAGATAAAACAACGATTTAGAACCCTTTTTTTTTTCGTGGGAAATCATCATATGATCCCTCCCGCTGAGGGTGCAGCTGGAGGGAGTGTCAGACTCTTACTGACTAAAACCCACTATGTTCCTTCGGGAGGTCCCTGCGTGCCAGGGCCACTGTAACTCTTGCTCAACAACCCGCAGCCCAGGCAGACCCTGGCCCTAGTGGGCCCCTCCTGTGTTGCTGACATCTCTTCGAGGAGCCCTTGGAGCAGTACGCGCCGCCGACACGGCCAACAATTTAGAACCCTTAGAAATGAAATCTACCAGAAATTGGATCTAAATTATGACTAATAGCAAGTCTAGTTTCTCCAGGCAAAACAAACCTTGGTATTCAACGTAATAACCGCAAGTATGAAGAAATGACAGGTTCTTGGCTTTCTTCCAAGAAAACAACCTCTAGACTTGAAGATCTTAATTCAGAAAGATTAATAGCGGATCAATATTGAATGCAAATATTTTGGCTTTTAAGTTAAAGCGGGGTAAACAAGTTGGTTGTTAGCCTTGGTTCAGCAAACGAGATCATAATCTTCTTGGAACACTTATTTGAGAAAGAGGAGGAGGAGGAAGAGGAGAAAGTTGAAAATAGGGTACAATTGATACCACCATAAGCATACCATAAATCAATCAACTATTATTTTCAAGCAGATCGTATACAAAAGCTGACAAACGAAAATGCGCTTACTATCGCAGCCACTGTCATGGCGCCTATGCGCACTTTAAGAACTGAATCAGAACAACTTTTTATCAAACAGTTTTACTTATTATCTCATTTATTACAGGACTGTAGATAAAAGGTAATAAGCTTATTTGCAGAACACTTATGTTGATATTTTTATCTTAAATGTAAAGACACGCCACGTTTACATTAAACTCATATTACGACATCGGTTAAAAAAGAATAAAATCATCAACAAACAACAGCAACAGTTGATTAAATTTATTAATCAACTCTCCTTACTATCATCTCAGCAACGTTTTTTCCCTTCTGATATCTTCTGTCTTCCTCAATCTATGCGTCCGTTCAAGAAAACACAAACACGTTGATAGTAATCACAATAATAAACAAGCGCTTTTTCAAGGAAATTCTTTCATAAGTACCACATAATCCAGAATGACTAAGCTGGAATAATTATCTCAAAGCGTCATAACCAACCAACTCATTTCTGAGAATGTCTCCCAGATGTTGATAACAACGTACGCATAAGCTTGGCACTGGCAATGCGAACGCGCCGTAAAATTAGCCTGCATTCGCACTTGTGACGTCATGACGCGTCAGAAACGTCTGACATCACGAATGTTCCACTTTTGAAGTTTGAGCTTTTTGAAAAAGCTATCCTGTTCTTCGATCTGTGTTGTTCCTAATTTCAACCATGAACATACAGATACGGCACCATAGTGCGACCAATAATCCTTTTTCAAAAGCTATGGTATCTTATACCTATAAGGCTTTTTATAATTTATCTAAAAGCCTAACTAAGTAATTTCATTCAGGCATCAGAAGCTAACATACTTATGTATTTTGGGCCAGAATCTGACAATATGAAACATGGAGATGAAAGGCCAATTTTGGTGGAAATAAAGGGTAAACCTGCTAAAAGCTCAAAGCTGAGCAGAACATTTCTCCACAGCTCATGTAGTGTAATGACGTACAGAGCTCTAACGAAAATAGAAGCGGCATATAATTTTAGATGGGAGGTTAAACGCAGATGTTATGACGGCCGGTGTCATAAAACATGTCTTTGTTTGGGTGGTGACGCTGGCAGATGGAAAACGTCATGAGCACGAAAGTATAGAATTAGACGTGAGGAAGACGGATCCTGCAGGTATCGACCACGCAAAAATCTTTAGGAGAAAAGAAACAAACATAGACAGACACAGAAACAAACAAAAAACAGACATGATAATAAATAAAATGTGGCATGGCAATAACCATAGATTAATTTAAAGCACATGAAGAAAACACTATTTTGTGTAACTAAACGCACGATGCCCGAACTTATCCATTAAAAAAGTAAAAATCCTTGCCAAGTTATGCGCCGGCGACTATAGTTGAAGGGATATTCTATCCATAAATATCTGTCCATAGACGTCCTTCAAGTCCTTACCTGAGTATTTAATTATTATCATAAGTCTAGTATTTAGGCATCTAACGCCTAAATGAAAACGCTTAGCAACTGATATTGCTTGTTGCTACAATACGTGTACCTACTCAATGTACTTACGAGAATCAAAAATTCAGATTGAGTAATTTTTATTGCTGTTACTTTACACTTTAATCAGAATAAATAATATTAAGATAAGACTAGGCAGACAAATTATGACTTACTTCAGCGAACATACACCAACGACTAGTGATAAATTAACCGCAGTTTTTACGTCATCAAAACAATAACTATTTGCTTTGGTAAGCCTTGGTCACACTAAGAAACTAGCGAATGACGTTACGTAGGTTGCTTGTCAGTGTAAGACAGAGTTGGTTTGTACCGGCTAACGAAAGATAGCTGACAGTATATTTTTACAGCGAATATTTACCCCGTGTGATCGAGGCTTTAACTAGGTACACAGTGTCACATACTACATATTAACAATACGATGTCATATAAATTTCTTGGAACATTATTGTATATGATATGTTTTTATATGTTGACCAAATTGTCCGGTTTTTTTCTAAGTGTTTCTATTTGCTTTATCCTTTTTCTGGACACCCATTACTATCGTGATCGTCTGTACTTTTCCTATAATTTAAAATGATTTATTTATACTATTAAAAATAAACTATTTATCTACTGGATTTGTTAACTAAATCATACGGATTACGTTATCAACATCGGCTTGCTTATAGTATGCTGTCAATCTCACTTTATAAACAAACTCCAATCTTGAGCTTGTTATCCAAAAGGGCTTGGGATTTTCCTTCAAAAATGTTATTTTACAAAGACATGACATAACATGACATATTACAGAAAATTTGATTAATCGGCATAAAAACTAGAACAGAAAAGATATATACTATGATAAAAACATGGACACGGCCTAGTAACAATGAATGAAGATGGAAAAGCTTAAACATGGATAAGATGACGAGAAAGGAAGAGAGATATCTAGCGAAATAATTACTAAAATTTATTGTACTGCAGATATACAGAATGGCAAATAAGATTCTCTGAAAATTACTTAAGAATTGCCACTTACATTTCAATCTAGCTCGAAACAACTTCATGCATTTAAACACAAATTAAATAGTTTTAATGATTCATCATCACGTTGTGTACATATTTATAAAAATATCACGGTTCCACGGTATGTACATTGTGTACATAATATTTGTCTGTACATTACACGATGTTAATACGTCATGTAGAAAATTACTTCGCAGAATTTGTTTGTTTACTTCGCGCGTAAAAATCCGGTATTCGGTCATTCTGACATTTTGAGGCTAAACTAAACCGCCCTCTTCCTATCTCTATCTATCTATTTATCTCTCCTTGTTCTATGCCTTGCTAAGTCCTATCATGTTATCTTCTGCCATCTGCCAACCTGATATACTTCAAATATTGTGGTGATCTTTTTGTGTATATTTTGTTCAAGGTATCCTTGCAGGCTGCCAATTGCACGGTTCCAAAAAAATAATCTTATGGAAAAGAACCAGCATTCATGGATGGGTTAACAAAGAATTGCGCATTTAGCGTACAGCTCATCAATATAATCCCACGGACATCCAAGGGTCCAGACACACATTAATGACCTCCAACAACAACTATTAGTGAAGCATTCCTCATAGTTATTGATACCGGATCGCGGCGGTTTCAAGCGGTTACACATTTGTGGTTTAAACTTCCTAATAAACGGGTAAGAGTTCATGTTTTATTGTCTTATGGTAATGGTACTGTGTCGTCTGTATGGTGGTTTAACAAAATTGTAAGAAAACATAATTATGCATTTTGTTTGCGTTTTACTGCATCCACAGTTAAAGCTTCAGACTATAGTTTTGGAGCATATTTATTGGCAGCATTTTCGCAAATTACCATCAATTCCAATTTTTTAACAACTTCTGGCACCTGGTTAAAAAGTAGCATATTTTTATCAGGATCTAGAATATCTTTGAACCAAATTTAATTTAAATCGGTTTAGGAATTGTCGTTAAAGCCGAACAGATAGACAGAGTTACTTTCGCATTTATATTATTTGTATGGTAGCGAAAAAAGATTTTCTGTTTTCATGAACTATTGAGACAGATCTACGCACTTTATTATATTGGCATAGTAACACATAAATACATGCTGAGCCCGCGCATGTCGTGATAGCACTGTGAGAAACAGGTTACTATGGTTCACGCTGTACATAAATAACTATTGTAGTAGCTCATTTTAATTATTTTGCAATTACAATACTGATGGCAGGGCTTGCATAAAACTTGTGGGATATACCCATGAACTCATATTTTGATTAAGTAACAAAGTTAATTAAGTTCAGGGAAAACGAAGGAAACATTTGCAGTAATTTTAATGCTTGCATGCAGATGAAGCGAAAACTTCAGGTTTGTCTAACAGTGATAGCCAGTTCATTAACCTCGTACTCAAACTGACCGAGTGCACCTTCTAAGTATCATTGCTGAAATATAGTGACCGTATCAAAGATCTTGGTGAAATGAAAATATTCTACGTAAAACTCTTTTCATACAAACACAGCCTGAGTAGGCTACATACATAGGCTACAATTTGACGACGTGAAGAGGCTTATCACAGCTCATTTATAATTAAGTACTCAATGTGTTCGAAAAAACAATACGCTAAGAAACAAATTTAAAATTATAAACAAAATATATCATTGTAACGTTGCAGTAAATAGTAAATTCCATTGACTAAGAACCTTACTACAAAAATGTTAGACAGTAGTATGACACGTGTTTAAAATAAGTGTCGAGCGTCTGTCTAACATTTTTATAGTAAGGCCCTATGTGTTAAATTATGGAAGTTAAGAAAGAAAAATTGGACTAAGATGAGTGTGATACCACCTTAAGTTATGCCGTCGCGTCGGTTAACATAAGAGGCACAAGATATTATTTGCCTAAGATCAGTACATTACACACGCAGGTAACCAGAGCTGTTGATAACCGAGACAGGTGTGATAACGTGATAAATTCCAAACAAAGCCACGACGACACTTGACTGTCGCGTGGTTACTGAGTATGTAGAGGAACAATATGTTTAATTTTGTTGAATTTAATAACATCATCCACATACAAATCATCTACATACATAAACGGCTCACAAAATAAAAAGTACTTAACCAAATTGGATTTTTTTATGGGACCAAATGGCAAGTAGCTATACTGCATCGAACAATAAAATTACACTAATCGGACTAGAAACAACGGAGTAATCGGTGTACATACATAAAAAAGAATTAATACCGGCCGGATTGAGAACCTCCTCCTTTTTTTAGTCAGACAATAGAACAAGAAATGTATATTAGGTAACCCTCGCAGGCTTGTATTATTATAAGTCGATTGAGTTATATTTTACAGTACTGACTTAATTATTAAACCAAAGATACTTCTTTAGTGGAGCAGCCCCAAAAGAAATTCTTCCACCGGATTATTCTCTAGTATATTCTGACAACAAAAAATATTTGTATAAACTCCATATTAATTATCTATTATAGAAAATCCGCCGTTTTTTTTGAGTTGTCCTACTGTCACATTGTTTACCACAGTTGACAGTCACGTGACTCAGTATAAAGCTAGCAATATTTGTATTAGGACGGTAGACTCACCACACGTGATCCGGCGCGAAAATATTTACTGATACACTGACAGCTTACCTGAAAAAATAAGATTTTATATATCAATAAACATTACCCCCATTTAAGTTATTTTTATGAACTAGGTAAAATCCACAGTTTGACGTGTATTCCGGCAGGAACAACTGCCACACGGATGAAAACATACATACCTAACCCTTCTTGGTAGCCAGGTAAAAAGTAGACTTTTATTCTAAAGAAAATATCTAGGGATTCAATTCATCAATGCATGTAATGTCGATATGTGAAAGTGTATTTTGATATAAGAAGAAGTACGCAACTGTTGCACCCAGTAATTAAAAGAGTAATTGGCATTAACTTTAGACAATACAGACTTTTATCAGAGTTCATTGGTTGCCATAATTTAAAGACGTGCGATCTGCGCACACAATTTAACTAATCTAAAAAAAACATAAACAACATACATAACAAACGTTGCTATGTTAAATAATAGTTCAAATTATTAATGATATCCAGAGCGGTAGCTTTGATGGTGTGACCCAATTCTTCATCTCGTTACTCTAGTTTTAATGAACCATGTTCAGTCATGGACTGAATAAGCTTTCAATGTCATCAAGGGACCGTGACGTAAAGAAGAGGTCAAAAGTGTTAATCCTTTTTAAGTACAGACCTAAATCACATCAAGCTACTGTACAATCTGTCAAATTTCCTTAATAGATTTTCAACTTTTTCTCTGAAGCATATGGTTCAAAGTTGAATGGCATAGCTTGATGTGCTGGCGTTTAACATTTGTGAATTTTAAGGAATAAATTACGTCGAAATTAAAAAAAAATGTAAGACGAATGTATTTTTTCTACAGAACAGAAGGAACCTTTTTATTATTGTGTATCTAAAGCAGTTAGTTTTAATACTCACTTAGTAATAATTTTACATATCTCTTCTAGGTGACGCCCCCATTTTAAAACAAACATCTCAATGCATTCAGTTGTGTGTCTGTGCCTTATCAGGCCTAGATATTAAATGCTAGTAACTTGAAGTTACTTGTAAACATGCTGCTGTAAAAAGCTATAAGTCCTTAAAAATTGAATCCTTGACTTCCTTGTGTTTTCTGTTTTTCTTTGTTAGCAAACAAGTACGTATGTACCTCACCTTTAGAGCAAAGTTTGCAAAGGATACTAACTTAACTTACTTAAAGGACACTGACAGAGTAGACTCTGGAATCCGAAATCGAAAATAACGCAGACGAAGTCTAAGGATCAGACAAGTGAGATATTTCTGATGCAATCGATAAAATACCAACAAAATGAACAAACTACTTTCAGTCTTACTGAAGCATAAATTAAAGCGAAATCCCACTTTCACAATTAATTTAATTAATTAAAATACCTTGGTTACAGGATATCGACCGACAAGAACAATTATCAGGTAGAACGTAACCAAGTTGTATTGCCATATATTTCATCTGATCTAATTAAACAGTGTTGTCATTTGACACGCAATGGACAACATCCCGTCTTAATAAATGAATGAGTGTGCTTTACAATAGGTACAAATATACAGAAGTTCCTTCCACCAGAAATGGCATTTACTAAATAGTTATAAATGGTACAAAAATCCCCTTTATATCCCCATATTATTACAAAATCGAATTTTGGATTGCTTGTAACGCTTTCATGCTGAACTTATAGAGATGAAATTGAGCATGGACGGAGATGATCCTTGGCGACGGAGATAGATTTTTTATCTAAGTACGGGACATAGTAATACCGGGAATAATTTGGAGATCTTCGCACAGAAAAAGGTTTTATTTAGCCACTGGAACCACCTTTCATATATCACACACCCGGTCTTATCACTAAAACAGAAAGAAAGAAAGAAAATAACTTTTATTTTTATTACGTGCTTAACAGCCTCTTCCAGAAATCTTTTCGTGGAGTTTTAACGAAAACATTGAGAAATTCGGATTGCTTGACACCATTTGTCTCATTTGCACTTGGGCTGTGCAATATTTAAATTTTCTTTAAAAATGGCTATCTCTACCATAAACTTATTTTTATGTATTTATTGCATAGAATTCATCTTCTGGCTGTACCTGCGCTATGCGTACGCGCACATGGAAAACTCCGGCGCATGGTTAAGGACGTAACAATCAGGTCAAGACGAAAGACGCCCTTACATACTAATGCTTGTGACTAGTCCTGTCTGCTGTGACGTAAGACTCGTTTCTAGAAGCTGCGAGAAAGGAAAATGGTACAACAGTTTTAGGGAGATAGTTTTGAAAACTTAACTTGTAGTACATGACTAACTTACACTTACTTTAACTAGGAATTAAAAAAGTTCAAAGTGGAAATAGACTTGGAATTAAATGAAAAAGGATTTGATTATACATTAAAGTAAGTTATGGAACCCTACGCGTAATAAATTCTCCCAGCGAGACTCATTTAATGTTAAATTTTAAGTTAATAGGTTTTAGGTTATTTACTGAAAACCCAGCCACAATACAGAAAGTAAAAAAAATATTCATTACCTACTCATAATCAAAATCTTAATTGTGAAACAAAAAACAACAACAATAATTGTGTAAGCGCCAAATAATAGTAAAAAAGTATGTACCCGCGGATTTATGATCTACAATGCAACAGTAACGCCATCTAGCGTATACCACCTGAACTACGTAACCACTCGATCGATAAACTTAATGCTAGCGAAACAATGACAGGTAGAGCTAGTGATCCGTTTGTTTATATTGTATTTAACGTATAACGATTTTAATGACGTATTCTAGACACAACTTTCACGTTCACTTTATACATTATCACAAGTGAAAATAGCATTTATAAATATTACGCAAAGCAAGAAAATACATCGAAATACTAAAAAAGTGCGTGCAAGGTACAACATTTCCCTTGAACTTATAGCATTTAAACAGTTATTTGCCGCCTTTTCTTATTTATCCCTTTAGATCACAGGATAATGGAAAACAAATTCAGGGACTGAATCAATTTCGATACCGCAAAGCATTTCTGGTAGGTGCCAGTTGCTGTAAAAAGAAGTTGATAATGGAGGCAAAATTAGTTTCATAAAAAAAAATTGTGTCATTGGCCGCGTTACGTACATTTTCTTTTTCCTAAAAAGACGCCTGCGCAAGTAGGGACCAACTTTAGACTTAGACTTTCCAAGATGACAACATCTGTTCTTTGACTTAAACAAAAATCATGGATGGGAATCAGTCACAGTAGAGAATATGAATATTGTAGAAGTTACCCAAGGTTTACAAAGAAAAGTCAACATAACAGATACCTATTGAATAACAGTTATCATGCGACACCATAATGGGGGCACTAGATTTGTTTAAAAACACGTGACTCCGCATCACACATTCTTTACTTTCACCTTAGGTACTGAACACAATATGAGACTTCCTAATGTTTAAACCAAGTCTATGCAGTTGGTTCTTAGGATTATTATAGCGGATTCTATGTATAATTTTATATGAAACATCAGTAAACAAATTCAACGTTTTTAGACTTTCGCGACTTGTACACATATCTTGCCCACATATTAACACATATTTTTAGGCGATTCGTAAAAAATATCTTTAAGGAAGCTGACTGTTCAAGGAGATATGTTAAAGAGAGAAAGAGAGACAACATAGCAAAGTATGTTAATGGGGTTGTTATAAGAGCAAAGCATTTAACCAACAACAAAATATAGTTCGACGATTCAAAGAATATAAGTTATAATAAGGCATCAGCTGTCCATATAAATAAATCTAATATAAAAATAATCTTGTATTTTCCTAGGCTTCCACCTGCAAATCTTCTTCTTCCTGCCCTGTTCCCAATTCTATTTGGGGTCGGCGCAATGTGTTTTCCTCTTCCACTCATTTCTATTAGACGTCATACTACTATACACTCCCTTCTTAATCATATCGTCTTTCAGGCAATCAATCCATCTCTTCCTTGGTCTACCTCTATCTCTCCATCCATTCACTTTCATACTTAAGACACGCTTTTTCCACCTACAGATCAATTTCATCTAAATCAGTTCGAGCATTTTCCCGACAAAGCGTTCGGAAATTTGCATAACATCAGTAAGGACATTCGCTTTAACTAGAAGGCCAAGTTCAAACCCAACAATAGCTTATCCTTTAACTATTCATTCATAATCCATTATTATCAACTAATGTTTCTCTTCTATTGTTTAGATACCGATGTGACATTCAAGATTATCCAATGCGTCATGTGGAGCTATATTTTGAGCTGCAGTCTTAAATTTGGGTGTTTTAATAGCATGAAGATTTTAATTGCGATGTTCAAATCTACGGTTTTAATGTGTAGTTTTAAGAGCTATTGAATTACAAGGTTTTGTGTAGGCTGCTTAAAAAAGTTGATGAAGATAGACGATTTGGGACATTATAGTCTTTATTTTTTGCAAAAATATGAGAGTATTCAAAAGAGATTCTTAGTTAATTTTCAAAAGATTGTGGCGTCTAAAATGATGATATTAATTAAGTGGATTTGATTGACCAAGACCTTGGCAAAAAACTTACTATAGCCATCTTCTTTTAACTTATGATAAGCGATCGTCATCCGGTGATAAAATTAATATTCAGCTGGATTACTAAGGGTCGAGGCTATTGGATGTCGTTAAGGAAATAATAATTATTCGATTGTACTAGGTGCCATTGAAAAAACAGTAAAAATCTGATTAATACTGTGGACTATAGAGATAAATTTTGAATAGGAGGAAAACTTTTGAGTGCAACGGTTATTAACAGAACTAACTCCGAGCGAATTTAAGATAAATTCTGAATCACTCACGCTGTTTAATATTTGAAAACGTGATTATAGGAGGTTCGTTATGAGTAATGAATTAAGTTAACGAAATTGACCCAGCTTCTGACACTCATACAAGTAAGCCAGTGTTCTTCGAACGGTAGATATCATCAGTACCTACCATATTTTTTGCACCGCACTCAAATGATCGAAGCGATGATATTTTACGTGCTTCATTGAGGCTCCAAAAGGTAAAAGCGTTTACAGCGTTTTATAAATGCTAGCTGATGAATTCGTGCCAAACATATAATAGAAGTAGGACACAGTAAAATGAACTCCAAGTGCAAAACCTTCACGATATCACAATAAATAAAACCAGACACCAATGATGTAGTTTATAGTACATAACAATTATAAACACAGATCTTTACGTAGCTGTATTTATCTATCTGAGAATAGGGTAAATTGATTTGAATAAACCCTGTAAGTTAGCTACTAGTTGACGCAGAATTGATCTTATTGTTTAAGAGGCACCAATTTATCGATGAGATTCGTTTCCGAACTTGAGATCTCACATAGATAATGCGGGGCAACGAACTGAGTATCGCTGTGACAAAAAATGATACAGCATATCAGACCAGGAAAATGTAAGTACACATACAAATCACGATATAAAAACATGAGCACCGGTTCCATTCTCAAACTATGCTATACATATGTTGTATGTATGTTATGCTAATTATTTTTTCTTTGTATCAGCATCTGCACTGTCAGATTAGAACAAGAATGTTTTTCTAAGCGTCGGAATGAGAAGAATAATATAACTGCACCAATGAGAGTACATACGGTTTTATAGTACGGTTCCTAGGAGCTGGAGTGTTCGTTGAAAATCAGATTACTGTGCCTATTATTCGAATAGAATATTTTCTTTTGAACATTTGTTTCATAATATAACTTAATCGAATTAGCTAAATAAATCTGACAATAAAAGTATTTATTGGAAAGAACTAAAAATAAGCATCAATGTGGATAGTCAGGTTTTTCAATTTAAGTTTTTTTTTTAACAATTTGCCAGATTCCAACAGGATAAAATACCCGCAGAAGAAGTGCACGGATCTTAATTCTCGTTGAAATTTTGGCATAAGGAATGATGGGCGTTACTGCATATTTCTAGGAAATCTTACATTATTCATACTTGAAAGTCCTGCTACAATAAATGGTTGTCCATACTATAATTCGCATGAAACTTAATAAATTAACACGAAATACGAGAAAACAACTTGCATCGCTATTCATGAGCACATGTTCTGTCATGCTCAGTTTATAATATCTACCGAATGCGTTAAGAGGAGCTAAAGACGTTGCCAAAATGTTTATTGAAACTGCAACACACTCCCACGCTTGCAGCGAGTGCAAGTGAACTATTCAGTGGGAGAAAAGGATGATGATCTTAAAACATATTGATTGATGAAGTCGTTTACTTTAAAGCTATAGTAGAAAGAGCGGCATTTTTTCTTTTCAAAACATCTAGCAGGTATAGTTCCATTGCTATTTCATTGCTTGCTGCTGCTGCATTGCTAGCTGGGGATTTTGTTCCACCATTTCTTCTTCCCAGCGATAACACATAGGAAGTGGTGAATGCGGGCGTTTTTGAGGCTGTCTTTTGTAGATTTGACGTTCAAAAAGTGCTGATTTTCAGCCTACTTAGAATAAATGACTTTTTATCTTATCATTGTATCCATGCTAAACTACCAGAAACAGGAAAAGATGGAAATTATTTAGAAAGTTTTGGTCTCTAATATAATTCCCTCAAATAAATTCAAAGATCTTTTTCGCCTAACTAACAATTAGCCAGACTTGAATCGATTCAAAAGATTTCACAACTTGACAGTATCTGTTATAATCACCGTTATTAACAGACATAACATCTTATTTTTTTGCAAGTAAGTACACAAACCTGTCTGTTATCTAGTCTACATTAAACATTTGAGTCGAATGTAAATACAAGCTTATCTAAAAGAATAATGACATCGCTATTTTATTTGGGGCCAATATGAGAGCAGATTGTTTGGTCCATTTATACTTGAAAATAGCTAGTGTGGCGTGTTTGTACAGACGCTAGCACTGTTAAATTTTCTCAATCAACTTTGAAGCTTTTTTGCTTCTGCGATGAAGTTTAAAATCTACTTGGGGTTGACAGATTTTACATGTATGTTTTGATATCGAAATCCGCAAATTCAAAAACTTTTCTTGGGAGGACATAATTATAATGAGAGTAACTTTTTCCTATCAAATTAGAGGGTATTTACCTGCACCTGTGTCATTGGTCGGCTTCAATATACTTTTAAATAAATTGTCAATAAAAACTTGCTACGAGTATGTTTGCTGCTTACATTAACGCTGTCACTTTGTTTACGAGGACATAAAGATTATTATAAGTATCAACACTGCAGCTTTTTTATACAAATACCGTAGTTCGTCCTAAGACGCATATTCTTCTTATATGTATTTACGTCAAGATGACGTTGAATGGATAACATGCGTGATAAAGTCGTGATAGTAATCTTTGATGGAACTTCCAGGTGAAGTATCGTATGCTAATTAAATTGTCCGATGTGAATCGTGCCATGGCAATGAATATTGATGAGTTTGGAGAGACTATCTCCTGGACTCTATCTATGAGTGAGCATAAAAGTTATACTCATTTTAAGAATTCGAGCATGATGTTGTCTTATATCTCATTATACAATATAATGTGCTAAGAACGAACGCCAGCACATTAAGCTACTACAATCTGTCAAATTTCCTTAATATATTTTCAAATTTATCGCTGAAGCATATGGTTCTAAGTGGATTGGGAAAATTTTACAGTTTTAGGTTAAGGTAAATTTTCTCGAATTCTCTGTGTTTTCAGATATATTTTTGCCAATAAATTCTTAGGAATTCAGATTAAGGTTTCTGTCAAAGCCATACCGACCAACTAGTGGCAATGCAAAACAATTTACGTACCTCCGATATCATCATACAAGGAGTTGTATGTCAACATCCTTAATTTGACAGCGTCAATAACCTTAAGTTTGGAAGGTTATCATAGTAATTTTTCCGTTGTAATACGCAACAATCAGGATAGGCCATGTGGCTGGGCCCCACTTTCGCTTCTGTTTTACCGGTTTCTTTGCTAATGCACTTAATTTGCATATTGTTAACGTTGATTTGCAGATGTTTAAGAGCATGTTTTTCGCTATATTTATCTTTTAATAACGTATAGCACTCTGGCTCAAATAAACAATAAGTTATGTTAAAGAAATTCATCTTATCTGAGATACGAGTATGTTGGGTGAAAAAATTACGCCAGTCAAGTTGTCGTAGGACTCAGATTGGATGAATAAATAAAACTCTCTCAAATTAGGAGACAGAAAACTGAACATCTTTAGATACTAATATAATGAATGCAATAATAAATTTTGCTATAAACGACAGAACCGATCGACCGAACGAAGATCGGAGCAACCATGAAAATAAATACATAACAAGTTAACTCGGAACCCAATAGTAGAAAATATTTTGAAGGTAAAGAGACAAATAAAATGATGTATTTATTGAATGATCTCAAATAGCAAAAGCATTAACATCTTGACCCCTCGAATATAATCACGAGAGGTACTGAAAGTTTCTGAAACAGCGCGTCTGTGATAGAATCAGTTGATCATTGTCTAGACCTGTTGGTCTAGATAATAATCCTCAATATCAAGGTCCTACTGATAGGCCAACGGGGATTGAGGCCGAACTCATAAACATAGATTTGCATAAGACATTAGATTTAATTGAGCAAGTGAAAAATCTGGAAAGATGTGTTATTTTTATGGGCAGTTAGTCGAATCAGTCTGTTGTTTCGATAAAGTTTTTTTTTTTTTTGTAGGTTGCCCTTTCGTCCAATGCTTTATGAGGAGGATATGGCAAACTCTTATTGACTAAAGCCCACCATTGTTGCTTCTGAAGGCCTTCATGTGGAAAATCTTTCAGCAGTCGTAATTTTTAGGGTTCTATTAAAATATAGTAGGTAGATAAGTTTGCAGAGTCCTGGTATGAATAACATCATCTTCATTAAAAGTACTTTCATATATGTACCTCGAATGGATACATTTTAAAGTAAGGTCAATATATTTCAGTCCAGCTAGATCATAGTCATTTGCTATGTTCTAAGACTGATATCGTTAAGGTCAGTAAACGTATAGTATTTTATGTCAAGTACAGCAACAACAAAGTATCCAATATATGAACGGAACGGTTTAATTATTTCATTACATTGCAATATTATGTTTGTTCATATGCATAAGTATGTCTCTGCCATGCACTCGAAACTATAGAGTCCCGGAATTTTCTTTAGTATTCTTAAATATAAGCAAATCTAGCAATCTCTACACTAGTATCTACTACACACATTGTGGTGGAATAATCAGAGGTACTCCGTAACTCAAGTTCACCTGCTGTTGTCACAACACTAATGCCACTAATTACTACAAATACCCTCCTTTGTATATTTTCTATGGGCTGTTTTACGTAAATGAAACGGAATGTTAACGTGTTTGTTATCTTTTACATATTAGGTACTAGATTTCGTCTGCGACTTCATCCGCGTCCGAGGAAACTGCGATTCGTACCCGGGTAAAAATATCTATCCTATCTCCGTCTTTAGAGATGTCTATGCCAATATCGGCCGTCTTAGCCTGAAAGCGTGACAAACCAACAACCTCAGTTTCGCATTCATAATACGTATACGTAAGCCTGAGTGAGCCTGTTCAGGAGTCACGCTATAGACTGATAATTCCATCATGATGGTAGGACAAAGAAATAACAAGTAGTTTTCATTCACATAGATTTCGAACACCTTTTGATAATGAGACTCTTCCTTTTGTGGATATCTAGAAGTCTTGTTTTGTGTAAGTTCAGTCTAATCTCATGTATTATCATCTCAGTAAGTGTGTTATTCGCATCTAATTAGTTTTCCTTGAGATTATCTCTGCATCTTACAAACCGTCTTCTGACCTATAGGTCAGTCGGATCCTAGACATTGTAAAATTCACATTTATACACAAATATCTATTGAATTGGATATCGTAGGTGGTAGGCATTTTTAAATGACTTTTCAAAAGGAGGAGGTTCTCAATTAGGACGATTGCATTATTTATAAACTCCTTTCAGGTTTGTATCAGAGATAGAAGACGGTAGTTAAACTACACAGCAATAACCTCTACAAACCGACTTCTAGAGCCTAGTACTTTTTCTTTGGCATGTGTTTGTATAATTAACTGGGTACTTACCTTAATATAGATTTCGAAAACCACCATTTTTATCCGCTTATCTTTAATGCTAATAAACTTATTTTTAGTCTCATAGTTTAACGATCTTTAGCGCAAAAGTACTGTAAACGCTATAATCTCAATGTACATACAGAATATTAAGCTCTGTCATAAACCCGATGCGTCGTTTTGACGTATTATTTACGTCACAACTTTGTTGCGGTGATTAAGGCATTTTAATGTTTATATTCAGGTTATAATGGGTTTTAATAGTCTTACAGTGAATAGTTCTAAAGTGGAGGAACCCTTCGAAATGTAATTTCGCATTGATCATTAACTTACCATGGTTTATTTCAATTAACATGGCATTCTTACTCTACTGGATTTAGAACTGGTTGCTGAATTAAAACATCAAATCTAAATAAATCACACTAATTGCCAGTAATTCACTAGTCTCTTTAGTACAAAATTAATGAATTATTTGATCTAGAAAATTAAGTTTCAATTAACGGTATAATAATGAAAACGAAAGAAAAATGCAAATTAATCAAAGCTTATTAGATTTAACAAGTGATTGGAGCCGCTCAAAAATAAAATGAAAAGTCCAGAAAAATGCTGACTAATGTTCAGACAACTTTTCTTTTCATATCACAAACGAAGATTACCTATTGGCTCCAATACGAATGTGAATTTTGGCAGACCAGTGCGTGTTTATTACCGCGTCGACTATTTTTATGCGCCCGCGCAGCGCAAGTTCAAGGGCTGGAGTGTTGTTAGTTGGAAAAATATGACCGGGTAAAAGAAAACAAGATAGTATTTTTGTAGATTTTGATCCAAATTTGATGATTAGTTAGAGAACAGTTCCACATTGTCTCATAGTATAAAAAAAAAAACAAGATAAAAGTAATTATTTAAAAAAAGAATTTGAAGATCACCCGTTTTACGTATTTCCCTAAATACTACTACAACATAATATCGTATAAAGGCCGATAATAATAGCCAGTTAACCTTGCAAATGCCAATATAAATTAAAAATAAAAATACCATGCATTTGATTTATCACGTACTAAATGTAAAATAAACCTTTTATCATCCAAACACAGAGGTTGCCAACAAGAAGACGGATTGCGCGAGAAAAGCATTTCAGCTCGTCCCTACGATATATACACGTCAATAAAATGTTTAAAACACAAAGAAGCAATGATAGATATGTGTATTATTCTCGCTGTGGCATTTTAATTAATTAATCTAGTAAAGTATACCTTTGCCTAGTGGTTAAAGCACCAGCCTCTCAAGTATGAGTGCGCGGGTTCGATTCCAGGTCAGGCAGGTACCAATGTAACTTTTCTAAGTTATCTTGTACTTTCTTAGTATATCTTGGACACCAATGACTACAGGTGAAGAAAAACATCTCGAGGAAACCTGGACTTTACAGTCTCAAATCACCAACCCACATTGAGCAAGCGCAGTGATTAACGCTCAATCCTTTTCCGTGTGACCCCTCACAGGCCTGTGCCCCAGAGGGACGATAAGAAGGCTAATGATGATGATGAATCTAGTAAGTCTTGGGGACGGAGAATTGGCTAAAATCATCAGTTGGAAAAAATTATGGTAAGGTAATTGGTAAAATTAATAGAAATAACCGAAGACAGAATAGGGTAGACGCGCCGTTTTTACGATTTTACGACTTTCCTCGGCGGTCAATATCCGTAGTATAGACAGCAGCCGAGCATCCACGTCATCGATTACCTACAAGCAGAAGCCATGCAAAAATCTGTTATCTAATATTCTGTCTTAAACAAGTCTAGCCATGCTTAACCCGCCTGTCTAACCAGCCGAAGATTAGATAATTTAATCAAAATGTCAGCCGCTTGGTGCGACTGCATCTGTTTACTATATTTTATGTAAATAAACGCAACAAAGTAGAAAAGAAAGTCTCGTCTCACGTGACAGAGCGAGGTCTTTGTCTGTAGATATAAGTGTTTATTTACTTACGAATACGAAAAGAACAACTGTGCATCTGTATTATAATGATTCTGTGACAATAATATCTATCAACCTTTAATAGATTTTCAACTTTATCGCTGAAGCGTAAGGTTCAAAGTTGATTGATATGCTGGCGTCTGTACAGACCTACACGTTTAAAAGAAATTTAATTTTCCCTGAAGAGTAATAAATGTACTAAAGATTATGTTAGTGATTTAAGGACATAGCTTTCCGTACAACCATATTTAAAGTGCACCTAATCTAGCATATCTTGTCAATGAAGTACTTTGAGTAAACAGACCTACATTTTTAATCTGAATAATGGTCACATCACTGTTTTTAAACTTTCCCGACTTGTACACATATTAAACACAACACACGGGTCTTTCTCGCGTTGAAAAATTATAAAGGCATGTACGCTACCTCTATTTCTCCCGACTCCCGACGTTTCGGCCGAATTACAACGATCGTGGTCATGGGGGAGTCCATGCAGAGAAACAAGAGAGACGTCGGGAGAAATATATGTAGTCACATCATCTTCAAATTATATTGGTTTAAGAAACGCGAGCACACCCACAAGCAAATTAAATATTGCGTCAAAGATAACAGCATTAATACTGAGATAACCTTTACCTCTAATGATCGTTAATTATTATTTTTCAAAGACAGGTCTGTTCAAATAAGATTATTTAGTTCGTCTGTGCACTGTTGAGGTAAGATCCCGCCTCCCACTGATTGTGAATCAAATATAAATTATTTTTTAATGACTTCATAAGATTCCTTTACTTTGATGTACAGACGCCAACAGCACATCAAGCTACTATAAATTGTCAAATTAACTTAATAGATTTTAAATTTTATCACAAGCCTGTGGTTCAAAGTTGATTGGCAAAATTTTACAGTTTCGAGTACCTTGATGTGTTGGCGTCTGACATCAAAAATTTAAGATTATTATCAGTAACTATTTGGTTCCGAACTATTATTGCATTGCGAAAAAAATCGAAAATGGCCCTTTTGAACTGTAGCAGTTGAGAAGACATGTTTCAAGTGACTACACAGCTTCTTGCAACGAAAATATGTATATCTGTGTTTAATATTTACACATCTGCTATAGAGTAAGACTGTGCTTCAAATTATTATAGATAAGGCAGGCACACCTTCTACGCGTGGGTGCTGATAAATAAACGGCATTTTTTCCACATAAGAACCAATCTTGTCTCCCTTGACCAATCAAAGTTTATCTTAAAGTAAGTTTACAAAGATAAGACCGTAATTGAGCTATTAATATATATTTCTGGGTCTATTTACGTTTTTCTAGTACTGTGCTTCGACATACATACATAGTCTCTTGAACGCATAGCTTGGAGACTTGTTTTGATTTAATATTGTAAAAGAAACCCACCACTTACGGCTCTACAATTTAATAACAATCTACCATGGTCCATTTTTCCTGTAAGTACCATAGTTTGCTTGGTGGAGCACTGTGGATGCCCTCTGCCCCATCTAGGGGACATAGGACTAAAAGAAGAAGAAGAATAGTCTTGCTAACTTAGAAGAGACAAAACGTGTCCCGAAAAACATTTTTGTAACACAAAACTCTCAACAAAAACAAATTTATAAATAGCATGTCTGACTAACAAACAATAATTACAAGCTACTCTCATATTATTGCGGATGTCATGCTATGGTATGCATGTGGTGGCGCCTGGCCAAGAGAACGCACCAGGATACCCGTGGCTCACCCGTGTGTCTAGCCATGGTTGACTTATCGCCCGGCTTGAGTAACATAAGACAAATGTGGGAGCTGGTTGATGTATTGTCATTTGTTTCTTTAATTTTCAATAACTATTTTATTCACGGAAAAAAGAGTTTCTAAAACACTTCATATTCACTCTGGTACAGGTATAGAACGCAGTGTACAACATTGCTGGTAGCAAAAAATACAGAAGATAAAACTCAGATACAATATTATTCTTGGAAATTCACGTAGGCATACAAAATAAAGACTATGTTTCAGTAGAAACATCTTTGCAGCCTGTCCCGTATTTCAAAAACACAAAATGGAAAAAAATACAAGGCTTAGTCAAAATGACATTTAAGTAAATCTGTGAATTGAACAACTTCACGGAGACTTTAAGAAATAGAGGAAAGACGGTTGTTCAAGAAGGTACTTCCACTAGAATTAGATTAGAATTAGATACAGATTATCGTAACATAGCAGGTAAATATAGCAAAAAAAATGTCACCACTATCATTGATACAATAAATGTTGTTGCAAATTACCAACGTCACTCAATAACATTTATTCGGGCTAAATCGGTCTGTTTATTACTGTGCTAACAAAATCGTGGAAGCTCTAACTGCCTCATCACGACCCACCAAGGTGATACCTTCCTTTCAAATACCTGCAGATGAGCTCAATACGATAGGAAATACCTATAAATGTGAAGCCGGTTTATTTTAGTATTAGGAAACGGAGCAGAAATAGATAAATACTAACATACAATAAATATGACTAGTTAAGTCAATTTATTAACTAAGCGTTAATAAATTCCTTCTCTGTGTGAGAGGAGGCCCATGCCCAGCAGTGGGACGATAAAAAGGCTGATGATGATGATGAGTAATCAATTACTGTAATATAATAATTTGAATTAAAATACATTTAAATCTTGAAGAAGTGCTTTATGTTAAAAATGAGAATTTTAAGTAATTTGAATGAAAATAATCAACCAAATAAGGTACTAAAGCCAGACAATATTTTTAATGAAATTAGGTATGTATTACATGTTTGATCAGCCGCTGAAAATACTCCGCAAACGCTAAGAATAGCCTGAATATTTATAATATTATATTTAATACATGTAATAAAACACAGAACAGCTAAACAGCCAAGAAAATGAACAGTATGGAAGCATTATACACACGTAGACACCGCATGATGAGATTAATGAATTAATTAACAAAATGGACGCCTTTGTTGCTTGTGTGTCAATGACAATTAATAACTGTTTTGTTGATAGTGGATATAATATGCATTTTACTACAATACGGTATTATACTTACATTTATTTACAATATCTATCTAAACTGATGCAAGAAAGAGAATGAAGGAAAGTGCGACTATGTTCTATTGACATCAAGCTAAGCTAAGCCCGAAACTGTAAATTTTTCCCAATCAACTTTGAACCATAGGCTTCAGCGATAAAGTTGAAAATCTATTGAGGAAATTTTACACATGTAATAGCTTCATGTGCTAGCGTCTGTACAAACGTAGCAATTTCAATGTTAGCAAAGACAAAGCTTTGACAAACCTTTGCATTAATCACAATATTGTCAGGAAAGTTAAAAAGATATATATACAATGAACTTGCTAACGACAAGATAACAATTTGCCAACTGTATACATGAGTATCATTCCGCTAAATTGCTATCAATTCAAGAGCCGCCAGCGATTGGCCGAAGTGACCGGCGCGGGCGCCATTAGAATCGATGTCGTTACGTTACCCAATAGAGCTCGAAACGCACGTGACAACGATAGGGTTAAATTTAATGAATACGAACCGTTATTTTGCAAAGATTTGTCATTTACTGTGACGGCTTGTTTCAATGCTTTGATGTTAAGAAAAGTGTTACTCAATTGCGTTTAACTAAATTCACCCAAGGTTTCGAATACATTTTAAGATCAATGAATGTCTTATTCCTATGCTTAGCATAATATTTGATTATTAAATATTTAGGTACCAAAGAGCTTAATCAATCCATTCATGATAACGTACCTATGGATTGCTTTTAAGTAATTATTTCATTGATTTGATTTGGTAAAACTAATTATAGTTAAAATTTTATCAAGCAATAAGAATAATATCAGTTCAATATTTCTCTCTCAGAGTTCAATTACACCCTGTAGGTTGTTGGCTTTTTGTCCAAATCACAGTTATACAACGTCTTACGAGTTGTTGAAAATGTTTAACTTCTATATGACATATTAGAAAAAAAGGGCAATGACCTCCTGTCATTGAAAATTATACTCACTAATATACACATTATATGGTTGTGAATAGAAAATGTCAACATTAAAAACACTATATTCAAGATGGAATTGTCATAGATAACATTAATTTATTCAAATTGAAAATTAACTTGGTCCTCTAACCACTTACCATAAGTTTTATTCTTTTGAGATAGATAAGTGTCAACTCACTCTCAAGGAAATTTCAGAAAACAAACAACAGGTCAAGGAACCGTTATCCAAAATGGTAAAGATGCACCTGCACCTAATCTTATCGAACCAGCTTCAAAATCTTAAAACAACCACACCAGACGACCTGACAATCACGCGTACGATGACAAATCCAAGTCATTCAATCAAATAACTATTCAATCCCATTGACTAGACAGCAATTGGCACGCATTAACGAACATAAGTGCTTGAGTAAAACCAGTGGAATCGAATAGTTTGGCACTGGCTGAGGTGCTATCGCGTGGCGAAACGCGTGTTCAAATTGTTCTATGACTGCGCTTTGAAGAAAATCATGAGTATGCCCTTTATTTCTTGACGTTCTTGGAAAAAACTTGCTGATTACACTATAAAGAATGCTGATATATTAACTACCTTTCTCAGGATACTTGGGTACATAAATAACCATGATATAGTCAGTAGCCTTTTACCTCATATAGCCGCATTCGCAGAGATGTTCCTCTTGCTTCTTCAAAATACGTGTCAAGGGCTATGAGTAGCAGCAGAGTGCTCATGCTATCTAAATTTTTCATGGTCTACAACCCCAAATAACCTTTAAGGAAAACAGTTTTCAATAACTATCTAAAGGATAAATAAACATGGGAAAAACTCATGGCGTCATATTTTCACACGTATTTCACGATTTGAATTTAAACGCCGTAAGAGGTACTATGTGGAGAAATAATTTAGCGCTAATTTGACCATTAACTACTCAGCTTTAAGAGCGATATCTGTGTGAGAATATTTCCTATAGATTTGACAGTGTTTAACAAGTCTGCACAATTTGGGGCAAATAATGAAATTTTATCCGGTAAAATTGAGTACTTATAATTGATACAAGTTCCTTGGCACGAAAGAAAATTGATTTTCATCATTCAATTTATTTTCTGTCTAGCAGGAATGGATACTTTGAAATGTTTGATTTACGACTACACTTTGCCAGTTTCCATTACAGTGTTGAGTGTACCCATTACAATATTACTAAAGACACAATATGTATTGGACTTTAGCTAAGATATGACAGAACAAACTATGTTCATAATTGAGTTGAACTTAGGACAGTAACTGTATCCATTAGATCCCTTTATCACCCCGAACTTGAACCTCAAGCCTCGTATTTTTGTATGTTTGTTACTTCCCCATGCAAAAAGAAATGAAAACGTCGTGAACGGATTTCGACGAAACTTGGCAGCAATATTATTGTACATCACAATAATGTAATGGCTACTTTTTATCCGCGTGCAAAAACAACCAAACCTTAGTAAATTTCATATTACAGTCTTCTAGAACTGCCTACTCCCAGACAAAACATGCATTAAGATAATATACACACATGCGCCATATTGTTTTCATACCACAGCTATACGCAGAACTGACGATTCGGTTTTATAGCATACCATAGACGATTGAATCGACATTCTTCTGCTAATGAATGAGGTGCTAGAAACTTTTGAGCGTGCTATCAATGGAAAGATATTCTAATCGCATTATTGTATTGAATAATTCTATTATGTAGATAATAATGGATAGTCATCTTTATCGGCTGAACAGGCCTCGGACTTGATAGAGGAAAGTAAGGTTTTTATTTTTAGATTGATGTTTCAGTACGAAGTTCCACAATCCACGTACACATTTTTAACAAAATTCTAGACATTTTTCATCGCATTAAATATGCTAAGGGCGTGCGGGCAATAAGACATATTGCGTTGTAACTTACTACAAAACATAAAAAAAAAATCACGAATAAAAATAAATAACTATGTCACTTTTCTTTTAGTAAGCTATGTATACATATTAGGGGCGCTTTCAGACTAGCGGATGTTCCGCTCAGTTCTTTACGACATAATTTGCTGTCGCACGTCTCTAAGCAATTGACAACAGCTACCTGTGCGAAAAATGCCGCTTGAAAACACTCGAGAGACTTTTTGCCGCTTGAAATGTGTCGCGGTCGGTTCAACATACAGAAACTTAGCTAGTGTGAAAGCCCTTTAACAAAATAGCCGCCCTGGCTTGAAGCCAAGCGTAATGTATTAAAATTCACTACGCATAATCGCCTTAAATACAGAGACAGTTGTAATACATCAAATAAATTAACAGAAGCACAGAATACAACAAGAATTGGATGAGCTAGAGAGAAGTCATGCTTTATTTTTCAACAAAGGAATATTTTAGGCTATTTAAGGGCCGACTGAAGTTTGAAATATCATCAAACTAATAAGGCAGTTACCTGTAGTCAATAAGAGCCAATATGTTAGGAAAAAACCTTTTTAGATAACATCCTCCACGGTTTCCTCTTCGGATACAGCTGTCAAGAATCTTAATCTGCTGCTCTGTACAATCATTCGAAAATTTCAATATTATAGAAAATAAGTTTATTTAAGCGAATAACTTTATTATTCATATAAAAATGAATAAATAAACATAAGATACAATTCTAAATAATCATTAAATATCGCAATAATTAATCGCAAGCAAGTTATGTTAATCTCCAAACACGTGCTGCATCAACAATGATGCAGTTTGAGATGTTTATCAGAAAATGAATTGCATCTTGATAAGTTAAGCAAGTGCATTTTTATTGCACCTATGATTATATTTATATTATATTTTATAATTTCAGTATTCACATGATCACAATTATTTCTTTGCCTAAGTAGCGTTATGATTCAGAGTCAAAATGCTTAGCAGTGAGTACAATTTTAGCGAGTTTATTCGTACTATGGCTAAATAAATACTTTGTCAATTAATTCTTGGCTTTCCCTTGTAAGAAATGCGAAAGGAATAGCACTGAAAAAGCTGCAACTTTTTAACTAAAGGAGGTCACACAATTTAATATTATCTATCAGCTGGTGACCTTGACTACCAGTCTGTTTAGTCTTTCCAAACATGCTGACACGTACTGCCCTACTTACATGCAAAAGAAACTTAGAGACTCCGATAAGCAATACACAAATCACATCAAAATAAGCGAAATTTTGAAAACAAAATCGATATTTATAATTTTCTATAAATATATCAAATAATTTTGGCGAGAGTACGAAATTAATTTTTCTATATCCTCCAGACCCTGGCAATTTAGAAGTATAGAGCTTAAATAACGCAGGTGGTCAAAGGAGTCTGTATATATTTGTGTATTGGTTGCACCTTACTATCACCGAGGAAGGGATAAAATCTCTCCGAACAACCTGAAATAATCTAAATATTGAAACACAAACTAATAATAAGTTAACACTTAACTGATGAAATTTTAATGTTTATCCGATTGATAACCCTATTATCTTTAATTGCCTTCCTTGTATTAAGAAATTATTTAATTCATTTTATAATCACCGCTATCAAAAAAGTCGGTGAAGGCGCTACGTTATATGGCCTATTTGCAAGGACAATTTTTAGGATTTTCGCATTACTATTATCGTTTCTTTTGATTCTTAAGGTCTAAGGAGGACGATTGCTTATCTTATACATATTTTTTATGTTATTAATTACTGCTATAGTTTTTTGTGTGAAAATCTATATTAATTTATGTAGTGTATCGTCATATCTCACATACAATTAAAAAAGTGATCAACCATGTGATTTTAGGCTACTTACATAATAATGTGAAACCTTGGCGAAAACTTAGATAATTCATTTTTGCTATCGATCCTCCGTCGTACCAAAATAAAAATTTACGCCTTATCATGATGTTGACGGAAAACTTTACATCAATTTAAAATTATATTATAATATACTGCGAGCATTGTCCTGTGACGAAGAATTCCTATCAAACTCCTCTCACAATTTTGCGATTAAAATGCATTATGGCGTTGGCCTAGGCTGCAGTTCTCTGAGAAGATCTGCCAGATGAACTGCGCAGTCAACATAATATATTGCACAAGTATTTGATGGAGGATGGAGGAATGACTATGGAATTGGAAGGCTAGGAAAGCCGACTACTATAATATCTTCTGCCCAAAACGGGGGTAAAATATTGGTACCTGATATGCAATGAATTATTATATCATTATCAGGTATGAAATGTTCTCTAAGAGCAATTTCAGTTACTATGGATTGACATTAATAAGATACGGGGGTGTTTGTTCTATCCTTATCCGGGGTCATTGGCTCTCAATTTGTTGCGGATGAGATACTTGAAAAAGACTTGACAATCAATAAGAGGTTTAGCACATTGTAGGAACATACTTCAAAACAAAG
Organism: Heliothis peltigera; assembly: GCA_958496145.1. Taxonomy (NCBI): domain Eukaryota; kingdom Metazoa; phylum Arthropoda; class Insecta; order Lepidoptera; family Noctuidae; genus Heliothis; species Heliothis peltigera. Next base: position 7,775,963 of record OY292346.1, read on the forward strand.
TGGAACCGTTGCTCTTGAGAGCTTTTTACCATCCCGTCATAGCGGCGCTTTCCCCTATGCAATAGGTACTAGACCGCCGGTCACACTCGTATGTTTTGTATGTGTGCAAATTCATACCTAAGAGAACCAAGCCTGCTACCACGCTTAAATTGGCAAGATTTTTCGCAGAGTCTGGCTTGATAAGAACGTAGAGATCTCCGTACTATGCAGAGTCGATAAAATCACATGACGAGATAACACCGACCGAATCTCGCCGAGGTCAGGTATTGCGTTCAAGGCTCTTATTTTAGTTATTTTTTCATTCTATGTAAAACTATTGAGGTCTAATGAACTTAGAAACTTATCATAGTCAAACCATGTTCTCCAACAAAGTCCTTAGAATCAGTTGAAAAGTAATTATTAGCAGCTCTGGTCTAGATTATCCTATGTAGCTCAAGATATATGTAAATCTGAACTCTAATCTGTATTATTCGTACCTATAAAACACGGAATAGTTCAATGTACTGTGATGTTTGCAGTGTTGTCACTTTCGCCGATGAAAAGATTTAACTTTTTGCTTTTTTGGTTCAATTACATAACTTCGATCATAGCATCAGATCGAGCCATGAACGCGACCGGGCGGCGGTCATAATCAATTCTTTATCTACTTAAATATAGTATCTTTAGATGAATTTCTTTCTTAGATATTTTATATCATTTTATCTATTGGCTATAAATAATGGAGTACCTAGTACCTAGAAGTTTTTTTTAGAAATGACAGGTTAGACTTCTACAAAACAAACGTCGAAAAACTGAGACTATATCTTTTAGGGCCAGTTTAGCAGGTTACGGATAGCCACTATCTACCAGATGAGAGAGGTTTGTATGAAATTATCTGCCATATAAACTATCTGGAACTTATCAGCAACCTGTGAAACGGGCCCTTTTTTTTTTTTTTTTGTGGGAAATCATCAAATGACCCCTCCCGCTGAGGGTGCAGCTGGAGGGAGTGTCAGACTCTTACTGACTAAAATCCACTATGTTCCTTCTGGAGGTCCCTGTGTGCCAGGGCCGCGGTATCTCTTACGAACAACCCGCAGCCCAAGCAGACCCTGGCCCTTTATGGGCCCCTTCTGTGTTGCTGACATCTCTTCGAGGAGCGCGTGGAACAGAACGCGCCGCCGACACGGGTCTGTCGTCCTTAGACGTACGGACGATGAGCTACCCACACTCACCGCCCACAAACCCGCGCCTACGGTGGTCGGGAGTCATCTCTCGACACCCGGCGCCCGTGGTGTCGACCGGTACCAGCCCTGCCGCGAAGGCTGGGATGAGCGGTGCGGTCTCTTAGCCGCTCCGCCGCCTCCTGTGAAACGGGCCCTTAGCGTCGTGTTTAAATAAAAAATTTCATGTATGTCTTGCGTTGCGACATTCATTACTTACCAACTTGTTTATCAGTGAAGCGTCTCATCGCTTGTTTGGTGACATTAGATACTCCAAATAAAGTATTTTATTATCTTTTATGTAAACATTACCGCAAAGTATTACAGTAGCGTATAGGATTACTCACAGACCAAACTCAGTAGTATCAGAAATATTAGAACTATGATAGATGCCAGCACATCAACCTACCTCAATGTGTCAAATTTCTTTAATGGATTTTTAACCTCACAATACTGGAAGGTTAGGTTAAGAAATCTGAAAGTTTTTACCATTTGAACATCAACCTTCCAGTATTGTGAGGTTAAAAATGCATTAAGAAATTTGACACATTGAGGTAGATTGACCTGCTGGCGTCTAGATCCTAGAAAACTATACTTACTACGAACGAAATGTGCTTTATAATACAATTAGCGTAAATGGTTTAAGTCATCTGGGAGATAATAACACAAAACTATCATTTGAAGGTAATTAAACCAATCAAATTAACACTTTTACGTAACTGTTTCTTCTGCCATAGGTTGTGTTGCCATTTTATTGGAAACAGCTACGTCACGATTTTGGCGTCAAATAAATATAAAATGAGAATAGTAACTTATCATCCTCGTGCCATGATTTGTTTTGATATTTTTTTTTATTCAAATCAGTCATGATTAATGGATATTTCAATAATTACTGTAATGACACGCCTTAACAGAATCGGAAAGATGTTCCCGTTTCTTCTCCCAGATATATTTTGGCGTAGATTGACGACATATAAAAACCCCTATTTCTCAAACAAAAACGGAACAATTAATACGGGACGCGCTGTTCAAATACGGTGACAATCTCATTATAACGAGATATATGGCAAGCCTAGCCATAGATGATGAAGCGACTGATACTTCGATATCATCAAGACATTACCCCCTTATCGGTTGGTATTTTAGCAGGATTCTAAACTTAAACTAGGCTGAAAATCAGCATAAACTCAAAGACATTCCTCAAAACACCCCCATTCCACTGCTTCCGATGTTTATTGTTGGCAAGACGAAGCAGCGGTTACACCCGCTTTTTGAGGGAGCTACTTACGGCACCCGGATAAAAGAAACAATTTATGTTATTGTGATGTAAAAGCTATATCACTGTCAAGTTATATGTCATGAGTAAACACACACATTCATAAACTTTCGCCTTTATTTTTATCAGTGTAATATCCTCCGTCACGAGTATAATATAGGGGGCGGTTTCGATGGAGCTTATGCTTCTCTTATAAATGAAATAAATAAACGTTGAAATGTAAAGATAACTACAAGCTAAAAGTCATTAGGTACCTACTTGAGTGATATGATACTTTATTTTATTACCTCCAAATCGATAAACAATAGTGCACACGAAAATAACGGAAATGTCGGAAAAAAGTATGGATCGGCGTATGAGCGGCTACGGAATTCTGGGAGTCTCCAGGAATGAAAAATAATCCGTGATGAAAATTTCAGGTCTCATTAGTTTTGTCAATACTTTCAAACGCCGATTGCGAGCGTCTTTTTAGCATTTCTCCATATAGGGGCCGAAGAAAGAAACCGCCTATGAAGAACAGGCCAAGGCAGGAAACCAAACCAAACTTTCTATAATTTTAACATGGGTTGCCATTTTTTTTAATGTTCTTATCTACATGTTCTGAAGTCTGAAGTTTAAAACGTTACGAAAGTCGAAGGCTTTTTTCTCTCCTGGATTTAGACGGGTAGATAGCAAGCCAATTTTAACGAGTTTGGTTTTAATTAGGGGTTTTATTAATTGAATTGTCACCAAATACCTAAATACTTCGACATCTGAATGTACCACCTAGCTTACTAGCTACCTACTTGTAATAGGAAAAAAATAATGAAGCTTTTGTACCGAAACGTTTCTGATAATAATTCGTTTGAAAACTAGTAAAGTAGGTCCATAATGGTGCCCACCTAGGAAAGATGGACGTTTAATAAGTGAATAGCAGTCGTCATCATCAGCCTTTTTGCGATTCGCAAAGGAGGTCACATTTGAAAGTAAGTTACCTATAGGTACAAGCCTTTAGAATACTTCCATTTTTAAATTCCCGAGTCTTGCCTACTTCTAAAAATATGTTTCCTGCCCCTAAAACGGCGGGAAAATTGAATACTTTTGAAACCTATTAGAATCTTAGTGGAAAAATAAAATCACGTGTTGACGTGTTTCTGTTAATGCTAAATAAAGCTGTATCGTTTTGCACACATTACATCCGACGATGGAATGTTTGCAAAATTTGTGTAGACCAAAGATAAACAAGAGGTGAAACTGGGTGCTTTGCCAAGTCCAGCTTTCAGGGTCGCGGGCGTTCGAACTACGGTGAAATTGTTCCTCATAATGTGCTAAAAATATTCGTAATGTAGACATTCGCCGCAGTGCGCCGCCGAATAGATGATAGACATGTATGTTTATAAAAATATGCGCTCACCTCTCTGTGATCGGCACTGCTTTCGACTTGAGCTCGTAGAACATGAAATCCTGGTGTTGCTGAGCAGCAGTCATCTCCTCCAACACTTTTTGGTCAACACTAAAATCTTTCGTCAGGAACGTCGCGAGATCGAATCCCATGTCGATCCCGGATTCATCCATTTTTGAACGTAGAACACAAACACTAACTTTCACTAATAACACGCAGTACTACGATACGTTAAAATCTCATAGTCATAACCTGAACTGACTATTTATTAGAGTATTGGACGAAAATCACAACAGCATCCATCCTCCCAGCTGTCGACTTGTTGCTATTGTATTTTGGCCATTATTTTGACGTGTGAACTGTGACTGAGTGAAGTGATAAAAAGTATGACTATAACTCTACCAAATTAAAATTGTCACTTCAAAACAGATCATGATGAGAATTTCGTGCTCTTTGACAATAAATTGGGTAGCATTTGCGAATTCTTTTTCTTTAATGGCAATAATATTAGACTAAAAATATTATAAGATCAAATTGAAATAAACATTTTTCTGTTCAAAACTAAATATATTATGCTACATTAATAAATCTATGGCTACTTATTTAACATGTTTAAGGTCGTATTAAAACGAAAATGCAAAAGAAGATTCGTTGTATTTTACAATATTTTGCTATGGCAACATAGAAACCACCTGAATGTAAACCTGTTCGAAAACCTAATTAAATTCCAAACTGATTTGTATTACCGTATTTTTTTTTTATATGCAAATCAATAAATTTATCAACAGCATCGATATCTATACACGATTATATACATTAATAGAGCCTGATCACGAATGCAACAAAATGTGACTTCTATGACTGACTGAGACGTGAGCCCGATGCGTGAGCCTTAATCTGCCTAAATAGTCTAGTAAGACTAGTATTAATTATCGTAAAAACTCGTAAATTTACGTTCGAGTGCTAAACAAGATTTTGCGGGAGTAAATAACGCCATTTAATTAATTTTGGTATTTTCTTTCTAAACCAGAAATATGCTTGTTGGTTTTATTCATATGGCTATACCAAATTCTATTTTGTCATTGTCTGTCAATCGTGTCGTGCAACAAGCCGAAATTTCAATTTCATATTTTGCGGGAAGCAAAATTCTATAGAAGCCACAACTTTTCAGTGATTATTTAGATAAAACGATTAAAAATGTCAAAAGCTCACCCTCCGGAATTAAAAAAGTAAGTCACTAAATCACGTCTTAAAAAATTATTGCTTTTCGACTAGCGTCCCCGGTCCCATGCGCGCCATTGTTAACCTAAACAAAACTTTTATTTAGTTTAATTAGTTTGAGGCAATTCTCTGCATTTAGTTATGTATTTCTTCTCCTATTATTTCTTTAGACGCATAATAGCTAATTTAAGCAATAACTATAATATAGTCCATTTATTTTATGTATAATATTGTCAAAACACAATTCTTCTGGATGGGATGAATAACAATCTACAACAAAGTGATTATTCAACATAAAGTGTATTTCTTATTTTAAGAAGCTATATTGACTGTTTCTAACAATGTTTGCAGGTTCATGGACAAGAAGTTGTCTATCAAACTGAATGCTGGCCGAGCTGTGACCGGGGTACTCCGGGGTTTTGACCCCTTCATGAACCTTGTGCTCGACGAGTCGGTAGAAGAATGCAAAGATGGCCAGCGTAACAACATAGGCATGGTGGTTGGTATAATTTTCCTACTTAATGTACTATAGTGAAAATATGGGGTAAATCTAGATTATATGTAACTTTCCCACAGTTTTTGTAGTCAATAAGGTACCAACCACGTTTATAAAATTACAGAGTAAAGGCCGCTTGATATTGCATTATTGTTATTGTTTAAATTCCCAGAATTCTTTGTACTGAATTCTTCATACATACAAAACAAAGAAAGACATACAGAAATGTAGACACTTATTGAAAACCCTTCATCCCTGAGAAGGGATAAAATTATTACCACATTATGTGTGTGATGGTACCAACCTACTTAAACTAGAACTTTTTTCCTCCATGTTAACTTGCAATCAGTCCATATACTGATCAAATCTATACTCTTTCACTTGCAAGCGGCTTCACATATAAAGCTTTAATTCATCTGCTGCCCAAATGCTGGACACTGCTGCAAAAAGAACTCGAAAATTACTAAACTTTTTAACCTTTCACCACCAAAAGTAAGAAAGACATGTCCTCAGCGCCAAGCTAAGAATTCATCCAAAAATACCTACAATATTGTAGTGAGTTTGGTATTATATAGACATGCTGGGCAATTTTTCTCTTGTCGTCTATATGTGACTGTGGCAGTTAAAAGATTATTCTAATATATCTAAGACCTTCCAAAACATCCTTATGCCCATCCTTATGCACAGTAAATGATTATTTACAGAGGTGCTTCCTTAATGATGTGTACTAACTTGATATTATTTACTTTTTTTTCAGGTCATCAGAGGAAACAGCATCGTGATGTTGGAGTCATTAGATAGAATATAATAATAGTTTCATTCCTTAATTTAAGTTATCATAGGGAAATGTGTGAGATGAAATAATTTCCATGGAGTGTAAAAATAAGTTCTACTTATAGCTCGACACCACACAGTAAAATGTCACATATTCAAATTCAAGCCAATGTTATAACAAAGTTTCCATATGATTTTGTGCATAAAATTCTGTTTGATTTCATTTTTGTATCCAAGTCTAAGGGTGAGAATAAAAATATAGTAAAGCCATTCACTCATTGCTTTAACAAATTGTGTGGAAAATTAAATAATGTAAGATATTATGTCAAGCGTTTTCTCTCCCACATCCCAAAAATATCTTTACATCACTGTCCCTATGCCTACAGAATTATTGTATACTAGCGGTCGCCCGCAGCTCCGCCCGCGTGGATATCGGTTTTCGCGACAAAAAGTAGTCTATGTGTTGTTTTGATATATAACCTATAGAGGACCCCCGCGGCTACGCCTGTGTGGATGTCGATTACCGCTACCACAGCCTAACTTTTGTCAGGATGAGAAGCTCGCGCTCAGACCTCCCGCCTTATTATACCTACCGGCCGACCCGCTTCGAGCGCGGCAACGACACAGGGCGATGGCTGATTATCGTATTTCATGTATAAGTTTGGTATTTATATACCGATTTCTATGATTCCTTTTTATAGAATATATAATAATGTTATCTTTTGTTAATTAGTGATGAGCGAGAATATAAGAGTATATAAACATAAGAGTAAACAAATCAATAACAAATAATCAGAAAGCTCCGAACTGGTAAACTATCAGGAGTTATACGTGTTATTGTGAGTCAACCATTAAAGATAGACATATGCTGTTGTGGAATATTTTTTAGATAATTTTATGTAGAACATTTCCGTCATACATGATTTCTATGTAGCTTAAACCATTAAGGCTGCACACGCGACGAAAGCTTAAAAAATGGTGTAACTTCTCCCGTTTTCCCAACATTTTCCTTCACTGCTCTGCTCCTATTGATTGTAGCGTGATGAAAAGTATCCTATAACCTGCCCAGGAGTATGAAGAATAATTGTACCAAGTTTCATTAAAATCCGTCCAGTAGTTTTTGTTCCTATTAATAACATACAGACAGACAGACAAAAATTTTACTGATTGCATTTTTGGCATCAGTATCGATCACTTATCACCCCCTGATAGTTATTTTGAAAATATATTCAATGTACAGAATTGACCTCTCTACAGATTTATTATAAGTATATATGTATATCTATGCTCTCCATATTAGTATAACAAATGTGAAGAGTTTGTTTGTTTGCTTAATTGCACTAATCGCAGGAACTAGACTGAAGTGTTAGTTAGCCCTTGTAATGAGAAAGAATATAGGAAACTCACTACTAGGTGTGCACGGTGGTTTAACACAAGTGAAACCTAAAGCTAGTTAGTAGTAGGCCAAAGCTAGTTGTTATTAAAAATAATTATTAATATTGCATCAGGAGCGTTTTTCTAGTGGTCGCAGTGGCCTAGTGGTTAAAGAGCCAACCAATCGTGTATGAGTGCGTGGGTTCGATTCCAGATCAGGCAAGTACCAATGCAACTTCTAAGTTTTGTATGTACTTTCTAAGTATATCTTGGACACCAATTACTGTGTTTCGGATGGCACGTTCAACTGTAGGTCCCGGCTGTCGTCGTCCGCGTGGGCATTAGGATTAAAAATTCACCCCCTCCTCCCCGTAGTGATAGCGTGATAATAATTATGTAGCCTATATGTTGATCCGATCTCTTAGTTATATTTATGCCGAATTTGAAGCAAATCCATGCAGTACTTTTTGAGATTATCCCGGACATACATACATACAGACAAAAATTCTAAATACTATATTTTTGGCTTTGATATCGATTTTAGATCACGCCCTTATTATTCTTTAAAAAAAATATTCAATGTACAGTTTTGACTTTTCTATGATTTAATTATACATATGTATATATTTGGTCACTTATCTTAAAATTGTTATTCTGTAAATGTTATAAATTGATGACACGTGGTTTTAGTAAGCTTTTTACTTTTTCATACTGCATCTTTTGCAAACAGGCTCTTGATGTAATGTTTGAAACCACCACTACCGAAGATGCTTTTGAGGTGGCCATTGCCTTCGCCGTTGCTGTCGCTGACGGGCTCGCCACCGTAATTCTTCTTCAGAATCGCACCTGTTTCTTTAGGAATGAAACCGCCACTAGAATAGTCAGTGTTGTCAACATCTAAGAAGTCTTTGCTCTCTTCCGAAGAATTGATGTCGATGTTTGGGTTAACTGCTCCATGGGGTGATCCAGGGACATAGGGTAAGATTCCTCCGCTTCCATCAAACATTCCTTTCCACCCCGCAGTTTGCGTCATCGAATGGACTTGGGATCCATGGATCGGCATGGGGTGTCCTGTCTCTTCATTCGGGAAATCAGCTGTGTCTTCATTTGGATAATTGGAAGCATCTTCAAAGCCTCCATCATTTTCATTGTCCTCCACATCTTCATTGTAGTAAGATTCTTTATGATTATCATGATTATCATTATGAAAATTGCAGCCACAAGAGCAACAGCCGCAGCCGCAGTTGCAGTTAGGTTGATTTGAAGGATATTCTTTGACTGGATGGTGTATTTTCATTGGTTTTGTTATTATTTTTATTGGTACTGGTGTTGTATGTTCTTTGTATATACTCGTATAATGAGATGGTTCGTGAACAGCTTTAAATATAGTCTCGATATGACCGAATTTGGCCGTGGGTGCTTGGGTAACACCATTAAAGTAGCTCATGATATGACTGTATTTAGATTTGGGTGGTTCCGTAACACCTTTAAATATAGAATCGAAATAATTGAAGCTAGGTGCTTCAGTGACACCTTTAAATATATTCGTAAAATGACTAAAGTTATCTGTGGGTGTTTCGGCTAAACCTTTACAATTTGTATCACAATTGTGTTTGTGGTCACAAGTACATGAGCGATGGCCATTAATATTGACGCAGTGACATGCACTGGCTATAAATTTATTGTTCTCGGATAGTTTTGGAAACGGAATATTAAAACCGAACATGTTTAAAATCCCTCGGCCTTTGGGCTTCATATCAGTTCTGCTTCTGTTAGGACTACCACCATAGGCATCGTGCATTGCATGGCTGGCAATCTTTGCATTTGATGAAGTTTTACTACCACTTTTGGTATTTTTATCAAATGCAGGTATAATAGCTAAGCTCGAGCCTTTTGTGGCGGTATTATTCTGGTTATTTAGTTTTGGTCTCTCCTGTTTATAAGCTTGAGAAATTGCGCCATATCCTGCTCTCATTGCTCGTTTTACATTTTCAAGATGAGATGCTGTTTTTGGGTGAGAGCCTTGACTCATACCATCAATTCCAGTGAATAATGTGTCTTGTCTTAGAACAGGAACTTTAAGTCCGAGATATCTTGTATCAACTTTGTTCGCCAAAGGATTTTCCTGGCCGTACCGTCTGACAAAATTAAAGTGGTTTGTTTCCTGATCAATGTTACTGCTACTTTCAGCATACTCTGCTGTGCCTACTTCCCGTGGACCCTCAAAATTTCTTTCTTTTTCATACGATTTATCAGATATTCTTAATGATTCTGGAAGCTGGTCTATGGGCTTTATTGCAGAAGTTGTAGAATCAGCATAACGTCTTACGGAAGCATAGTTGTTAAGGTCACTTGGGTTTCCAGTGACTGCTTGATCTTTACCAATATATGGTGATCTTCTTATGATCCTATTAGCGTGGGCGCTACTTCCGTCTAAGTATACTATTCCTTCGATATCATTTACAAATTGGATTCCGGGATCGGCGTAAGGCTGCCTGTTCTCATTGTGGGGTCGACAGATCACTGTTGTAGCCAAGAGGAATACCTGAATTTAGAAAAGTAAGATTAATATTTTACTTTTTTGTTTCTCCTTGCTCCTCGCTCCTTAAAGAGAAGTCGGTAACGTCGCAGGACGCAGCTCTGCCAGTGTTGCGAATTATTCGCAAGAGTTAACGCGACGCTAGCATACAAAGACTTCCAAGAAGGAACAAAGTGGGTTTTAGTCAGTAAGGGTCTGATCCTCCCTCCAGCTGCAACCCCCTCAGTTAATAAGATAAAAGAAAAGAAATGAGCTCCCAATTCAGGAAGCACCTCCGAGTAGATACTATTAAAGTGTGGTCCAGAGAACAACTATTAGCGGATTAAATAGGTATACCTATTTATTATTTTTATGAATAGTTCATTTTTGGTAATTACAAAACAAACATATCTTACCAGGTATATTTTCATTTTAGTTTCCTGCCAAGGTTTCGTTACATAATGTTGCGGCGAGCGTATTTTCGGAGACTTTATTTAGGCGACCATCAAATTTAAACACTGAAAATACATAAACAACAATTTGTCACGGTCGCCATACAAATAATTAGTTAATTTACAAGTGATAAGGGCTGATGGGGCAGATGTTTTGCGTAAAACACTTCTGGTAACATTTGCCATTAAGTTTCGGAATAATGTGTTTTTGATTGATACAAGGTGAGTCATCATAAATTATGTACCTATAGGTTTTGTGGCGAGAGGGTTCACTTTTATTTATCCTTAATTAGGTATATTAAGCCTTAATTAGGTATATTAAGACAGCTGCTTACTTAAACATACACCTAAGATAATCATCTGCCTGTCATGTTCCCAACTGCATTGATGTTGGCTTCGAGTCTTGCGCAAACTTGACACGAACTGCTGCCTATATAACAATCCCAACTTTATTTTCGGGAAATCCTAGAGCCTTGCTTAAAATAGATAATGCTAGAATTAGGTACTTGTTCTTGATTTTTTCGCCTGTTTATGTTATCCTAATGCATAGAGTTAAATGAAAGCCAGGTCAGGATCGAAGACCCATGAATTTTATGATTTGACAAAAAAATCTAAAAGGCCCTTTGAGCTGATTCCGAAATGGTAGATCACCTTAAGACGACATACATATACTGCCAGTTTTTTTATAACACTATGCTTATGAGAGCTTAATGCTATAGAAACCTCGACTATACCTATTAATTTTCTGTTTCAGTCTAGTGAATTAACGAATACAAGCCTCCTGAACAATTAGTGCCCTGCTCCGTTTCCAAGCTTTGACGCCAGTAGGATAAAGGCCGTTTTTTCCGTGGAAAGGCATCAAATTACCCCTCCTGCTGAGGGTGCAGCTGGAGGGAGTGTCAGACTCCTACTGACTAAAAACCACTGTTCCTTCTGGAGATCCCTGTGGGCCCAGGGTCACGGTAACTGTTAAGAACAACCGCAGCCCAGGCAAGTAGCATAATTAAGGGCCTTATACTGTTTTATATACCTTATAAGTGTGTTGGCGTATAAGAGGTTCTCACTCAATCTTAAGACACTCGAAAACTGAAGCTTTAGAGCTGCCCTGAAGATGGGGATGACAGAGAGACGATGGAACTCCTTAGGTACCTCATTTAGGAATTAGGTACCTCGTGTTTGGGTTAATGATCGTATTGACGAAAACTTTACATTAAAAAAAAAAAAATTTTATTATCAGACCCCCAGGCCAACCCCAGGCCCATAGTGTTACCTATTCACAAAAAATAAATAAGATGGGTTTGATTGCTATTGCGACCTCTATGATGGAGCCAAAGAAGAGTTAATAGACCTCCTTGTGTTGATGAGATATAACACTAAAATGGGCCCTGACGGCCATTGCGGGTATAAGTGCTTTACCTACATAGACACTGAAAAATCATAAATATTTCCAAAATCAGAAAACCAATTTCTTAAAAAAAGAGTTTTTTTTTTATACACTATAGGACTTATTTGCGTCAACATTGCCTACCGAAGCCCGATAAAGAAAAATTAGTTGATGTTAGATAAATTGTAAACATCTGATCAATTGCAGTGATATATTATTTATGTGTATTTCTCTTAATTGAGTAATACATTCCCTCTATTGCTTTTAAACGAGTAAGGTTAATTGAACAATAGTTAAAACAATCGATTTTCAGATTGTAATTTCCCTGATGACTTCATTTAAAACACTTACGTAGGTAGGTACTCTATTACTTGCATATATTTGACATTCGTAATTATGTATGTATCACCTCTCAAGTATGAGGGCGTGAGTTCGATTCTAGGTCAGGCAAGTACCGATGCAACTTTTAATGATATCGGATAGACCTAGTTTTATCCAAGAGGGAATGGCTGGACCTAGCCGGCACGACGAAGGATAGACCTAGTTTTACCCGAAAAAAATCGGCTAATACTAGTTGTAACCAAGAGTAAGTGGCTACACCTAGTTCTAACCGGCTAAAACTAGTTTTAGCCGCACTTCGGGTTTTAGCCGTAACATATACATAATGTGTAGGATAGCGCAAATAATTATGCGAAGAAGTCACGATATGAGATAAACGGTCATCCACGGAACTAATGCTGCGTTCATACAGGTGGCAAAACCAAACTGCACAAATTGAAGGGATCATCTACTGCATTCGGTTTGCTCTTGTGTACCTGTGGACCTGCAAAAATCTTGACTGCTATGTGAACGGACTATTAGATAACCTGGCACGTCACGCAAAATAAATGCGTACGTAGGAGACGTACCTACGTATTTATTTTATGCTCGTAGGTGCTAGGTACCGAAACTCAGCATGACGAGATTTCAGATATGCGCTAAGCATGCATTTTTTAGCTCTTTTCGCGCATTTCAATAATATCCTTAGGCAAAAAGAGAAATCGACCTTCGTTAACCACCACAAGCACCTAGTTACAGAAACCTGTTTGATGATGATACAGAGCCTTTTATTTTTAGATCTTAATTGTAATCTTCTACGTTTTATTGAAGCACTTGGGTAGTGCTTTAGTACAGTTTGTGTCCGCAAGACGACTTCAGCATGGAGCGAGATAAATATGTACTAATAATATCAGTTAGTTTGTCAATTTTCTTGTGTTACGTTAGTTGTGAACTTGATTTACCTGAAGGTGAGTGTTTATTTACTACACTGTCAGTTTTGGTTATGTTTTGATAATAAAACGGCTGAATTTATTGAAACCAAATTTGGTAAAGCGTAGATGGAACCAAAGGGATGTTATATGATGGAGGAAGATACTATAAATAATGTATATGTTGTTGTAAAATGTGTGTACAAGTCGCCAAAGTCTAAAAACATAGGTACATATTTAATGTAGTTTGTACGAGTTGCTTGCAGTAACAGAACTCAGGCTTAGGTAGGCAGGTAAATTAGTAGTACAAGTAAAATTTAGGTTAGGTAAGTGCTGGCCCAAAGAATATCCAAAAAATATTGTTTATTCCAAATTTGAAACCCAGTTAATAAATACATAAATGACTACGCAACGTATGAACGTACAAAGCTTCGAGACTACGCGATAAATAGCTTTGAAACCTCAGACTTGGGGAATCTTGTCAGCACGATACACTAGAATCTGTAGGTACCTACTAACGAGTTTAACCTTTAGACTACTAGACGAAAAAATAAGTATTTAGGTTCACTAAAAACAGGTTTGCCTTGGCCAAAAATAACGTCTCTTTCCAACCTTCGCATGGTTGCATTTATTAATGACGTAATCTACCTCCTTTACTGATTTCCAGAGATTCAAAAAACATCTTTTTCTGTGCTCAACAGAATAGGGTACTTAAGTGGAAGTTCTTAGTCAATTTGCATACCTGATCAATTTGTCATGTTTTGTTCGGTACGAAAAAGACTTAACGAACGCCGAATATTTTGCTCATTGCTTTTAATAAATTTTCATCTTTTTTTTTCATTTATGTAGGGTCTCCATGCGTCACTGATGGAGTTAATGGTACGTGTATCAACATTTACGGTTGCGATACAGCCACACTGACCTTCTTATATGTAAGTTATCATCTGCCCTGTCTTCTTTAGGTAGGTACTTACTATATCGGTATATCTTCTACCAGTAGCTTTAGACATCGTTATGTAAAATGATGATCTAATTGAGCCATAATGACCATAATGCATTGCGGTACAGAGTAGCACAATAAACCCTTGATAAGAGTCCAACAGGTTGAAAGGCCACTAATGAGATGGTCAGACGGTCTGGCTGACAAAGGCGGCCGGACGCAGCTATGGCTTTGAAAAGGGGCATCCCCAAAAACAGAGTCTTAACTCCAGTTGAGTATATTATTTACAAATAAAACATTGCCTGCCACTACGAGTATACCACGCAAGTACAGACGGACACGCTCCACAGCAGCTGAGCACAGGCCGCTTCCACACCTTTCCAGTGGTGCCTATGGCCCAGATAATAATAAAGGCAGGATTTCTGTGTACCTACTCTATGATAGTATGTAGGTATGTTAGGCATTGATGGTGCACTTTCTGCAGTTGGTCAATGACTGCTGAAGCGCTGTTGTGATTTAACCTTCTACTTGGCACTTGGCAACCCTTCTTTTTAAGGCCAATGCTGGTTACGACATCAGCGACGAGACAAACTTTCCAGCATTTCCAGATATTTGTTCTTATAAGAATAACGAGCCCATAGTCTGCTGCACAGATTGCAACCGTAATACTTCTACGTGAGTCTTATTTTTATTCATTTATTTAACATATTATTACATTTTTAAATATTCTGTATATAAAAAAAACATTTAAAAATATAAAAATAGTGTCCCACCGGTATAGGGAACAGGGTCCAAGCTACCTACGTGAGTCTTATTTTTAATATTCCTGTTTAACTTTTCTTCTGTTGGGCAAATTGCTAATTCCGTAAACTATTGAAAATATAACACATATAAAGTAAATAAGTAGATCTTATGATTACCAAATTGGGATTAGTTAGGTAATCATATAATCTTTATTTACTATCCAACCGTAACTACCGAACTGTTTAAGGTCCTTTAAGAGCGAGTTTTATGAACACGGGAAACGCTAGTGAATGGTTATGTTTAATAAATCCTCGAAAAGAGTAATAGTAATAGTTACTTGGTAGCGAGAAGTATATTTATTACCTAAATTCTTTTTTACAGCTTCAAGGATAGTGTTGTTGTACCACTAGGGCTGTTGCGCACCAAAGGCGACTCTATCGCCACGAACAGTAGGTATATTTTCAATCACCTCTAAATCCACAATTGAGTCAACACCAAAATCAAACAAAATATGTTTCTTTACATCAAATGCCTTGTTGTTTTAACAAACAACTGCCCCGGAGGGTCGACAATTAGTTACAGAAATCTAGGATATACAGGGTGACTGGTAATTAGTGACCGATATTTAAACAAGTGATTGTACTCATGATTACAAACAACTTTCCCAAAGAAACTTTTTTGTTATTTTTTTTTATCATTACAGCAATACGCATCGCTATATGTACTTCCTCTTATATAATAATTACTATTATAGACAAATGAGAGAAAAATAAAACAAAAGTCTTTCAGTCATTAGTCTTCTATGATTTTCAGAATGTTATGAATATTTTCAAAGTCTGCCGTACCGCTGTCGAGGTGGCGGTATTGTTCGAGTGAAAAAGATCTGGAACGAGGAGAAGCAATGTCACATGTACACGACTAGCGGCGCCCTGGCAGTAGGAGGTCGGCCAGCAGAGAGATGGGAATTCCCACATATGGTTAGTCCTTCTACCACCAAAAAACATTTACTTAAAAATAACTGCTTATAAAACAGAAAGAACCCATAACAAATGTATGCAGTCTAACAGAATGCAGTAAAATACCTACTGGTGTTTTGAACAAAGTGACTGTCTATCTGACTCCCGTGGTTATTTT
Source organism: Heliothis peltigera (assembly GCA_958496145.1). Taxonomy (NCBI): domain Eukaryota; kingdom Metazoa; phylum Arthropoda; class Insecta; order Lepidoptera; family Noctuidae; genus Heliothis; species Heliothis peltigera. Next base: position 7,792,106 of record OY292346.1, read on the forward strand.
CAGGCTTTAATCGGTTACGGCGATGACGTAGAGACAGCGCAGTGGTTATGTGGAGGCTCTGTGATCAGTGAAAGATTTATATTGACTGCAGCTCATTGTACTTCTACCGGGCCACTGTAAGTACCATTTAAAATTTGTATATTTTCCCTTTGGCAAATGTTCTTAGATAAGTTAGAGAAGTTAACTCAATTTTAGAGGCAACATATCATTTGCGGCACTTGGACTCCTGCGGCGAACTGATCCCAAAGAGTACTGGAAAGTATATAAAACCAAGAGGATTGTTATTCATCCCGAATATAAAGCACCTTCGAAGTACCACGACATAGCACTTTTGGAGACAGAGAATGAGTAAGTTTAACAGTTTATTTTATATTCACCACACATAATTAATTTGTGAATATCTTAAAGAATTTAATGTTATTTTAGTACATCGTAAAGTATTCGATATAATCGAAAAAAAAAATACAGTATCGGAAGCCGATTCTCATTTAGAAAATATTAGGACATATACCATATAAAAGTCGTGGTGGTCTAGTGGTTCAAGCACCAGCCTTTCGAGTATGAGGGTGCGTGTTCGATTCCAGGTCAGGCAAGTACCAATGTAACTTTTTTAAGTTATACGTACTTTATAAGTTTATCTTGGACACCAGTGACTGATTAAAGGTGAAGGAAAACATCTCGAAGAAACCAGGACTATAATGTCTGGAATCACCAACCCGCATTGAGCAAGCATGGTGATTAACGCTCAATACTTCTCCTTTTGAGAGGAGGCCTGTGCCCAGCAGAGGGATGATAAATAGGCTATAAACCAAAAACTGTTATCCTATCTATCTATGACGCAATAACATCCGTAAACAAAAAAAAACGGAGGTTCCACAAGGCTACATACTGGGTCCTATTCATATTTTCTCTGTTAGTTACATATTTATCACACAACTTTTTTCTGGAAAAGATGCTTTTATTATTTATTTAATACTACATTCAAGTCTACAGACCCTAAAGACTCAGTCCTGATAAACAGCTCTAAAATGTATCTGGATCTATAGTGGATGGCTATGTGCACTTCCATGCCATATTTCATTCAAACAAACAAACAAACAAGTGAACTCATTTCAAATTGATTTTAGGATTGCTTTTGGCAATGACCTACTCCCTGCATGTTTGAACACTGAGGAAGAAGATGAGACTACCGGAGAAGCCGCTGGCTGGGGTCGCTTGGGCAACGGGCAAGCCTTGGCTGACACTTTACAAGTTGTAAGCAATAGTTTAATGCCAATATTCAAATCATGGGTCTATCATCTCTTATTCCCGGCGTTCCACTCATGACCATGATATAATTTTTGCTTTCAAATAATATAAGGTCCCAATAATGATAGTTACAGCTGCTGGACATGTTTGTGAAAAGGTTTAGGAAAGGAAAGTTTGTGTGTGTATGTTTGTTACTCCTTCACGCCCAAATGGCTGATCGGATCTTGATGAAACTTTGTAGTAACATAGCTTATACATTAGAATAACATACAGACTACTTTTAATCGGGGTGTGGAGAGTACTTCCCTCAGGAAGCGGGTGAAACCGCTGACGGAAGCTAGTTTATAATACTATCTCTGATCCATTCTACAACAAAGAGTGATTTCTTTGTCTTAATATATCAGGACCCCTTTTGCATACCTTATACATGGTTTTGTCTTGATAATGATGATAAAAATCACTTCTGCAGGCTTAGCATGGCGATTCTATCTCAGATTAATGAAGGACAATAGATGAAGTGTAACTTAGCAGGAAGAACTTACGTATTGCTATCCTGGTTCTGCAAGTAAAACTCGGTATTTGAAGAAACAAGATGGCAATGTTTTTGTCAGGATGTCAATTTCAATCCGTGTACAGCCCTGTTTGACAAATCAGTGTCAAACGCTATCACCCAGGAATGTACCAACAGTTTTAATCGATATCGACGTTACTCGATAATTAAAAACGTGCTAAGCAAAAGAAAATATTTGAGTTTCAAAAGTAAAACCAAAACATGAATAAATAGCTATATGCGTTTCTACCTTCAACAACTGACTTGAAAAAAGAGAAGAGGTGCTCAGTTCCTCGGAATTTTATAGCTCGAAGATGGCTAAACCGCACTGTAATAAAATATTTTTGGTTTGGGAAGTATGCTTTCCAGTCGTGGTCGTCATATTATAGGTTTACCTACACTTGAGTATTTTTATTGTTACAAAAATAAATGAAGTAGGAAAATCAGATGTGGCTACTGGGACGCTGCAACAATGAGGTTTATTCGAGAATCTGTTCTAAGTCATATCAATTCGTAAGGAATTATTGTAAAATGATTAATGTTCTTATGATAATGGAGGTTTAATAAAACTCGAAACATGAAAAAAACATTCTTTAATTTATGGATTAAAGTGTCGTGAGCACATCCTCCAATGGTTTTCGGGCTGATTCTCATCCGATCCGTAACAGGGAAGCGTTGCACACGGATGTCTTCAATTTTCGGAAACCTTGAATATATAAGTTAAATATTACATAAGTTAGTTATATTGATTTACATAAAAGGTCAAGTTACGGGCATGAGCGACATTCTTTGGAACGTCATTAAGCCGCACCAAGTAGGACGAGCGCGGCGGAGAATGCAGAAGCATCTGGGCATGCGCTCGCTTGGAGCCTCCGTCGGTGTAGATCTCGGTATAAGTAGATCAATAATCAACTGTCGATAACAGTTTTCACGACACTAGTAACCACAATATTGAATTAAATGAATTCGCGATTTTTGTGTTTATTTTCATTTTAACATGTATGAAATTACCTCAGAATTGTAATACAAGTTATCAGAAGTATTTTAACTTAATGCCACTATATTTTCTGGTTTATTTACTTAAAAAAACATGTTTGTTTACTTACTTCATGAAACTGATATTTTCGGCCGAGTTTTCTTTGTGCTGGAATGTGATCTGCAATCGCAAACAATGCAGGACAATCTGCCTGCCCTTTCCTTCTTTCTCCATATAAAAACGAGGCACAAACACACCACAATTTATCACAATTCTTTTAAAACTGAAAGTCTTTTCCCGGGCAATGACACAAGATACAATGCGACTAAATTGAAAGGATTTCCCATGTTGCTAGTGTCACTTATAAAAGTACCTTTCTTATTTGGTCGGGTGGATAGGAGTCGTTAGGAGTCGGAACTGTCACTTTGGGTAGTACGCTTTTATGGCATAAAGGTTTCATCTATTGTCCTTCATTAATCTGAGGATTCTATAACTATTCTGTCAAGAAAAGACAAAGCTCTTTATGTCAATGTCAACATGTTTTCTGCCTGAGCATGGCGCGACCTGTCAACTCACATATAATCACTTGTAGACTTATGTCAGTCGAAGAAAAGAAAAAATCTCCAAAAAATGTCAAAAGAAATCTTACGTCAACCTGTCACTTTTCTGTCATTATGTCCATTCTCCGGAAAACAAAACTTGTTTCTACGGTTGCCATGCTAAGCCTGCAGATGATTGATGTATAAATTGCCTAGTTAAGTGGCATCTGACATGATTATGTTCTAGAAATGTTTTCATGTTAATATTTGCTGATATGTTTCCAGAGTCCGTCAATATGAATATTATCATAATTATATCACCTACTACTCGTATGTCCATTGTCCATATCGAAACAGAAGTTACATTTATTGAAACTGGTTCAGAAATGTTTAGCGTACTAGTATAAGATATTTTTTGAGTAGGTAATGATGCACCTACGTTTTGACTACCAGCTTCATTCCTTACCATCGCTTCTAGGTACAACTCTCAGCGTTCGACGAAGCTGAATGCTCATCAATGTATCCTCCACATAGGTTGTTGGAACGAGGCTACGATGTAAAGAAACAAATGTGCTTTGGATCTCTTCGAGGTGAAATCATTGATACTTGCGAGGTACGTAGGTACATACTAGATTAGTATATACTAAGAAATTAAGTTAAAATTACTTTTACAATTTATGATGATGATGGCGTCCACACAGTTGTGGTGGCCTAGTGGTTAAAGAGCCAACCTCTCAAGTGTGAGGTCGTGGGTTCGATTCCAGGTCGGGCAAGTACCAATGCAACTTTTCTAAGTTTGTACGTACTTTCTAAGTATATCTTGGACACCAATGACTGTGTTTCGGATGGCACGTTAAACTGTAGGTCCCGGCTGTAATTAAACATCCTTGGTAGTCGTTACGGTTAGTCAGAAACCAGTAAGTCTGACGCCAGTCTAACCAAGGGGAATTGGGTTGCCCAGGTAACTGGGTTGAGAAGGTCAGATAGGCAGTCGCTCCTTGTAAAACACTGGTACTCAGCCAAAACCGGATAGGCTGGAAGCCGACCCCGACATAGTTGGGAAAAGGCTCGGGATATGATGATGATGATGGCGTCCACACCGAGTGTCGGCTACGGCTGCCCTTCTCTCTAAAGAGATCAGCCAGCTGCGCAGAACATATTTAAGTGCACAAGCATTTGCTCAGACACAGGTGCACTCTGTATTCCCACACTCTCATATTCCCATGGGACGGCAATCCGACACGACCGGAGACAGATCGGGCGCTGGATCGACATTTACGTGCTCTCCAATGAACGGGTGCCAGGGTTCCAGGCTGCTTTATGAAAGTTTCTCATAATCCACGAAGCGATTTCTACGCTTGCGACTCCTAGACCAACGAGGCACTCAGTAATACAAATTATACCGCTGCAAGGGCTTAACCTTAAGCCGGTCACAAGACATTTATCCAGGGTTTAGGTATAAAAGGAATAACATTAAACAGTTGTAATTGCGCTCATTAGACCAAAGATGAATTCTAATGGATCTATTAACTTTTATCCCTAGGGAGACAGTGGGGGACCTCTTCAATACAATGATGATATGGTTAGATGCCTGTTCTCCATCATTGGCGTGACGTCATTCGGCAAGGACTGCGGCATCCCCGGCTCGGCCGGCATGTACACCAGGGTCTCCCACTACGTGCCCTGGATTGAGAGCGTCGTGTGGCCTGAAGAAACTGAGGCAAAAAGAATTAAGGATAATTTATGGCTGGACAAGTGGCTGAATCCCAGTTAATATTTGTGTTAAATATAAATGAACCCTGTATTTAAACCACTTCTTATTGAAAGAAAACAGCCCAAAGTTAATCTTAAGTCAAGTTCTGAACACTCAATGCAAATAATAATAACTAAATACCTTTTTCTTTTGTAATCTTGTAAATAAATAAAATACATTCGCAAGGTAATATATACCCATTTAACGGGAAATATGCGCGTGACTCCGAAATACTAATTTGTTATTTAACGTTATCTTAATTGCTAAAGACATACCTACTCATATAATTATTTTATTTCATTTATCATAATTGAATTACTAAAAAACAAATGGTTGAAAAGCGGTTTTTTAACCAACTTCCCAAAAAGAAGCAGGTTCTCTATTCGACCGCGTATATTTTTTTATATTTGTTCGCCAATATCTTGCACATATTGTTTGATGCATACTCATGTTTTACAATTAATATTATGATAATTATTCTATCTATATCAGAGGGTATTTTTTCGAAATGGTCCCTTTACCACAACTTCAGGATCTGATTGTGGGAACCCTGAGAGTGAATCGAGTGAAACTCGAAAATATTGGGCATGCAAGAGGTAAAAACTTGGCATTTAGGATTTGGATGTGAAACTCAACATGTTGGGCCTTGCAATTAAAAAGACAAAAATAAAAAGTTTTTATTTTTCCCTCACAAATTTCCAAAACGCAACGCTATTGGTTGCCAAATTGGTAACCAATCTGGGCTATTCTTAATTTAATATGACCTTTTATTCAAAAATTCAGTTTATAAATAAAATGCATCTTAAAGTCAATGCAAATACAATACCAGCAATTACATTATCAATGAACCATTATTTTAAGTTATATTTCAGTTCAACTTTTAATCCAAACACTTTATTGATGACAAACATCTACCGGGAATCGTAGACTTAGACGTCACAGTCTACGCGCGCCAAAATGGCCGCATTGAACTCGTTCAAGAAAATTATAATAAGTAAGTGCTTTTAATATACTTTTTCAGCTTAATTGCTTATACTTTGGATGTGTTATATCATTTTTTTATTGTAATTTAACACCTATTGACTAGAATCAGCAAACATTCAAACTTCTGTTTTAAATTAGGCTAGTAAATCAGCAGTTTTCGAATGTTAAAATAAAAGATAGCCCCCAAGAAGTCGCGCAACAAACTCCCCAGCAACACCATGTCTCTCTGTTTGAAGATCCAGTAAAATACTTTCTGCGGCGTCTTCAGCCAAACGCATTGAAAAGTTTGGCATTAGGTACCTATCTTTCAGCATGTCAGCTACCTAAAGTGTAAAATGCAAATATACGATGTTGATAGTTTTTAAGAAGGCGGGTTGACTCTGGACGCAGGACTGTACCAACAGGCTCTTTTGGTAATCAATGGAGGGGAGCCAGGAGCGAATATGTTCCTGACAAGATGATGATGTGTTTATTTTTTTTTGTATTAAACCATATTATAATGCCTCTTCTTTGTAATCGAGCTTTTATTAACGGAAGTTTATATCCTCTCAAAGAAAAGTCCTCCATAGATCTCTTAATCAGTCTCCGTCTGATGTTCGGCTATTCTCAGAGCAGCAGAAAGAACTAAGTCTACACGATCATCAGTTCGATTTAACGGTATCGTTTCGTTAGTTCGTTTTTTCAAATGTCTTAATCAATAATTTGAAATGACAAAATATTAAATAAGTACCTACATGTACTAATTATATATATATTTCGATACCTATTTGGTCTGATAACATCTAAATTGAAACATTGTAAATAGTTCTAGTCATATTTCAATTATCCACACTAAAAATTAAGTAGGTAGGTACATACGCATAATAGAATCCGTGAATATAATTACACTTGATTAAAACATGGAGCTTAATTATATTTTATGTTAAAAAGTAATAAGAAAATTAAATGAACTGATAAATTTAATAAATACAAAATATGAGAGGGCATTTCCCCTTTTATATTGGGATGTCATTAAATGATCCCTCTCGCTGTGGTAGCAGCTAGCATAAAAAATCCGAAGACATAGGTGTCGCCACCACGGGACACGGCGGTGATCCTCCCAAGCAGAGCACACTTGCGCCACGACCGTGTCCTCGAGCTGGTCCGCGCAGTTGTGAACTTGGCGCTATTCCCCGCCCGATTATACCTCCCGAAAAACATGTGAGCTGCTTGAAACAGACCCCTGACATTTCGTTTGGGGCCCAAACGTCGAAATTGCTGCAAGGAGACAATCTCCTGAATTACATTTAAAACCCTCGTCCAAAAACTTATATGACTGACAAGGTAATGCTAACATTTGTAAAAAATCAATAGTACCTACTGATATCGTATTCTTCTAAATGGTAGAATGAAGTAAAGTTTGTTTAGCGGAAAACAGATAATTTATTTTTGAATGATCGGGATCTTGATATATTTTTTTTGCACAAGCATAGCAACGGGTGAAAGTAATTAATATTCTTATGTATATTTCGATTAAGTCATTAAATCATCGATTAAGTCAATTAAATTAAATAGTTGTTAGCTTGGGAGACCGTGACAACTGGCGATAACTGCCGCTATAAGTAACTGTAAAGGTCCACTAATGCATGTGATTCTACAGGCACAGTTCTGCTAAGTACCTCTTAGGCTGGCTGTAGTACAAAACTTCATAAAATGAAAAACGTACCGTTAATCTTGCTGTGTCAGGCACTGGTAAGTTTTTTTTGAACATGCCTATAATATATTAACAACTAGCTGACCTGGCGACGTTCGTACCTGCTAACAGTCGATACTTTTACTTTTGTTTTTCGTTCTCTCTGCAAGATCCACTCTTGTGCTTCAAGGAATATTAAAAAAAAGCTAAGTCGGATCCGCCGTTCTCGAGATTTCCGCTTAGCAACACATTCAGCTATTCATTTTTATATTGTTGATGATGGCTTCCAGGCCGATTGTTGACCATGGAAAATTAGCGCTGGACATCTTATATTGCACAAGGATTTGTGAGGGATCAGGTGCTGGACCAACATTTACGTGCTTTCCGATGCACGGTGTATCACGCTCCAGATTTCAGACTCCGGACTGCTTTTTGGGAAAGTTTCTAAAAACCCACACAGAAATTTCGGTCCGAACTGGGAATCGAACCCGTGACCCCGTGTTCAGCAGACGCACCATGCGACTACTAGACCAGCGAGGAGAATGAAATTTGCCCGCCCGTGCTTTTTAATCAATAGGAATATTATAATTTCTGAGGAATATTAATCATCTAAAATTCAAATGTCACAATGTTCTTTCCCATACACCCCCGAAACGGCTCGACCGATTCTTGTGATGTTTTGTATATAAATTTTTATATTATACCTATATATTTCAAACCCCTAAATGAGAAATTTTAAGTAGTATGATCAACTAATGATTATGTTTATTTTCAGTTTATTCTTGTTAACAAAGAAAATTTCTGTCGAGCCGATAAACCTTACGAACCAGCAGGCAAATATGGTGCATTTAAGAGAGCAGGCTATAATGCGCAGGACAGCGGGTTTGAATATAATGAAAGAAAATCGTACAACATTGGAAGAGAAGGTAATTATTATCCAGAAATAAAACACAGTGTGCGCAACGCCTACGAAGATATTTCGAATAAAATCACTTCCTCTGGGCAGAGTGATAACTGCCTCTGTACCGGTGCCACTGACCTTAACTTTTTTTGCATAACTACCAACAACGCAGGCAACAAACTTTCTTTGAAATATAATGGCTTAGCAAAATTTAGCCTCGAAGATATTTTGAAAGCTTACCTAACGTATTCTGAAAATCTTAGCAAAGAAATTAATAAAAATATTAACATCAATAAATCAAAAATCAATTTTGAAGCAATTAAAAATTTTGGCCTAAACAAAATCCAGCAAATTTCAGATAAAACTATATTCGATATATCGAGGCTCATAAACTTTTTCGCTGGACAAAATGATTCGAATCTGAATAATAAGAATCACAATAGTGTATTTTATTATAATGTCGATGGGAATAATAATGCTGTGGCCAAGGAGGCTAACCAACAGTCCGAAGCTCTGATTGGAAGTAACACTTTTGCCTTGGGTGGAAGTAATGGTATTTCTCATAGCTCCTACTCCATAGGTGCAACTAGTACGACGGGTCAGGGTGCAGGCGATACGTATGGTTTCGAGATTGGAGGTACAGTGCCTCTCGATGCAGGAAGTGAAACGGACATAACCGCTCGAAGTGCGATGGGCACGCGTACAGGAGGGGCGATGGGTATGGGTGCAGGAGGAGCAATGGGTATGGGTGCAGGAGGAGCAATGGGTATGGGTGCAGGAGGAGCGATGGGTATGGGAGCAGGAGGAGCGATGGGTATGGGTGCAGGAGGAGCAATGGGTATGGGTGCAGGAGGAGCGATGGGTATGGGTGCAGGAAGTGCTATGGGTATGGGAGCAGGAGGAGCGATGGGTATGGGTGCAGGAAGTGCTATGGGTATGGGTGCAGGAGGAGCGATGGGTATGGGTGCAGGAGGAGCGATGGGTATGGGAGCAGGAGGAGCGATGGGTATGGGTGCTGGAAGTGCTATGGGTATGGGAGCAGGAGGAGCGATGGGTATGGGTGCAGGAAGTGCTATGGGTATGGGTGCAGGAGGAGCGATGGGTATGGGTGCAGGTGGAGCGATGGGTATGGGTGCAGGAGGTGCGATAGGTGTGGTTGATGCGTTTGGTTTCGGGACTGGACGTACAGTGGCGCTCGATGCAGGTAGAGTGATAGGTACGGGTGCTGGAGGCGCGTTAGGTATAGGCGCAGGAAGTGCGATGGGTATGGGCGCAGGAGGAGCGTATGGTGCGGGCGCAGGAGGAGCGTATGGTGCGGGCGCAGGCGGAGCGTATGGTATGGGCGCAGGAGGAGCGATGGGTATGGGCTCGGGAGCTGCGATGGGTATGGGCGCAGGAGGTGCGTATGGTGCGGGTGCAGGAGGAGCGTATGGTGCGGGAGCAGGAGGCGCGTATGGTATGGGCGCAGGAGGAGCGTATGGTATGGGCGCAGGAGGAGCGTATGGTATGGGCGCAGGAGGAGCGTATGGTGCGGGCGCAGGAGGAGCGTATGGTATGGGCGCAGGAGGAGCGTATGGTATGGGCGCAGGAGGAGCGTATGGTGCAGGCGCAGGAGGAGCGTATGGTGCGGGCGCAGGCGGAGCGATGGGTATGGGCGCAGGAGGTGCGTATGGTGCGGGCGCAGGAGGAGCGTATGGTGCGGGAGCAGGAGGCGCGTATGGTGCGGGCGCAGGAAGTGCGATGGGTATGGGTGCAGGAGGAGCGATGGGTATGGGAGCAGGAAGTGCGATGGGTATGGGTGCAGGAGGAGCGATGGGTATGGGCGCTGGTGGAGCGATGGGTATGGGCGCTGGTGGAGCGATGGGTATGGGCGCAGGAGGAGCGACCGGTATGGGCGCTGGTGGAGCGATGGGTATGGGCGCAGGAGGAGCGACTGGTATGGGCGCAGGAGGAGCTATGGGTATGGGCTCAGGAGCTGCGATGGGTATGGGCTCAGGAGCTGCGATGGGTATGGGCGCTGGTGGAGCGATGGGTATGGGCGCAGGAGGAGCGACCGGTATGGGCGCTGGTGGAGCGATGGGTATGGGCGCTGGTGGAGCGATGGGTATGGGCGCAGGTGGAGCGACCGGTATGGGCGCAGGAGGAGCGATGGGTATGGGCTCAGGAGCTGCGATGGGTATGGGCGCTGGTGGAGCGATGGGTATGGGCGCAGGTGGAGCTACCGGTATGGGCGCTGGTGGAGCGATGGGTATGGGCGCTGGTGGAGCAATGGGTATGGGCGCTGGTGGAGCAATGGGTATGGGTGCAGGAAGTGCGATGGGTATGGGCTCAGGAAGAGCGATAGGTTTACGGTCAGGAGGTGCAATGGGTATGGGCGCTGGTGGAGCGATGGGTATGGGCGCAGGAGGAGCGTATGGTGCGGGCGCAGGAGGAGCGTATGGTATGGGCGCAGGAGGAGCGTATGGTATGGGCGCAGGAGGAGCGATGGGTATGGGCGCAGGAGGAGCGTATGGTTCGGGTGCAGGAGGAGCGTACGGTGCGGGCGCAGGAGGAGCGTATGGTGCGGGCGCAGGAGGAGCGTATGGTGCGGGCGCAGGAAGTGCAATGGGTATGGGTGCAGGAGGTGCAATAGGTATGGGCGCAGGTAGTGCGATGGGTATGGGAGCAGGAAGTGCGATGGGTATGGGTGCAGGAGGAGCGATGGGTATGGGTGGAGGAAGTGCGATGGGTATGGGTGCAGGAAGTGCGATGGGTATGGGTGCAGGAAGTGCGATGGGTATGGGTGCAGGAAGTGCGATGGGTATGGGTGCAGGAGGAGCGATGGGTATGGGTGGAGGAAGTGCGATGGGTATGGGTGCAGGAAGTGCGATGGGTATGGGTGCAGGAAGTGCGATGGGTATGGGTGCAGGAAGTGCGATGGGTATGGGTGCAGGAAGTGCGATGGGTATGGGTGCAGGAAGTGCGATGGGTATGGGTGCAGGAGGAGCGATGGGTATGGGTGCGGGAAGTGCGATGGGTTCAGGAGGATACCTTCGTTACGGCAGAAGAGACTTCAATGGAAACCGACCAATTCGTAGAACTAGCAAAGATGAAGAAGTTTCTGGAGGACGTTCCCTGAATAGTCCATTTTACAGAAAGGAATATGGCGAAGATGTTGCTCCATTGAGTGATTCTGCTTAGGCCCAGTAACGTGTTACACGGTATCATTAATCATGGCTGCTACTTTTAAAAGATATTTCAATATACTGATGTTAATAGCATACTGGCTTTTTTCATTTATATTTATCCTAGTTTACAGCGGAATACATGGTCAGTCATTTGGTATTTTATTTACAATGTTAAACAGGTTAAGTACGGCGTGTAGTAGTCGCCACACTATGATGCAACTTTGGCTACCTGTTTTTCCTGACGAATATAATATACAAACTTGCCTTTCTATGTTAGCTCTTGGGTTATTTTTTAAACAGCCTTAGGAAATTTTACATGCTGGGCATTCTTGATATTATGACGTAGGCTAAGACGTCGCTAAGAAAGGATTTTGATAAATTACACCTATAAGGGGATAAAATAGGAGATGAAAGTTAAAACTATGCATATAGAATAATAATACTTCATAACGCGAGATAAGAGAAATAAGAGCATATTTAGAGACTACTGGAGTAGGTACAAGAGATCTAAGATGATGTCGTTGTTATATAGAACTGGGTAAAAGTTACGAATAGGAGGCGAATCTAATAGAGGTCAAAGATGCCTCCAAGCGGAATGAGGTTAGATATCAAAAAATCATTTGTTTTTTGCCTAATCTTTAAGAACATGCGAAATGAATTCTAAAACTGCAAATAGCCCAGAGAAACGATGCAACAAATGCAGTCACAGTAATCATAAAAATAAAATAAAATGCTACACAGGAAACTAGGGTTTAGTAAAATCTACGTAATTCTGTTGACGTGCTACAAATGGTGTCAGTCTTCATCTGGCCACACAATGCTCTCGATCCAGGGCACGTGTGTCAGTACCCTGGTGAAGATATCGGGTACTCGCGAAGTTCCACATGGTACCACCTCTCCGGTCACGCCGATTGCAGTATATTGGCATCTGAACTGATTTACTTGTAATGGACTACCGCTGAGACGCTGTTAAAAAAACACCAGAAATATACATATTTAATATCTTCTACTTCTTCGTTAATCTGTATATTTTTTTCTCTTTTATATTCTATATCATTCTAAGATTCGTTAATCTTTAAAAATACAGGTACATTACTACTAAAACATAACCTACTTTCTTAGATCTTTCATATCTCGATTGGTCTAGACTTCAATAATAAGCTGACAATTGTCTTGGTCTAGGTTTTAAGAAGTAGTCGTGTATTAGTTTCACTCTCTTACCAGTTCAAAACTCTCCTGCTAAGTCACTACATCATACAAGCATCTAATAAATTATTCTATGCAATAAACCTCAGATGAAGACTGCCTTGGTTAATAGATAATAGCCCCTAGATTAAATTGCGTTGCGTGGTTACCTTGCAAGATTTGTCATTCTTAACATGCTCATCATAGCACATTTGCTGATAACCATCAAAGCCGTGTATCATTTTATTGTTTGGTCTATATTTGATTTTGCATTTCAATCGGCCCATTTTATCCAGGTAAACCTGAAAACAGAAATTGTTACGGTGTACTGGGAATCTTCTAATTCAAAACGCATCTTCTGATTACTGCCCGCAAGAAACTTAAGAATTTGTTAGAATGTTATAATGTATTTTTTCTCTCAGTATAAAGTTCTGTATTTTCTTTTCTAAATTCTTCCACTTACCGATTCCATGTTGTGTAGGTCAGTTTGATTCTTGACAAACCGTGCCATACCAGCTGTTTCTGCTATTGACGTATCATGAGCACCAACATCCAAACAAGCAGGAAGAAGTTCACTGTGGAAATGTATTCTGGGAAAAAGATAATTAAAGATAGAGAGATTAATTTTACTTCTTTAACATGGCTTGCAGTAGGAGTCTACGGATAGAAACCATGATTGAAAGCATTAATCGGCTTGGCACTAGATATAGAATTTGAGAACCCACTCTTTCTTCATCTCCGAAACCTTTATGGATGAAAGTGACGAATTTCAAGTTATTGCATTAAGTTTTATGTCACCCGAGTCCTGTGGAAGCTACTAAAAATAATACTGAAATAATTTTTAAAATCAGTAATATTGATGTAAGTTATAAGTAAATATCAGCTAAAGCGGAGAAGGTAAATAAGCCATACTCTTGATCGGTTTGCAGCAGTGCGATGTCATGGTACCACGACGGCTCGTTGTATTTGGGATGAATAAAGATTTTCTTGATCTTGTAAATGTTGGTGTTTTTATGTTTATCATTACTTTGGTTTCCGAGTGAAGCATAGGTTACTGTCCCTCTGGAAACGGTAAAACAATTTTAATTGATCAATTTGTTTGTTCTTTAATCATGGGAATTCGATAAAAATTATTGAATATCATAATTGTGATGCATCAGCTGAACTTACCCACGTCCAAATATTTTAATCAAACGATTTTATGAAGTTATGACTCCTTAAGTTCATAAAACGAAATACCTACCACAAACTGAATTCTATAAAAGTAAACATTGAACCTAATAAAAAATACATAATATACATACAATATACGTGACGTTTAAGGAAAAGGTACATACAAAGCACCCGCATTAGTACACCGTGCAGCCGTCAGTATGAATCTCTCGCTGATCACTGTCCCCTCGCACAGCCACTGCGCCTTACTGACTTTTTCGCCGTACCCAAGCAAAGCCTGGGAATAAAAGCATTTTTATTCTAAATTTAATGCGTTCAAAACATTTATTTTATTGTAAGAATCAGAGCAATCTTAGATAATTTTCGATTTGATATCTTTGATTTTGATACAGCATTAGACACTGTCTCTTATGCTAAGATGGTGGAAATTATTTGCATAGCTATCATAAACACGGTTTTTAAGAAGTGGTCGTAAATTGAAGCTTTAATATAAAATACATACGGAAATAGAAAGCTATCTAAACTATCTTATAGATTATTAAAATTCCTTAGAGTTTCACAAGGCACTATCCTCGGCCCAATAATGTTTCAGTGTTTGAATTCTTTTTATACAAAATAATCACAGAAATAGGTTGCCAATAACACACGGAAACTAATTTTGTCGTCTTAAAAGAATAAAATTGAATAATACAGTACCAGATGAGGAAACTTCCAGCTTTTAGTAGTCTGTCGATCCAGATTTAGTGTAACCTTTAATGTGGATGTATAGCATAGCCTGAATTGTTCCAAGCTTTTTTGGAGCAGTATATCACCTTTACCGTGGCAAGGGTATGGAAGTTTATGGAAATATTCCACGCATTCTGTAACATTCAGAATCACACAGTACAATTATTTGGAAAAAAAATATTCCTTTAAAGTTCAAGCCAGAAGTCAGTATAGGAGGTAGTAGGATAAGCTAAGATAAGTTAGTTTTAAGAAGCAATCTACACTTTCAATAAAAATACGTACACAAACAATTTCTGCTATAATACGTATTGATGAAAGAGTTCCTTTTTACTATTTTTAATGATAAGTAGAATTTTCATTTGAAGATTAAAATGGACTTACTTTTCCAAGCTTTCGGACCTTGCCTACTGATGAGAACCCCATGAGGTGCCACGGCAGAGTCTCTAAACCTAAAACATTGTAACAATAAATAATATAGAGAAAGTAGTTCCACGTGCCCAATGGAACTACTTCTAACTTCACGGATAGCACGCTATAATGAATCCTTCCTTCATACAAAATGGCCATTAAATAGATTCAGCCGTTTACAAAAAAACCGTAGTAGGCTAGGCTAGTCAAATAAGTAGGGCTGAGATCAGGTTTCATGCTTACTCGTCGATATAACTTAAAGTGCAGTCGGTGCAGCAGACCACTGGTTCTTCGTCGATGTAGGAGCATATTTCAGGCAGCTTCGGCATGCTCACGTTCACATAACCTGCATTATGCTGAAAGAGTGTGATAACAATAGCTTTATCTTTGTACTTATAACTGTGACAGTAGACGAACAATAAATGAGAATTAAAAAAAAATATTTTACGTTCACGAGATTTCACTAAGCTAAGTATCAGCACGGATCGATAACAGATGCAGGCTCAACGCTTGGTGTGATCGGTTGGCGGATGAAGGACATTCTTGTCATGACAAGTTCGTTCGTGTTTCGGAAAGCACGTTAAATTTCGGCTTTCGGCTGTCATTTCTGTCTTCAACCGTTGTAACGGGTTTTCAGGAGCCAGAAAGTGTGACAATCAGTCTTACAAAGGACTGTAGGATTGAGGAGTTTAGATCTAGGCGGTTGCTGCGTGTAAAACACTACTAAGTACTCAGCTACATCAAGTTAGGATGAAAGTCGTCCCCAACATTTAATTGAAGATAGCTGTGCAGGTAGTGGCTTTTTAAATAATTTAACTCATCATCATCTCCCGAGTCTTTTCCCAACTATGCTGGGGTCAGCTTCCAATCTAGCCGGATTTAGCTGAGTACCAGTGTTTTACAAGGAGCGACTGCCTATCTGACCTCCTCAACCCAGTTACCCGGGCAACCCGATACCCCTTAGTTAGACTGGCGTCAGATTTCCTGGCATCTGACTACCCGTAACGACTGCTAAGGATGTTTAATGACAGCGGGACCTACAGTTTAACGTGCTATATGAAACACAAAACAACAATTTACCAATTTAACTAACGTATAAAAAATCTCTCAAGCACATCGGCCATAAAATAAGCTAAAACTACGGAAAGTGTATTTTGGTCACGCATACAACATAACGATAAACTAAAAACAACATAACAGTATGCACTACTACTGTTAACTCATGGAAATACGCTGCTAATGTACTTTGGTCTAACATTTTGTAACTTATAGTGGGTTAATTAACCCTAGCGACTATATTGGAGCCGGCAGAACAATCTGACTAAGTCTAGAACTTGATGATGATGAAATCCTGTTATCCCTCATCAGGGACATAGGGCTCGCAGTAGATTTTTCCACTCTTTTCGATCTTGAGCAGCAAGTCTAGAACTAACTATAAATGTATATCTAAGTCTCTACATATAACGAGCTATCTAAGCAACTGGTTGACGCTTCCAGTGATCCAATGGCTGGCTATTACTTTGGTCAGAGAATAAGCATTGCTATACAACGTGGCAATGCTGCCAGCCTCTTGGGCGCGCTCCCAGTAGGCAGCGATGGAGAAAATATTTTCGGACGCCTTTTAGTTTTTTATGCAATTATTTTCCCTACTGAGATCCCTTAGGACTTCCCCGTTGAGAAACGGTAACTATGTGCCTACACTAATAAAATAAAGCTAAAGAATTTCTTCGTTTGTTTGTACATTAGTTTGCTTGAACGAGTTAATCTCAGGAAGTACTTGACCGATTTGAAAATTGTTTTTGTTGTTTGATTGGTCCAGGATCTATTGTTTGAGGAAGGCTACTTGCTACATTTTACCAAGGTACGTGAAATAGTTCTCAAGGAACGCGGGCAAAACCGCTGGCAGAAGCTAATTTCTTATATCGAGGAACATACAGCAGTGTGAAAGAAATTTAAACAAAATTGTGAATTAATACATTACTTCGCACCTTATTTGTAGCTACATAATCGTACATACTAATTTCAATAATCGACAAACGCATTTCAGAAAAACATTAAAAAACTACATTTTTAGACCTAGGTAAGTAATTTTATATACTATTCATCATCCTAACTGCAGAAATTTGTGGTCACTTTTTGAACTACTTCAATACCCGGTAACATTATGCCATGGTACAGTATATCTGTCAAATTTCCGTAATAGATTTTTGAATTTTATCGCTGAAGCGTATAGTTCAAAGTTGATTGGGAAAATATGACAGTTTCGGGTAGCTTGATGTGCTGGCGTCTATATTTATTACTGGCGTTGCACTTGCCATGATAATGTAAGGAACTTGGAACTACATAAATAAAGTGATAACGCTCCCCAGACCGAGTTTCCTTACTGAGCACGAAATGTTATTAGTCATAAACACGATATTCCATCCTATATATTCTAGCTACTAAATCAGGCGCAGCGTACGGAGTAAAAACAGTCACACTTGTTCAAACCTAAATTTTCTTTTACGCTTAAATATACGTGTACCCTTTTTTTTCATCAAATGAAGGGTACCCGCTGAGGGTACAGCTGTAGGGAGCAAGCACGTACCTAGAATTTTTTGTCGGGGGGGGGTCCAGGTCCAGGCAAATGATTAAGGTATCGCGTAAATGGATACTTAAAATTAAAAGAAAATTGTTTTCACAAATTATTGTTACGATTTATTTTATGGGTTGCATCTATTTTCGGAAGGGGTCCGGGCCCCTTGGACCCCCCCTCCCTGGGTACGTCCTTGGTAGGGAGTCATCATCATCATCAGCCTATCGCAGTCCACTGCTGGACATAGGCCTCTCCAAGTGCACGCCACTGTAGGGAGTGTCAGACTCTTACTGATTAAAACCTATGTTCCTTCTGGAGGTGTTTGTGTGCCAGGACCACGGTAACTCTTGCGAACAACCCGCAGCCCCAGCATACATGTGTACTTACATACAAGTACGTCAGGACTGCTGATCCGCACCTATGCAACCTGACGCATACACCGCTGGTGTCGTGAGAAAGACAAGATGAACCTGAAAACATAAATCGACGATACTCTCAAAAGTATACATAATCATCATCTCCATCATCTCCCGAGCCTTTTCCCAACTATGTTGGGGTCGGCTTCCAGTCTAACCGGTTTCGGCTGAGTACCAGTGTTTTACAAGGAGCGACTGCCTATCTGACCTCCTCAACCCAGTTACCCTGGCAACCCAATACCCCTTGGTGAGACTGGCGTCAGACTTACTGGCTTCTGACTACCCGTAACGACTGCCAAGGATGTTCAATGACAGCCGGGACGTACAGTTTAACGTGCCATCCGAAACACAGTCATTGGTGTCCAAGATATACTTAGAAAGTACATACAAACTTAGAAAAGTTGCACTGGTACTTGCCCGACCTGGAATCGAACCCACGCCCTCACACTTGAGAGGTTGGCTCTTTAACCACTAGGCCACCACGAGTATACATAATACAGTAAAAAAGTACAGAAAGTATACATAATCCTAGTAGTTATTTATTTATTATTTATTTATTTAGTATGTTATAAGTTAACAGATAATCCAAACCACTTATAAAAATCAAAAAATACGTAAGGCCTTATCTAGAATTAATTTAAATTTATGTTATGTCTGTGTGTTACGAAATCATGCGAAACAAGTGAACGGTTTGAGATGGAATTTGGCATAAAGAAATTTATTCGTGGTATTTTTTCTGGTATTTGGTCCTAGTTTATTTATTGTTACGATGTTGGAGGAGCTTGTGCTAACCCTACAGAACGGGTTCTTCGGGTCCTCAAAAGGGTTTCGAGGGACTGCCTTATCAGTGAGACCCAGCTCCCTCAGTGTCGATACGAAGCATATCGAAGTGGATGGAAAAGTCCTTAAAAGCTGGTGCAGCATCAGTGATTCTGCGAGGATCTAAGATTTATTTGCTTAATATGTAGAATGGTACTAGTTACCTATTTCTATACAGATGCTAGCACACCAAGCTATTACAATCTGTCAAATTTCTTTAACAGATTCTCAATCGTATAGCTAAGGTTTATGGTTCAAACTTGATTGAGTAAATTTGACAGTTTCGGGTAGCTTGATGTGCTGGCTGTCTGTAAATTTCTGTGTAACGTCAACGATTATATCGACAGCAATTTTAAACTATCGTACATTGATATTTAAATTTTAAGTTTTAATAAAAGTGAATGTTTGAATATTTTAATTAAGATTAAGAACTAAAAAGAAGTTTTGAAATATGAACGGAAATTATGTTTCCCTATTTTATTGTCACAAATAGCGCAATTGAATCCGTCATCATATTTAATATTCTACACATATATAACATAACTTTCATATGTTTTAGAACAATGTAATTTTGTATAACTATACAAGTATAACATTACAATATAATTTAATATAACAGTTATATTCAGCTTTTACAACTTACATTTTAAAATATCTACATTGTCAATCAGTCCGTGAACTTGTCAACATGGCGTCGACAGATCGTGAAATCTTGTGAATTTTAATATATTTTTATTATGTATGTTATACAATTTTATTTTACAAGTAATAAGAAGTACATACCTCGTTTATTTTGAAGAAAATAGTGCATTTATTTCCTACTGAAGTTCAGATATATCTAGTTTTGTATTTAGATGTAAATAATTTTACCCACGTAGGCGAAATTCAACCGTTCATAAAAAAAAGCATTTGGAATTTTAATATAGCATAGATAGGCGCCTAATAGTGTTATATTGCGATTAATTACTGATTGACAGGAAATTTTCAATTGTAATTTTTTATCTTTACACAAATTGGTTGTACTCCTTACAGAATAAAACTGCCGCGTTCCTTCTAACGAAAGGGTATCATATAGGGTATAAGATAGGGTATCTTTTGTATAATCCTGTATCTTCCTGGTCAGGTTACATCTTACCTTCACTCAGGTTAAGTTGGCACAATCCACAGCATAACCAACTAGCGATGCATATCAAAACGATGCATTTTTCTGCAGCCATGATGAGGCGCATGCGTAGGACGAAGAGGACTTTCGCGTCGAGACTGACATGGCGTACCAGATTTCAATTAATTTCCGCAGTATTTCCACATGTTTGTATTATCTCGACATTTGTGTTCGTGTGTATATTATATTGATTCTGTAATGTAACACCAGTTTGAACGAAGTGGTTAACTACGTTGTTTTTTAGAATTACGATAATTTTTGTTAAGATATTTTTTTAGGGAGCTCGTGGCAAAGTAACAGCCATACGACCATAATGTGAAGCAACGCTGTACGCGGTCGGTTCGCAGATGGGTGACAAGATCGTTCGTGTTTCGCACTTGACGAGCCCGGCTCTCATTTGAACATCTTTGGCAAACGCTACGGGCGTTCCAAGCCAGAGTCTGACAACCTACCGAGTAAACAACTTACCGAGTCGTATCGGGCGTCCAGGTAACTGGATTGAGGAGGTCAGATAGGCAGTCATTCTATGCAAAACTCTAGTAATCAGCAGTACCCGGTTAGATGGATTCCAACATAGTTGGGAAAAAGCTAGGCACAAGGTTTTGATTGGAGAAGTGTATTTTACTTAGTAATTCTGAGTTAGTCCGGCTACATTATAATTGTGTTTCATTCTGTTTCGTACTCCAGTATCGTATACACGAGCTTCAAACTTCATCTCAATTATTCGGTCTATTAGCAAAACAAGGCACGAAATAACAAACAATATTAGATTGGCATTTTTAATAATGTGATAGGGTTTGTACATATGTATGTGCGTTAATTAATGTAAAGCTTCAAAGTGAATATATTGAAATAAAACATTTATGTGGTGTTCTGTTTACAAAAGTCAAATTCTTAACGGATGAGATAAGCCCAAATTACGAATTGATCTGAACTAATCAATGTTTAAGTGTACAAAGACTCGTTAGTTGAATATTTGCTGCAGCTGTTTCCTTCTTGCATCATATTCTTCAGGCCACACGACGCTCTCAATCCAGGGCACGTAGTGCGAGACCCTGGTGTACATGCCGGCCGAGCCGGGGATGCCGCAGTCCTTGCCGTATGATGTCACACCCACGATGGTGTACAGGCATTTGGAGTAGTGCCCTTGGAGAGGCCCACCGCTGTCCCCCTAAAAGGAAAGTGAAAGCAGAGATTTTGTAATCTTTGCAAAGATAGTTTTGATTCATAGAAGTTAGCTATTTTGCTTTTGAACAATACCATCAACTATGTAGATGTTATACACATCGCACGGGTCTTACTCACGGTGGAAATTACAAAGGTACGCTACCTCTTTTCTCCCGACGCTGCCTGTGTAATATGTGTAGGTACTTTACTGGTGTTATTTTATTAATTTGTGTAAGCTACCAAACACGTGTACCAAATATTTTTTATCGTATACATTATTTTTATTATAGCAACGTACAAAATGTATTTACATTAATTATTATTATTAAATATAAATATATATTATTATAATTAAATATATTATTAAATATTTTTTATTAATAATAAAATTCCGTAAAATAGCTTGAACACACATAGACTTTCTTCAAAGCAATTCGTGTGTACTTACCTCGCAGGTATCAACAATTTCAAATTTAGATCCGTAGCACATCTGTGTATTGTGGTCATAGCCACGCGCGAGGTGTCTGTGAGCTGGGAACATGGCTGAACACTCTGCTTCACTGAACTCCTCTAAATCCACCTGGAAAGTCAGTGATACTATGAGCAAGTATGTTCCCAGGGCTAAGGATACTGTTAAGCGAAATGCACCTGAGCATGGCAGTGTGACGATTTCCGTGCATCTCCTACCAGGGCCTTACTTTTTGGGGCCGTACAACCAAGGCAAGGCTACCACGAAAGTTTTTTCGTAAAGCATTGAATGGATTGTGGATCTTTAATAGTTCCTCTTGAATCTCCTTTAAAACAAAAAGCACCAGTCAATTTGTACCTGGTTGGACTGAAAGCTGCCTTTTTATACTAGAGAAAAGGCTGGGCAGATGGATGGCACTTACCACTTGCAGGGTATCTGCTAAAGCTTGTCTGTGACCGAGACGTCCCCAGCCCGATGCGCCGGCAAACACTTTCCACTGGGTCCCAGTGTCAAGGCAAGCGGGTAGCAAGTCGTTGCCGAAAGCTATCCTGCAATTACAACAAACACGTCATTCTTACAGACTATACAATATCAGTCTATTAATTGTCCAATTGCTGCAAATAGGCCCCCACAGATACTCAGTTGAGAGACTAAAGAACTAAGTTAACACAAAACTTAACAAAGAAAACTCTAAGTTAAAGATCACGACTTCAATAGAGGTCAAAAGGTGTATACTGAATATGCCACAAACATAACCCAATGGAACAATTAAAAGTTTTTTTTTAGGTAAAATCGCTTACTCAGTTTCCGTCTCGAGAAGTGCTATGTCGTGATACTTGGAAGGTGCTTTGTATTCGGGGTGGATGATGATTTTCTTGATCTTGTATATCTTCCAGGATTCCTTTGGGTCGGAACGTTTAAGTAAGCCGAGGGCAGCGAATGATATGTTGCCCCTGAAAATTCAATGCAGTGTGACGATCGACAGTTATGATTTATTTTTAAAAGTTTTAGCTGATAAAGGGGATCAGATATATCTTACAGCACTCGCGTTGACGTACAGTGTGCAGCAGTGAGTATGTGCCTCTCGCTGATGACCGAACCCCCACACAACCACTGCGCTGACTCCACATCGTTCCCATAACCGATCAAAGCCTGAAACATATAATTGCCTGTGTATAATATATATAATGCAATTATTCTGTTGATACATGATTCGCAAGGCTTAATTGAAATGAATGATTAGATTTTGACTCACTGACCCACCATTCAAGATTATAATTTTGGGATCTGATAGTTACATACCACATGTGGGAATTCCCACCGTTCGGCATTCCGTCCTCCAGTAGTGAAACCCACGTATTTTTTACCTAAAGTGTAATTATGGCACTTCAAGTCTTCTACCCATTCTTTAGTCAAAGTAAAGTAGCCAGGAAAACGGCACTTAAATGGCAACTTTTGGAAGTAATCGTAGCATTCTGGAAAAAGGAAACATATTGTTCAAAACTTAGGATAAACCTTGAGCTAAGGAAAGCAGGTGTCTATTCGCTAAGGTAGCTGATATTGCCAGCAGGTGAGCCGAACTCTTCAATAGCCTTCGTCGGAAACAGGTTGATGATGATGACATAAATAGATCTAAGTTTCATAATAAAGTTAATAAACTTACTCTCTTTAGCAAGTGAATGTTCTTTATCCACCAGATCCCCAGACGGGCCTATAGCTGTGTTGCGATATCTGAAATTCATCGTTGTAGAACCATGTTAGGTAAATAAAGTACAAGTTCCTTCTTTTAAGCACTTCAAGGTTTGGTATCTAGTATTATATACATATATGTAGTAGTCCCTTACTTCTCCTCTCCAATCACGCAATCAGTGCAGCACACAACTGGTTCATTATCCTTATAAGAACAGATGTCCGGTAGCTCAGGGATCTGGTATTCTACAATATCGTAGCCCGCATTGGTCTAAAAATAAATTTTAATAAATAAAGCGATGATTACCGAGCTCTATGGGCTATGACAGCTACAAAACATACTTTAGTAACAATAAAAAAAAGTGTGGGCTTTTTCGTAAAATCATCAAGCGGGCAATGGAATTTGGGAAAATGCTTATTGTTTACTAGTTCCCGCTTGCAAGTTTTAAATATCATAAAGAACTCTAATTTTCTAATCAACTACGTCATCGATATAAATGGTTTCATAGCAATATTTCATATACTTACAAACAAATAGGTCAGAGCAGCTGAATTACACTTGAATACATTCACACAGGTACCTGTAACTCCCTTTGTGATACATGAAACCCCTGAAATAGTACTTATAAACATTTAACATACATCCTCAGTCTTATAAGAACCTGGTGGAAGGCATGCGTCGTGTCGGGGACAGAATGATCAAATGAAACTATTATCCGTTGACACCCTTCAATAATCCTGTTCGTCTAGTAATGGTTTTCTGGATCCCACCTATCTAATCAATTCGTTCAGACGTTATGGATGACAAAAGCATGACAAAAAGTCTCAAGAAATTGAGATGTATATTTATTCACTAGCTGCCGGCCGCGGTTTCACCGGAACACATTACGCACCAAGATAAAAAAGAAGCTTTTATGTTATTCTCGTGTATAAGCTGTAATGTTAAAATTCGATACTGGTTAGTTTCATGACAATTCGTTCAGCTGTTAAAGCGTGAATGAGGAACAAATGTAGAAATATCCCAATTCACAAAAATTAATCGCCTCCTAACATGTCTAACTTTTTAAACTGTTGAATAAGCTGTATCAATGGTTTAAATAAATTGAGTGCCTGAGTTGTTGTAAAGTTATTTTCTTTAATTTTGTTATAAATATTTTGTACTTATATAAAAGAGATTTTTTATATATCAAAGGTCGATGAATGACTGTTATATTACAAAAGAATTAAGGATCAATATCAATAAAACTGGTTAAGAAACCAGTTTTCGTTTATTACATTGTGTCCGTCAATTGATGACTCTGACATCATCGTGTGCTTGTAAACAAATAAATAAACTTGAAGTGCATTTAATGCACACGGTCATTATACCTTAAAAACGTTTGTTTGTGTTTTGTGAACCTCTAAACGACTGGAACGATTTTATTGGCAGAAACCTAACCGCAATAAAAATGAACAGCAGTTTGTTCATTTTTATTTTTTATTTGTTTTAGTAGGTTAGTAAGAGATTCTTGTTGAATAATTATACCTTCGAAATGACAAAACGCGGATAGCGCCACGGAAAGCAGTTAGTTTAAAAAGTACAGACGCCATCACATCAAGCTACAATCTGTCAAATTACCTTAATAGATTTTCAACTTAATCCCTGAAGAACATGGTTCAAAGCTGATTTGGAAAAAAAAACCAGTTTCGCATAGTTTGATGTCCTGGCGTCTGCATGCGAATGAATAAAGCAAATCTGTATAGTAAAAATATATTACAGCAGGTTTGTATTTATTACTAATCCCTGTACAGTTTCATAAAAAAAAACAACTTGAGTTTATGAGGAAAATCGCTTTAAAACGGTTTATACCCGACCAGAGTCAATAATCTGCCAACGTTAAGGTATCATCAAGTTACAGACGCTAGCACATCAAGCTACTGCAATGTCTCTTTCATGTGATTTTCAACTTTATCGCTGAGGCGTATGGTTCAACTTTGTCAGTTTTGGTAGCTTGATGTGCTGGCGTCTGTACTTACAGTTAATTTATCACCATGCTGTTAATTTATCACTTAAACAAATTAAGTTACTTAACTTACCCAGTTGTCAAAAGATCATATCTGGTAAATCGTAATTAACCGATTTTGGTATTAAAGTACATAGTTAGTAAATCATGCACAAATACAGATAAGGAGATTAATGAAAAAGTCTCACCTTCCGGGAGCTTCAGTTCACAATTAACACAACTCAAAATACCCAAAACGTATAAAAATAAAAAAAATTTTTGTTCGACATTCATTTTTTTTTTATTCACAAGAAACGCGCGTCGAACCTACTCGTTTAATGACAACTGACTCGACTTTCCTCGAAGTCAAAATATATACTAATATCACTTATATGTGAATATCATATATGTATATATGTATAGGGTGACTGGTAATTAGTGACCGATATTCAGAGATCCAGAAATTACATCATCAAAAACTCACAAAATTAATCTTTAAATTAATATATGTATATTTATATATAGGGTGACTGGTAATTAGTGACCGATATTTAAACACGTGATTGTACTCATGATTACAAACAACTTTCCCGAAGAAACTATTTTTGTTATTTTTTTATCATTACAGCAAAATTCAAATTTGCGCTCGCCGTCGCCCGATCAGCTGTTAGCGGCGAGGCCCCGTGCCCGCGTTGTCAGTAATTTTGCTATAATGATAAAAAAAACAAAAAGTTTCAAGTTTCTTTGGGAAAGTTGTTGGTAATCATGAGTACAATCACGTGTTTAAATATCGGTCACTAATTACCATCATCATCATCATCATCATCAGCCTATAGCAGTCCACTGCTGGACATAGGCCTCTCCAAGTGCAAGCCACTGAGATCGATTTTCGGCTTCTCGCATCCAGCTCCTACCAGCCATCTTGAGCAAGTCATCACTCCAACGTGCCTGAGGACGTCCTAATTACCAGTCACCCTATATATTAATATATACATATAAATTAATTTAAAGATTAATTTTGTGAGTTTGTGATGCTGTAATTTTTGGATCTCTGAATCGATTGAGAAAATATAATTCATACAACTATACTATAAATTTCATGACTGGCCAGAAATTATAACTAAGATATCATTATTTTTTTTATTTAACCCCTCTACAGATTTATTATAAGTTTATAAGCATAGATTATTTACATACAATACTTATTATTAATAAAAATTCTGAAAACTAATTAACTATAACAAGTAAACATAAATAAATAAAAAGCATCGAAAAACTCATCCCCATCGCTGTGTACTGGGAGCATACCCAAGAGGCTGGCAGCATTGCCACGTTGTATGGCAATGCTTATTCTCTGACCAAAGTAATAGTCAGCCAGTTTTTGTTACCTACCTAAATGTTAATACATGCTAAGGTAACAACCCGAGCTGCGCTAATGAGGATTAACGCAGCCCGGGTAGTTTTCTAGAATTTAAAAAATAAACGAAATACTCATTCACATTTTATTCATTTGAGTGTAGAACTATCAAACGGCTGCAACTTCTTCTGGCCAGACAATGCTCTCAATCCAGGGCATATAGTAATGGACGTTGGTGTAAATGCCGGCCGAGCCGAGGAGGCCGCATTCCTTGCCGAATGACGTCACACCCACAATGTAGAAGAGGCATCTCCTGTTATCTTCATTAAATTGAAGAGGTCCACCGCTGTCGCCCTAGTATGATGGATAAACGTAGACTCAATGAACTCATTTTAAAAAGTTACTCATACTTACACACAAAAGCACTTTCGGCAGCTTTTCTTTCCGTTACCTCATTTATGGGAAGTCGGTTAATAAAAATTATTTGTTCATCAACAGAATCATCATAAGAAGTAGAACATGAATATTTAGGTACCTCGCAGGTATCGACCGCTCTGCTATGACTGCCCAAGCACATCTGCGTGGTGTGGTTGTATCCGCTGCGCAGCAATCTGTGCGGCCGGTAAATAGCTGCACACTCTTCTTCGCTGAAGAGTTCTAAAAACATCTGAACAACAAAAATACAACAGCTGTTTATCTTGCGACTACATTTCTGTGAGAAGCCATTCTAGGTTTACTGATATAGTATAACATGTCTGTGAAGCAATAGCACAGGAGTTGCATCAGGAACGAGGCAGAAGGGTGTTGTGACGTATCGTTCCGACCCAGTCGCGTTTAGTGGTTCGTGCGGGCCTTCGTGCAGGTCACACATCGAGATAGACACTTTTTTTTACCTAGTTCTAGCCGGAATTATATCGGATAGACCTAGTATTATCCAACAGGGAATGGCTGGACCTAGTTGTAGCCGGCACCATGAAGGATAGACCTAGTTTTACCCGAAAACAATCGGCTAATACTAGTGGTAACCAAGAGTGAGTGGCTACACCTAGTTCTAACCGGCTAAACCTAGGTGTGGCCGCACTGTGTCGGGTTTAAGCCGTAACATATACAGTCATTTGCAATGCAAAATTTGCACTTACCACTTACAATGTGTCGGCTAGTTGATTATTGTTACCCAGCCGGCCCCAGCCAGACGCTTCGGGGGGCGCATCGTAGCTTTCGCTTACGGCCAAGCACGCCGGTAAAATATCACTGCCAAAATTAATCCTGTAAAGAAGTTTTGTAGCATATGAACGCCACGGCTGGCTAAGGAAAAAAAAATTAAAGTTTTGCAAATTCGGAAACTGGATGCAGTACATATACATACATATACCTCGGCCAAATTCAATCAATGGGCCACTCCAGGTATATATGTATAAAAGTAGAGCGAGACTGTATGAGTTATATGGTATGAAAACTTGTAAAT
The DNA here is from genome assembly GCA_958496145.1 of Heliothis peltigera. Taxonomy (NCBI): domain Eukaryota; kingdom Metazoa; phylum Arthropoda; class Insecta; order Lepidoptera; family Noctuidae; genus Heliothis; species Heliothis peltigera. The sequence continues at coordinate 7,820,489 of OY292346.1, forward strand.
TCAATGATAATTTTGTAAATAATTATTTACAATTTAATTATAAATATAATACTATATACAAAGAAAATAAAAAAGAGACAAATTAAAATAGTGCATCAAAAAATTCCTCCGCATCGCTGTCAGCGGGGATCGTGCCCAAAAGGCTGGCCGCATTGCCACGTTGAATGGCAATGCTGATTCGTTGGCCAAGGTATTGGCCAGCCCTTTGGTCACGTGTGGACTCCACTAAACGCATGCTTAACTCTTTGAAAAGTTTGTGGGCACTTGGGCCCCATGGTCCCAGTGTTTCAACCCCAAACGGTTCAAACATGTAATTGCCGATTAGGTTTACATATTTGCGCCGTTTGAGGTTTTCCGCGGTAGCAGCAGCCGCACCGGCACAGCTCGCCGTACTGGGAAGGTGGGAAGGTGCAAGGGTGTGTGTGTGTGGGGTATAATTAAATTGTAAATAATTATGTACATTATCTATACTTATATGAAATAAAACCTACAGAACACATTTTGTAAATAATGTTAAAAAATATTCGAAAATATTTAAAAAGGTTTGTATTATTGCAAAGTCAAAATTTTTAGGTGATTCAATTAAAAATTCCGGCAATAAAATCTGTCAACCATGAAAATAAGTTGGAAATCATTCTTGACGACAAACTTATTAGTAATGCGACTGACGTAGCCAAAGCTTTTAACGACTTCTTCGCGGATATACCTATAAATACGACTCGTTCCTTAAATTCATCTTCGACGGACGCTGAAAGTTTTATGCGTAATAGCGTGCGTGCTATGCGTGTACCTAAATGTGATTCACTGTTTAGTTTTGAGCACGTGTCACCAATGGATGTGATTAATATTTTTTAAACTCTCAAATTGAAAAACACGGCTGATTATTGGGATATTTCTATTAAACTACTAGGTATTATAATTGATGTCATTGCCCCTTATCTCGCTATCACATTCAACAAATGCATTGATGTTGGTGTTTTTCCTGATCTCATGAAACGTAGCAAAGTCATACCCTTATTTAAATCAGGCATTAAGTCCGACATGAGCAATTTTAGACCCATTTCTATCTTACCTGCCTTAAGTAAAGTATTTGAAAAATTTATACTCAAGCAGTTAATCCGATATTTTAATGTAAATAGCCTCCTCCATACTGAACAATATGGCTTTACTAAAGGTCGCTCAACCACTGATGCTGGTGATGATCTTTTGAAACACATCTATAGTGCATGGGAAAACTCTCAAAATGTAATTGGAGTCTTTTGTGATCTCTCCAAAGCTTTCGATTGCATTCATCATGATACACTTTTGTGTAAATTACGCTATGACGGAGTCCAAGACGGAGCTCTTAAGGCGTAGATATAAATGGTACTAAATCTTCGGGCCTTCCAGTTCAGCTAGGCGTGCCACAGGGCTCTATACTAGGTCCAATCTTATTCTTAGTGTATATTAATGATTTGCCTTTCCACCAAAAAAATATATATTTAAACCAATAGATTTAATCCTTTGTCTTTGCTTGAATTGCCATTCAATAGATTTAAAGTACAAGTTAAGACTGTTCTTGCAAAGAAGACATATTATACGATTCATGATTATTTGAATGATAAGTGTAGTTAGTCGCCATGTTAAGCGCAGGACAGCTCTGATGATTGTTGTAATTCTCAAAAATATTCATTGACATGTGTATTAATTTCTTGACATCTTTATCTTTATTTTTTATTTTCTAATATTGACAAGATGCATACATTGTAATTATATGTATTTCTTTATTTTTCTGCTTTCAATATAGTAAATAAGGTCCACTAGTTAGTGAGTACTGATTAAGTGTTACTGGGTGTTATTGCTTAGCAGTGAGAACGTCATGCTCCCCTAGACGGTATTGTTTGCGGTAGCGTCGGCGGTCGGGTTGCCTCCCTCCCTCAAAAATATGCGAGGGTGGCGATGGCTGATTCTCGCGTTATGCTCGTGAACGGGTGCTGCTTGTGGTGCCAGGTCGTCACACTGCCTACATACTGAGTATTGTAGATTTTTTCTTATTTTTTGTTTTTTCTATACTGTGGTCCTAATTTGCTAGATTGGCGGCTTATGTTGTACATTATAGTTACAACAGACCAGCACACGTAGGTGGGCACTCCCTTATCTCCTAATAGCATCATATCATTGGAGGCTGTGAATTTGTTTAATTCTAGTTTTATTTATAAAATTTATTTAATGCTTGAGTTACATAAACGTATGTAGGTATAAGGTTGAGTGTCAGCCCGCGTGTGGTACAAAAGTATTTCAACTTCTTTATATTGTTAGGTATATTATGTTTAATTACTTGCTTCATTGTACAAATTGTGTATTAAGAGCGCGTGCACCGAGAGTTGGCAACGTCGCAAATAGCTGTCAAATATTTACACGTTTTAATTAGTTTGGCCAATTTACTATATGAAAGTAAGACATATGGCTATGTAGTGCACTAAAACATTGAATAGGAATTGCTATTAAAACACTGAATTTGATGTTTAAAACGTTTTACTTGTAAAAAAAGGCACTTGGAAAGTTTCCAAATACGTTTTTTACATATAAAACTATATATTCGGTGTTAAAATATTAATAATTGCATTCTCTATTAACTTTTTTAGTGCACTATAGAGCATTATTTTATGATTTCATAAAATAATCTTGAGAAATTAATTAAAACATGTAAATATCTGACAGCTATTTGCGACGTTGCCAGATTTTCGAACACGCGCCCTTAAGAAAATATTTATTTAAAGGTTCTTCAAACCAACAGACAGGCATGTGTTGCTGGGGAGTTTGTTGCGCCACTTCTTCTTCCCAGCAAAAACATAAAGGAAGTGGTGAAGGGTGGGCGTTTTGGGGGCTGTCTTTAGCAATTTTTGACCTTCCAAATGTGCTGTTTTGCAGCCAAGTTTGAATAAATGATTTTGAGTTTGAGTTTATGTATGCTTACTCGGTATCGGTCTCCAAAAGTGCGATGTCATGGTACTTCGAAGGCGGCCTGTACTCAGGATGGGCGATGATTCTCTTAATTTTATATATCTTCCAATATTCCTTCGGGTCCGTTCGTTTCAAGAGACCAAGTGCAGCAAATGTGATGGTGCCCCTGAAAAATTGGGTTTTATAAAATTACAAAGCAACCAAAAGCTCAAACTTTCTTAATTTGACTGCCTGGCTGGTGTAATACGTAAGCCATAACACGACCAGACGGCTGGTCAATACTTTGGCTATAGAATATGCGTTGCTGTCCAACAGGGCAATGGCAATGCAGCCAGCATTTTGGGCATGTTCTCCGCTGTCGGATTGAAGTTATTCCATCCATAGTTAGTAATTAGTTTATCACAAAACCGGAGATTGTCTTTGGGTACATTTCTATAGTGTATACAGGGACAGATGTAGCTCGGTTTTGTGTCACCCTAATGTTGCCTTTGGCACCACCTTCACCTTCTAATAATCCGGGACTTTATGTATAGTCCCGTGGTCTAGAAGAGATATATAATAGTAAAAATTAAAATAACTTTACTTATTTGCCCGTCTTAAATCGGTTCCACATTTTTTTGTGAAAATCTTATTTATGACTTTTTTAAGGAACCTTTTGCGTTTTTAGTATAAATGATAAAGTATATTTATTTTGCAAGTAGGTTAAAATCAACACTTTTACACGTCAACACATTTTTTATAAACAAAAACGAGATGAGGTCGGCATTTCCTAACTGACTACCTTGAGAAGAAACGCCGAAACAAACTCAAGGGTCACAGTCTCTTTTAGGGTCCAGACATAAAAAGAAATTACATACTAAAGTATGGATGAGCAATGTAGGCTTGTGTAAGAACAAACCCCGGAGATCTTTTACGTTAACGTCAACTTTTTGAATCCTATCGCTTAGGTATGAAGCAATAAGATCCAGTGAAGGATTTCTTATTCCGTAGTGGTGAAGCTTCCTGATCAAGGTTTCATGAAAAACTCAGTCAAAGGCCTTGCATAAGTCACAAAAAATACCCAAAGCATCACATGAGTTCTCCCATGCGTCATAGACGTGGCCTAGAAGTTCAACACCGGCATCGGTTGTTGCTGAACTTCCTTGTCGACCCCTTGTGAAACCAAACTGTTTATTATGTAATAATTTATGCTTATTGAAGAATCTCTGCATCTTATTAAGAATTAACTTTTCAAAGATTTTACTAAATGTAGGTAGCACTGAGATAGGTCTGTAATTAGTGGGGTCTGAAGTGCTACCAGATTTAAATAATGTTATAATTTTGCTATTCTTCATAAGATCAGGAAACTTACCTGACTCAATACAATTATTGAAAATATTTGCCAAGGTGGGTGCAACAGTGTCAATAATAGACCTAGCAACGTCCACCGAGTTACCCCATATGATAGTATGATCCCGTTATCCTGGCAGGCAATTCATTAATGCACTTATGCTGATATCTGTTTAGGCATGACAAAAGAAGAAACAAAATGTTATATAAACTTACAGATAATGGGTGGAGATACAGTGGCCCGCTGTGAGGATAAACCTCTCGCTGATGATGGAGCCTCCGCACAACCATTGCGCGGAATCCACGTCATTTCCGTAACCGAGTAAAGCCTAAAATATTACCCCGCTATAACTTAGCATAGACTAAAAGCGTAGAAACTAGGGTGTTAACAGATATTATTCGTGTGCTTGATAAGGAAAATTTAATTTATAGCGACACAAAAATCTACTGCATTGCCATCTATAATAATATAATATATATTGGGACACCTTTTTTTTCACACACTGTCGGATAGCCCCATGGTAAGCTATTGATTAGTTTGTGTTATAGGTGTTGACACAACTGATAAACTACACATACTTTACACATACAATATCTATATCCTACTACTATTATAAAGGCGAAAGTTTGTAAGTATGGATGTATGGATGTATGGATGTTTGTTACTCTTTCACGTAAAAACTACTGAATGGATTTGAATGAAACTTTACCACAATATAGCTTATACATCAGAATAACATATAGGCTACTTTTTATCCGGGTATGCAAAGTACTTTCCTCAGAAAGCGGGTGAAACCGCTGGCGGAAGCTAGTAAATACATATATTGTAACACCCAGACCACAGCCAACAATCATGCTCATCACACAAATGTCGACCATGCCGGGAATTGAACCCGGGACCCTTAGCTCGGCAGTCCGGCGTGGTAACCATTGCGCCATAGGGGTCGTCAATAAAATAAAAACGATGTAATTCAATAAACAATATTTTACTATTTTTATTTTCTTTGTATATAGTTTTTTTTTAAGTTTGTAAACATATGTAAATATCACTGTATTATACAGGGTTATTAACATCATAATCAACCACTTTTGTTCTATGACTTTTAAAAATTCATCATATTTTAGTTCATCAGATTTTCATACAAAAATAAAAATATTTAAATTTAACGCTCTAAAGGTAACAAAGTCTATGCGAAGCAAAAGAAATTCAACTAGGTACCTCAAAACTATAACTACGAGGACAGCGCGCGGCAGGATGTAGGTAGTACAGCAAAATACAGAGTTGAAATGTGTTAGATAGGACAACAAAATCTTGAAGATTTGTTTTTTGGTAAATGTTTTATATATGTATGTAAATGTATGTTTTGTAAAAAGTCATAGAACAAAAGTTGTTGTTTATGATGATAGTAATACAGTCCTGCAAGGTTGTCGGTGTTTTAGAAATAACCCTGTATACGTTATATTTAATAGTATTGACAAAAGAAATGAATGAATACGTGCTTCTTTACAATTTTCTCTGAATAATAAATGTTAGGAAAGAATATTTAGTTTTAATTCCGCGAGACAACAGTCGAGTCAACAGATGCCTCGGGGAGGGGCGAAACGCGTGTCGAGTCGGCTTGGTTGCAGGGCTTGCTGCCTTTTCTCCGTGTGCAGGTGCATGAGGGTGGGAGGGTGGTATCTTTCCTTCCTGGGCTTGTGTACGTGGGCGGGAGGGCGGTATTGCATGTGCATCCTGCACCCAATGCTAGATTTTTCTCGCGGAATTAAAGCTAGATATTCTTTCCTAACATTTATTGTAATGGATTTCCGCAAAGTAACGCCTGATTCAATAAGTTATAAATAATTAATAGGTCGACGAGACCATATGAATAAATCCGACATCAACTATCAGGGCAGTACAAGACACAATTCGAGTCTGGTCAAAGGCAACCCTGCTTGGGTCTATGGGGTTTGAAGATCTTTACTCTCTGTGATACCTATTGCTTAAGATTTGATTTGATCGAATCTTTTAATTTCGATTTAAAATTGTTTTTTGACATACCAAATGGGGAAACTCCCATCTATCCGCGTTGCGACCGCCCATACCCATAGCAACGCTAATAGAATGCCCGTGACATTTTTCATCCTCGTTCCAAAATTTCTCGACTTTTATGTTACCCCCGCCTCTGCAGCGGTATGGCAGACGATCGAAGTATTCCCAGCATTCTAGAACACAGTTTTTATGTCACAAACATATAAATCCTTTCAGCAGGTACCTAATATGTTAATCTATTATCGAACTCACTTCTAGAAGCAACGGTGGAGCCACGATCACGAAGTCTCCCGTTAAAATCAACTATTTTTTCTCGGTAGCTGAAAAAACCTTGTTATTTAATTTTCGCATAAATATATTTTTGGAAGTGTCAGACTTATTAAAAGGTTTTTTTTTAACTGGGAAATAATCAAATGACCCCGCCGAGGGTGCAGCTGTAGGCAGTGTCAGATTCTTACTGACTAAAAGCCACTAAGATGCTTCTGGAGGTCCCCGTGTGTCAGGGCCACGGTAACTCTTACAAACAACCCGCAGCCCGGACAGACCTTGGCACTAAGGGTCCTGTGTTGCATTGTACACCCTTAGATGAAAATTATTACAATAAAAGACTTCACTTAACACAGTTTTACAGGGGGAGAGACATATGTAGCTGGGAACTGCAATTTTTGTGGGACCTCAGCATGTAATATGCTATGCCCAGACACTATCAGGCACTCGTCGCGGTGGTGCTTCTCTATTTACCACAAATTTTCACTCGTAGGTAAATGGGGCAGACATGTAGGTACTTACTAGTTATCATCAGAAAGTGAACATTCCGTGCAACAAACTATGGGTTCATTGTTCTTATAAGAACACACGTCTGGCATGTCTGGTATGCTTCCCGAACGATGACTGTAGCCCGCGTTTGCCTGGAAATGACGGACTAAAAAAAGTTATCTCAAATTTTCGTAATTATTATTATTATGGAATATCATAATTATTATGGAAAAACGGAACAGATAAGCATAAATGAAGCCTATTATATTGAATTAATGTTGATTTGCTTTTTGCATTATGTAAACGGCCAGTGTCATGATTGTAAAACACGTTTAGCTAAACATAATTATAGTTAATTATAAGTTGTCTGACGCTGTTTTGGAAAGAGTTTATGAGCGCGCCAAGCGCCCACCAACCGTACACTCCGCACTATTGGGGACATACTTGCTCAGCACAATGAATTAGACCTATTTACCGACGGATTGGTACACTTATACAATAAATTTACATTAATTCTAAATAAGGCCTTTTGTATTTTTTGATGTTTATAAGTGCTTTGGACTATCTGTTAACTTATAACGCACTTATAATATAATATATTTTTACTGTACGAGTTCATGCAAATATATTTTTAAACACTTGAACACTAAGCTATGTGAATTGAATATTCCAAAAAAAATTCTAGCTTATTAATGATACCCATAAAAAACTAATCGACCAAAATGTAAGTAAAGATAGAAATAAACCTGGTAGAGGTAAAGTTTACCCATTGGGCAAGCGTGTTGATTAACGCTCATTCCTTCTCTGTATAGCTTGTGCCTTGCAGTGGGACAATACATAGGATGAAGATGAGCAACTTTCCCTATTTATCGTAGGTTTCAATAAATAAAAATAACACAATTCACAAATGAAAGACAAGCAAATGAAGTCTAAAAACATCACACCTCAACATACGCTCATCTCGGCCTGTTTTATTGGCGGGTATTTGTAAGAGGGAATAGGTAACTATGTACTTACATAAATATAGGTCAGAGCAGCAGCAGGACATTTGTACACATTGACACACGTACCGTTGTAGCTATTTGTGTCAATGCAAGGCTCACCTAGAATTTTTACAACAACGAGATTGTTAGTAATGCATAGTGATCCTAGACAAAATCTTAAAAAAAAATGTTAAAATGTCGTGGTATCAAATTGTATTTCTAAGTAATGGGAGGCTTGTCATCGTATCAGCTTCTCTAAAATTCTTAATTTCTAAACCCCCAACATATAAAGAGGGGTGATAAAGTTTGACCGCGTTATGTGTCTGTTTGCGTCACCGCAGCTCTTAATCTATACTTATAATAAATCTGTACATTGAATATATTTTCAAAATAACTATCAGGGGGTGATGTGATCGATACTGATGCAAAAATGCAATCAGTAAATTTTTTGTAAAAACAAAAACTACTGGACGGATTTTAATGAATAAAATAAAATAAATTTCATCACGCTACAATCAATAGGAGCAGAGCAGTGAAGGAAAATGTTGGGAAAACCGGAGAAGTTACACGATTTTTTAAGCTTTCGTCGCGTGTGCAGCCTTAATTGTTAAAGCTATATAGAAATTATGTATGACGGAAATATTCTACATAAAATTATCTAAAAAATATTCCACAACAGCATATGTCTATCTTTAATGGTTGACTCACAATAACACGTATAACTCCCGATAGTTTAGCAGTTCGGAGCTTTCTGATTATTTGTTATTGATTTGTTTACTCTCATGTTCATAATATTCTCACTCAGCCCTAATTAACAAAAGATAACATTATTGCATATTCGCCCCGTGTCGTTGCCGCGCTCGACGCGGGTCGGCCGGTAGGTATAATAAGGCGGGAGGTCCGAGCGCGAGCTTCTCATCCCGACAAAAGTTAGGCTTAAGAGCGCTTATTCCGAAAGTTGGCAACGTCGCAAATAGCTGTCAAATATTTACACCTTTTTGATTAATTTGTCTATTTACTATATGAAAATAAGAAATATGGCTCTATAGTGCACTAAAACATTGAGCAGGAATTATAATTAAAACACAAAATTTGATGTTGTAAACGTTTTAGGAGTAAAAAAGGCGTTTGGAAAGTTTCCAAATACGTTTTTTACAATTAGAACTATATATTCGGTGTTACGATATTAATTATTGCATTCCCTATTATTATCTTTAGTGCACTATAGAGCCATAATTCTTATTTTCATATAGTAAATTGGACAAATTAATTAAAAGGTGTAAATATTTGACAGCTATTTGCAACGTTGCCAACTTTCGGCATAAGCGCTCTTAAGGCGCACACAGGCGTAGCCGCGGGGGTCCTCTCTATAGGTTATATATCTGAACAACACATAGACTACTTTTTGTCGCGAAAACCGACATCCACGCGGGCGGAGCCGCGGGCGACCGCTAGTAATAAAATAGAAAGTTTGTGTGTAGGTTTCGATGTTTGTTCTTCAATCATGCTGAAATTTGGTACACATCTAATGTACTACAAATTAAGACGTACGAAGGAGACTTTTATCGGAGCGTTGGGATTACTTCATAGGGGTGAAACAGCGGGTTGAAGATACATGGGCAGCACACTGAATGAATTTTTCAAATCAGTCTCCTAGTCCTTGAGATTATTGCTTTTTCAAGCAAACAAACAAGCAAAATCTTCAGCTTATTATTATTAAGTAGGTATAGCTTTATCAGTTGCAGTTCAGTACGTTTTAATAAAAACATTCTAAGGAAAAAAACGCGGATTAAACTGACCTAAGATAACACAGTATCATCTGTACCATTTACTCATTATTTGTGACAATATACCCTCACCACACTCCAAGAATACTATTAAGTTTGTGCCAATTCTTTAAAAAAACTCCTTGATGTAGTATCGAGGAGCGCCTGACCACCACTAAATTTATTCTTGCTTGTTCTTATTAAAAAGATGCTCTCACTGCCTAGATACTGTGCTTTCATTATAGGCGAAATCTCTAGGGATTTTCTTAAGCAGCACAGTAGGATCTAAGAGATCTAAGTAGTCAGGCGGAAATATCCATGGTGAAAACCATTTACAGGCAATATCCATCTACTAGCTGTGGTTGCAGCAAAAATAATTATATAGCTGGTTCGTTATTCTATTCGTCGTTCGTTCTCTATTTAAAAGGTCTTACCTTCATTAAGATTTAAATCGCAAAATACACAATTTAAACAAATGAGCGTCCACACAAATATTATGTACTTTTCTTTCGCCATTCCTGCCGACGCCTGGCGCACGAAAACACACAGGACACACTGACAAACATATCAAGTTTCAAAACAGTTTCGATATAGTACCTAAGTACATATGTATGTACATCGCTCGCTTCTTTAGGTATATTCATATTTACATATAAAAATATGTAAGACGATATAAGAATGCGGCTTTTCAACAAATTTAGACGACTGATCTAAATCCATCGAAGGTAGTCGCTAGTGGTTTCACCCGCGTCCCGTAAAAACTACTCCGCGCACCCGGATAACATTAATTTTTAAATCTCCAAGCAAACAAACAAACTTCAGCTTTACTTACCCATATTAACCTATGTACGCAATGACAATTAAGGATGAGATGGCTGAAGGTAAACGTAACATGGAGGACAATATTTGCGCTACAAGGACCTGTTGGAAAGATATCTGAAAGTTTGCGCTGTTGACCCTCAGGGTAGGAGAGGCTTACCTTAAATAGGTTTTCTTGGTGCAAAACCAGCTATAAAAATGTCAAGTCTTCTTCTTCTTCTTCTTCAACCTTTAGTCACCCAATGCTGAGTGTAGGTCTCTTCCAAATCTTTCCACTTCTGGTGGTTTTGTGTTATGGCTATCCAGTGTCTTCCGGCCACTTTAACAAGATCGTCTGTCCACCTAGTCGGCTGTCTCCCTACATTTCTCTTTCCCGCTCGTGGCCTCCACTCCAACACTTTCCTGCCCCATCAAAATGTCAAGTAATCCGAAATAAAATGAAGAAAGACTTAAGACGAAGAGGACAAAAGCCGACATACACACATACTCTTAACTCTGCAAGTGAGCTGTACAGTTTTTTTACATACAAGAAGATTCTATTCTATTACCATAATAAAAAAAGAATATTGGTGCAAACACGATCTACAGCACTCGGATCTCCAACAATAACAGAGACGTGGGAATAGTGCACGCTTAGATATAGCATTAACAGCGTATAATAATTATTGCACCTGTGTCTCAGTTGGGGCAGGTGGGGTCTCAGTAGTACTGAAACTGAAAACTCACAGCGACACTGATTATTAATGCGTTTAGTTATTGCTTTTTCTGAAATAACTATAGCAAGTTGAGACCACTGAAGTTTAAAACCATTAAAAACAACTGAGATTAGAGATTATGACAATGACAGCACTGACAGCGTCAGTTGGTTAGTTGTGTTCTGTGTCAGTTTTCAATGTTGTATTCTTGTCAATTCTTGTCGGATTTGTGGATGTGGTGAATATAATTACACGTTTTTATTGATTTCTGTGTTAAATAAATAACAAATATACCTATACGCGACCATGATATGAACACTAATTCACCAAATAATCCAGAAAAGTAGTTTTAATCATTTGACTAAGCAACAAACGGTAAGTTATTTTTTGTTTTGTTTGTGATTCATTGGTGTTAGAACAATAAAGAGTCGTATATATCAGTCGTTCTAATTTGTTTCTAACAATTTCCAATCCCCACACCTGTTTGAAATGCATGAAATTTGCAATACAACTGAATTTTATTACTCAAAGGCATTTGAATTGCACGATATTGCAAAAAATCTTTCAAATTCTCTAAAATTCGTTTTTGATGATGTCACTGCATAAATTGGGTCATATTAAGTATCAGTTAATCTGTTAATTCTATTATTGTAATCATTTATTTTTACTCTCAGTTGTAGACATTTTTCCATGTCTATGGATCCCATTTTCTTCAAGCCTACTAAGTTGACAAAAAAAAGCATTTATAATTTCTTCATTTGATAACTGTCGCTTTAGATTCTAAATAGTAATGAACTCATGTATAACTTGAGGCTTACAAATTGGAAAATGGAATTGCTCATAATATAAAAAAAAAGCAAGAAACTCATCATAAAAGATCATTAATATAGTTATAAAATTACGAAGTACTAGTATTATTATTTACATAGTCCCGATTCATTGAGTCCAGGAATTGGTATAAATTGTAAATGTGTTTGTCAGTTATTTGTGCGGCAACTGCCAAATATTAAAAAGCCCTTTCAACTATTACATATTATATAGTCTTTACACAAACATACAAACTTCTAGTTTTATTATATGACAAGGAAATGATATTTGTCTTAATATTTATTTCTGTATTGTAAATGATTGAGTTTGTAGGAAAAATAGATATTCTATCTTTTATACATTATCAGATTTGATAATTACATTGAGTTATAAAAGTTACATAATTTGCAATAGATAGATAGAGAAGGTTCAATATTTTAATTAATTACTTAAGTAGAATTTGTATTTTCTTTTTCCTAAAGTGGCTTCCTTACACTATAATCAGACAACCATATGGCACAGTGGGAAATGAGTCTGCCTGCCACACTGGAGGTTGCAGGTTTGATTTCCACGTAAGTCAGACATTTGTAGGCATGAACATAGGTGTTTGATTTGGCGGGTGTTCCTATGTATAATATGTATGTATTTACAAAAGTACAAGTACAAGCACCCATAGTACCCATAGTACAAGCTCTGCTTAGTTTGGGACTAGATGATGTAGTGAGAATGTGTAAGGTATTTGAATGTTTATAATCCGATTACCTCCTATGATCCTTTGTTAAACTGTGTTTAAGACCTCACACAGCAGATAGCACTTAGGTGCTATGTTAAACATACCTTTTGCAATGTGTCTTAGTCTGACCACAATACACAAAACCCACCACAAACTAACTACTCAAACACACAAAACACCACATGTAGGTATGAGTTGGACCATAAACAATCATTTCAATTAATTTAAGAATATATGTATTGTTATAACTGATGATGATGATGATGATGATGATGATGATGATGATGATGATGATGATGATGATGATGATGATGATGATGATGATGATGATGATGATGATGATGATGATGATGATGATGATGATGATGATGATGATGATGATGATGATGATGATGATGATGATGATGATGATGATGATGATGATGATGATGATGATGATGATGATGATGATGATGATGATGATGATGATGATGATGATGATGATGATGATGATGATGATGATGATGATGATGATGATGATGATGATGATGATGATGATGATGATGATGATGATGATGATGATGATGATGATGATGATGATGATGATGATGATGATGATGATGATGATGATGATGATGATGATGATGATGATGATGATGATGATGATGATGATGATGATGATGATGATGATGATGATGATGATGATGATGATGATGATGATGATGATGATGATGATGATGATGATGATGATGATGATGATGATGATGATGATGATGATGATGATGATGATGATGATGATGATGATGATGATGATGATGATGATGATGATGATGATGATGATGATGATGATGATGATGATGATGATGATGATGATGATGATGATGATGATGATGATGATGATGATGATGATGATGATGATGATGATGATGATGATGATGATGATGATGATGATGATGATGATGATGATGATGATGATGATGATGATGATATTTTGAATTAATTAATTTTGAATTGTTTCAGTGACGAGGCCGTCATGGCTGAAACTTTGGACCCGTTATCACCCAGCCTGAATAGTGCCGGACGAGTCGATTCAGGCATTATACAGAAATTAAGGATGAGAATTGGCAGAGGGGGACCAGTTAACAGGCCTGTGGGCGAAGGTATGATGAAAAAAATCACGTATTGTCTAAAGAAATTGAAACAAAAGTCAAATAGCTAAGTAGATGGATTACCAGGCTCTCGAGTTACGTCAATGTCGACCTTGACATGTCAGAGAAACTGTGTGTTTTTGCGTAACATGGAAACACTAGGGTTGTGACGTCCTTGTCTAGTGTAATAGACAATTTTCGGAAAGAGACAGCAAGAAGTATGTTATGTTCCTCTGGGCCAAAGCATCTATCAGTCACATTTACTCAAAAAGTTCATTCCTATCTGTCCCTTCTCTCCCCCTTCGAAATGCTAATATCTAAAAAAATAAACGGCGGCGCGTTCTGTTCCGCGTGCTCCTCGAAGAGATGTCAGCAACATCGGAGCCCCTTAGGTCCCGGGTCTGCCTGCACTGCGGGTCGTTCGTTAGAGTAACCGTGGCCCTGGACACAGGGACCTCCAGAAGGGATATCGTGGGTTTTAGTCAGTAAGAGTCCCACTTCCTCAAGCTGCACCCTCAACGGGAGGAATCATTTAATGATTTCTAAAAATAAGTGCCCATGGATGGTTGTATACTTAACTACTATCGCCTATAAAATACCTTGACGTGCCGTGTTAATGGGTGCCAGGCCTTATTGGCTTCGAGAGTCAGTAGTTTTTCTGCTCAACTAAATGCAAGTCGATTCCACCACAGTAGTTAGAATTTCAAGGCTACAATGGCAATTCGAATCTAAATTATGAATAATCTAGCATAGTTCCGAGCTGTTAGGTTTGAAATGAGTGTGACACCTCGGAGCCATTGTTCGCTGAAGGTCGAAAAGCGATAATGTTGCAATGTCGTCAATTGGTCACTGGCCTATCAGTAATAGTGCAATAGTTATTAAGTAAAGTCGTTGAAAATGGGTGAAAAGTGCTCCACAGGTGAAGTTTGGAGGCCTCTCGTGTTTTTGATTGGGCAAAAAACACTCGATGGATATTTTAAACTTTTCTTCAATACAAATAATGATAATAAAAATCGTGAACTCCTTCAAACCTATGTAAAGAAAATACACTGTCCTCTTTAGAGATATTAAAGGCGCGACAAAAAATGTCCCCCCCCCCCGCTCCCCTAATATATTAACGCAGTGCAGTGCATTGAAGAGGTGAAGTTTCTACAGCGATATATTGATGTGTTCCAGGATATGTGGAGTTCGGAGAGTTCAGAACGGAACGGCCAGGGATCAAGAAGGTCGGCACATTTGCCGGCGTCTTCTGCCCCGTCGTGCTGTCCATGTTTAGCGCACTTGTCTTTATACGAATGGGTAAGTAAGTCCACCATCGCCCTTATTATTGTCTTACTGCGGAGCACAGGTACCAGCCTCTCAAGTATAAGTGTTCTTGTTCGATTCCAGGTCAGACGAGTACCAATGTAACTTTTCTAATGTACTTTCTAAGTATATCTTAGACAGCAATGACTCTGTTTTGTTAGAAACAAATTTGAGTTAACCAATCTTAATAATAATGAAAGCCTAATAAATAATCGTAACACTTATTAATCAACAAATTGATGTTTTGTTTTCACTGTTTATCTATGTATTACTATGTAATGATTCAGTGCGCGCAAGGTCAGACTCGTCAGATAATAACACGCGTCAAGCGATATATTGATGAATTATGCTCGACTAGGTTTCGCCCCGGGGGAACTACGTCCGGATAAAAAGTAGTCTATCTCCGCCTCCACTTCTATGCCAAATTGAAAGCGTAAGACAAACAGACAAATTTACTTCCACGTTAATAGTTACATATATTAGTAAGGGAGAGCGATGTTCTTGTGAAACGAGTTTTAGGTGCCAGGTGGTGGGGGAATGTGCGCGAAGTTTATGGCCACATATGCGCGTTCGTTTCCTTTCATGTTAGCTGCGAACCGCCATTAAGCTGGGCGAGAACTATACTTTCATCTTTTGACCGCCACAATCAGGTATAAATGGCAAGCCAAAAATTGCCCAACGTGCCACAGTCACGGATACATGACAGGATACATGATAAAGTTCAAAATTAATAGTCAGTTTTAACTGATTTAATTCCGAACTCCTCACTACTATATTGTAGGTATTTATGGATGAATTCTTAGCTTGGCGCTGAGGGCACGTCTTTCTTTTTTTGACGTGGCGGTTAAAAGTTAAAATTGCTGTTTTATATTGTTTCAGGTTATCTAGTAGGGAACGCAGGTTTACTGGTGACGCTAGGCCAGTTTGGTTTGGCGTACCTCATCGTGATATTCACTGTGACATCGATCTGCGCTATCTCCACCAACGGCGCGGTTGAAGGCGGAGGGGTGTATTGTATCCTTTGATATATTTTTTTGAACCTCCACTTTGTAAAAAACTTAAAGACAGTAAGTAACAAAAAAATACAATAAATTAACGCCAAAAACATCCGTAAAATCAGCAGAGGGAGCAACACTTAATATAATAGTTATGTACAGGCGCCAACACAGCAAGCTTCCCGAAACTGATAAATTTTCCCAATTAACTTTGAACCGTATGCTTCAGCGATAGAGTTGAAAATTTATTAAGGAAATTTGACATATTGTAGTAGCTTGATGTCTGGACTTATAAAACTGAAAATTTTCGTTTGTTGATTTCTATACAAAAAGTTTTACAATAGATATAGGTACTAATATTAATAAAATTATGTAAAAACGTGACGTATGTGTATGTTTATCTAGTCTATAATTTTGCTGAAGACACAACAATTACAAAATTGAATCACCTGTTTTTTAATCGCTTGAAGTCATGCAGTGATATTATGAAGTATTAAAAATATTGTTAATTGAGACCTGTACCATATTGCAGAACATTCTAGAGTCATATCCTTAACCAGGTTTCAGTCATGATAAGCAGGACCCTAGGCCCTGAGTTCGGAGGAGCAGTCGGCACTTTATTCTTCTTCGCCAACGTGGTGTCCAGCGCGCTCTGCATCTCCGCATGTACAGAAGCACTCGTCGAGAACTTTGGAGAGAATGGTAGATATATATACACGCTTAAATTTGGGCCGTTTTAATCCTTTTTTTTATAATTATTCGCATTATTTTATTCACACAGGCGAAATTTTTTTCGAGTTATAAAAAAATAGGTACTTTGTTTTTAAATTTTATCTTTACACGTGGCACACAGAGACCTCCAGAAGGAATATAGTGGGTTTTAGTCGGTAAGAGTCTGACACTCCCTCCAGCTGCACCCACAGCGCACCCCCACTTCCTCATTAAATGATTTTCCAAAAAAAAGTACGAGAACAGGGCTTGCGATATAATCGAGTTATCTTGACGACATCGTAAACGATTCGCACTTTCCCTTGTCATATACAGATAGGATTTATTATCATTGTTTTTCCAGAACCATGCGATGAGTCAATAGACAGTGAAATATTTTATGTGCAATCATGCAATCATTTCACGAAATTGTCACAAAGAGGAGCGAATCTACGATATGGTTACAACATACATATTTCGATGATATAATGCTCACAATAATTGATAATTACTTATATTTTTTTTTGATAATAAGAAAAAAGGTAGATTTTTTTCCAGATTTTTCTGAAGTCCCGTTAAAATGTGGATTACATTTTACACATCAAATCGCAATGACTAATATTAATAATACCTGATGCCTGGTACAGACGCCAGCATATCAACCTACTCCAATCTGTCAAATTTCTTTAATAGATTTTCAACCTTACCACTATGCCGGAAATTTAATATTCAATTAGTAACATTTTACAGATTCGGGTAGCTTGACTTGCTGGTGTCTGTCGTCTACTTTACCTTATTAATAGCCAACCTAATTAATATTTTTTGCTAATACTACAAATAAACCATTAATCCCAATTTCCTAGGCTACCTGGTAGGATCCCACCCAGGCATCCCGGACGGATGGTGGTACCGCTTCATGTACCGTTCGGGGCTGAACGCAATCGGCCTAGGCGTTTCCCTTGCCGGGGCGTCACTCTTCGCCAGAACCAGCCTCGCTATATGGATGACCATGCTTATTTGTCTCGCGAGTGCTTTCATCAGCTTCTTTGTGACTCCGCTTTCGTTAGTAAGTGTGTATGTTCGATTTCTTCCCTCTTACATCCTAAACGTCTCATCAATTTTGAGACAGATTATAGTGTGCCTTAGAAGGGTAGGTGTGTTACAAGGAGCGACTGCATATCTGACCACCTCAACCCAGTTACCCGGGCAACCCCTTGGTTAGACTGGCGTCAGACTTACTGGCTTCTGACTACCCGCCCGGGACCTACAGTATAACGTGCCATCCGAAACACAGTCATTGGTGTCCAATATATACTTGCACATACAAACTTAGAAAAGTTGCATTGGTACTTGCCTGACCTGGAATCGAACCCACCACGCCCTCATACCTGAGAGGTTGGCTCTTTAACCACTAGGCCACCACGACTTCGTTTAAATTTTTAAATTGCAGGGATGTCAATGGGAAAATGTCGCAGGGATGATAAAAAAAAAGAAAAGAAGGAAAAAAAATGTATCCCCAAAATTTTATTAAAAAAACAGTAATGAATGTTTTTTCCAGATTGACAAACCAGACACGAACCACATCGTGAATACTACAGCTTTTTACTACACTGGACTAAATTCGACCACACTGTATGACAACCTGTACCCTCAGTATGGAAGAGACTATACCACCACTGATGGACAAATGGTGGACTTCGCGTCCGTGTTCGGGGTCCTGTTCACCGGGGTCACTGGGGTCATGGCGGGGGCTAATATGAGTGGTGAGTTTGGCAATAACTAAAATACTGAGGCGCTTATTTACCAACAAGATATCAGTCAGATAATCGACTCTTTATTTTATTTATTATTTATTTATTTATTGAATAAAAGGTACAAGTTACATTTATAATGTGTACGATGTCCAACAAAACTATACACATAGTTTGTCTGTTGGATCGATGTTGTTATTAATTAATTAAAACTTATGAGCTAAAATTTACAATTAGATATAGTAATACATATAGTAGAATTATATTATAAATATATTTATAGTAGTAGTAGTAATTATAGTAGAATTATATTAGAATTATATTAGAATTATATTATATTATAATAAATTATCATTGAGATCTTATAAGCAAGTATATTATGTTAGTGTTTATGTAATACTAAGTACGTAAGTATAAATAGATATTAAGGTTATAATGTGTAGCATATGTTAAACTTATATATGTATAAAATAATATAAGATATATAATATAAAGTTAAGGCAGTGTACTAAGTAGATATTTTTTTAGATTTTTCTTAAATTTATTTTTCTGTTTCTCGTGTCTGATTTCGTCTGGTAAGCTGTTGAGTATGTAAGGGATACGCTTTGCTAATGTTCGGTCTCCGTAGACATTATTTACCTTCGGTACTACATACTTACCAGACGACATCGTCCGAGTGTTATATTTGTTACATACGTTTATTAATAATGAATTATGCTCTGGATTACCATGGTTATTAGTTGCGAGTAAGTACTTATGTTTTATACTGACCGGTAATACTTTACAAATTTTATAGAGTTTATAATAATCTGTTTTATGTTTATTTTTGGTTTTTTTATCCACTATTAGTTTTAGGAACCGAACCTGTATATTTTCTAATTTTTCTATGTAAGATTTGAATGTGAGTCCATAGCAATCAAGAGCATAATCGATTATTGATTCCACCATACATGAGTATAATATTTTTAGGGTACTAGTAGGAACTCGATAACTTAAGTGGTAAAATTTACTTAGTATAGTTTTAAGTTTATTGCACAAGAACTCTATATGTTCTTTCCACGAGAAATGCTCGTCGACTTTAACTCCTAGGTAAGTAACACTATTAGCTCTCTGGATAGGTTTACAGCTACAGTTGACACGGCTACCATGAATGCAATCAAAAGTGTGGGTGTATAGTGGTAGAGGATGTTCCTTTAGTGGTAAGTATGGTGAATGAATTATAATGTATTGTGTTTTTTCCGTATTTAATACTATGCCGTTATCATGGGACCATTTAACTACCGCGTCCACGTCTTGTTGCATCAGCCGGCATGTTTCAGCGAGGTCCGTGCCGGCTCGCAGGGCGCAGAGGTCGTCCGCGAACATATGCGCCGAGCAATGCTGTAGCACATTACACAGACTATTAACATGCATTAAGTAGCATACGGGACCACTTCCTGATCCCTGCGGTACCCCGCATCGGACCATTTTTTCGTCGCTCAGCGTGTCGCCTATCTTGACCCGGTAAGAACGTGATGTGAGGTAGTCTTTGAACCAATCCTTCAAAGGCTTCTCCACACCACATTCTTCTAAAGACGTTATTAAGGTGTTTGTTTCTAGGGTGTCAAACGCTTTTTTGTAATCGAAAAATATAGCGACTATAAACTTCTTTTCATTTAAATAGTTATTAATCTCGTTGGTAAAATTAGTCAATAGTGTATTAGTACTCTTTGCTTTTTGGAAACCGTGTTGTGATTTATTTATAATGTTATGTGTACGTAAGTAGGTACCAAGTTGATTAACTATGCATTTTTCTATAATTTTGTCAATACTGGATAAAATTGCTATCGGTCTATAATTCGAGTAAATCTTACGGTTGCCTTTTTTATATATAGGACGTATTATTGCTTCTTTCAATTTATCGGGGAATTTATGTTTTTCTACAGATAAATTAATTAACTTCGCTATAATAGGGCTTATCTCTTTAGCTATTATTTTTAAATCTGACATACGTATAAGGTCGCTTCCCGGTGATTTGTTAGCGTCCATGTTTTTGATAACTTTCGCAACGTAATTATGAGTCACTGGTTGCCACCTCATATTTATGTCAGGTTTTTGTGCGTAATTGTGTCTACTTAACCATTTCTCGTCACATATGTGTTTAATTTGCTGAATTTCCTCGTCAAAAGTAGTGGCAAACCCATCCGCTATACATTTCTTGTTTCCCTGTGCATGCATATTAGATAATATCACAGTATCTAGAGATTGCTTACTGTTTCCCAACAATATATTTATTCTATCCCATATCTTTTTTATATTTTTATTACACTTAATAATACTTTGTTTATCATATTCATTGCTACATTTAGTTATAGTTTTAAAACATTTGTTTCTGTATTTAGTATATTCTAATCTTTTTATCATATTCTTTGGATCATTGCACCAAACCCTGAAAAGTCTATCTCTCTCCTTTATTAAATCTTTTAAATAATCCGTAACCCAACTTTTATTTCTAAGGCTTACACTAACGCTTACAGTTTTATAGCAATCATTGTAAATATCTATAAATAGTTGCTTAAGCGAGTTATACAATTCTAATGGACATTCAATAGATAACAATATTTTAAAGTCAGTATTCAATAATCGTTCACGAACTAGCCGATTATCCAAAACACGGCGGCGACTCCCGGTAGGCATATTTCTCCCACTCCGATCGTCAGCTGATCGCCCGCGTCCGCGCGATGCGCTGTTGCCAGTTCGTACGCTATTTTGTGTAGTGCGGTTCCACTGCACTGCGGCAGACACTAGAAAATGATCCGATATTTTTTGCCGTATTACCGCGGAATTAATTTGTGCAGAAGGTGCTCTAATATATATATGATCTAGGCATGATTCAACAACATTTCCTTTCATGATTTCTTTACGTGTTATTTTATTTATGCATTTAATTAATCCGAATTCGGCTAATAAAGTTTCATATTCCATAACCCGGCAATCTTGACTTTTTAACAAATTTATATTTATATCTCCACATATAATTAAGTTACTCTTTATTGGTAAATCTTCTAATATTTTGCGTAATTCTTCGAGAAATTGTCTGGTTTTATCTTGTTTGTTAATTTTTGGTGGACGGTAAATACTTAGCAAGTAAATCGGACCACTCTCGCTGTCGAGCGCAATGGAAACACACTCTGCCGACTTCATATTTTGAATACATTCCGTCTCATTCACTCGTGCCTTCAAAGTTTCGCGCGTGTAAACTAGTACGCCGCCCCCGGTTCGACCCGTTCGTGTAATACTATGGATATTAAATCCTTTAATATTATAGAGGTTTACCATAGAAAAATTAATGTTTGGTTCGGTAATTATAATAATGTCGATATATTTTAAATTGTCATGTAAAGTAACAGTTAGTTCGTGAAAGTTCTTTTTTAAAGATCTAATATTTAAGTGTAAAATACAAAGGTCATTTTTATATTTAATAGATGATATCCACGT
Organism: Heliothis peltigera; assembly: GCA_958496145.1. Taxonomy (NCBI): domain Eukaryota; kingdom Metazoa; phylum Arthropoda; class Insecta; order Lepidoptera; family Noctuidae; genus Heliothis; species Heliothis peltigera. The sequence goes on from OY292346.1 coordinate 7,842,718, forward strand.
TTTTAAATTTTCTATTTCGGATGTTGTAATTGTATTATCACAAATTATATCGATATTGTCTAGGATAGTGAATTTTGATACAGTTTTAACACTTTATACATGAATATTATGAGTGTACCTATTAGGAATTACATTAATCGTGTACCTTTGGTTTTGTTTTGAGCAGATCATTGATGTCATTATCACACCTCACCCAGATCGAATTTTCCTCTTCATTTTTCTTGACTAATATTTTGCCTTTTGAAATCCATATATATTTGTAATTGTTGTGCAGTTCTTTCTTAGTTTTCCATAGCAGTGTTCTAGTAGCCTTGGTCAGGTCTTCATTTATATATATTTTGCTATTGTTGGTACCACCGGTTATTTTGTCACTCGTGATATCCGAGAGTTTTCGTCGTTGAGTCAGCCAAGCATCACGGGATTCGGTTCCTGAGGTCTTAAATCCGACGATTATTGATGCAGTTTTTACGCCTTGTTTTCTTGGCTGATTTCTCCTCACCCAATCAATATCATCGCTGCTGACATCGATCATCTTTCCGATCTTGTTAACTATTTCCTTAACGTTTTCATCCGGCATCTGTTCTATACCTACAATTTCGATGTTATTTTTACGTGTATTTTGCTCGAAATCATGCACACGTTGTTCTAACGCAACGTTGCATTTTTCCAGGTATGTACACTTGTTGTTGATGTGTTCTACCGTCTTTTCTAGTTTATGTATTTTATCTTTCGACTTTTCATGTTCAGTTAGTAAGGTGTCGTATTTATCGGATAGTAGTGACATACTATGTTTTATGGACTCCAGCTGTTTGATGAGTCCAGGAATTGCCCGTACATTTTTTTGTATATCCTTTAGTATCTTGTCTGGCTCTCGGTCATCTTCCTCCTGGTCCTCATTATCCGACTCATCTTCTTCACAATTATTGCAATATATTCGGTTTTTACCCGCTTTCAAATCAGCCGCCAAACCTTTCACGCAGCTTCTATGAAAGGTACCCTGGCACTGTCCTTGACACATAAAGTGAGATCCTTTTTTAGAAAGTACCTTTCTACACTTAAGACACTCCATTTCTTTTAAAATCTATTTAATTACCTACGAACTTAATATTTATTTATTCGCGTCGCGAGCACAATACGAGCGGAGCGGCAACGTCGCAAATTTGCACGTGCTATTCCTACGATGCGCTGCGGACGAATGATCTTTATCCTGAACAAGATTTCGCCGCCCGCGCCCGGAGGGAAAAAAATATTTTCTAAACGACTGATTACATAATCAGCTGTTGCTTGAAATTGGAATGATACGTTATAGACTAGTGGCAAACTTTTTGGGAAAAGTGGGAGAAGAGAAGGGTAAAAAAATGGTTTATCTCGATTTCCGGCAAAATTACAAATCCTATGGAAAAAAATCAATTGGCAAAGTTGTAGGCAATAAGAAGATCTACCTACAACTTTTTTATAGACAATATTTTCAGATGACCTGAAAATGTATGTGAAAATTTCAAATAACCATGTTTATCATGTCAAAAAATTTTTTTTTTCTACAAAATTTGATGTGGTGAACAGTGGGACTATAAAAAGGCTCATGATATTTCTTCTGGTCTGTGTATATCTGTGTGTCGATATACAATTAGTTTCCACTGACGTTAACTCTGTCTCCCAGGCGAGTTAAAGAACCCGTCTCGCAGCATCCCGTTCGGCACGCTGGCGGCGCTGCTGTTCACGTTCGTGTCGTACATCGCGCTGAGCTTGCTGACGGCGGCGACCTGCACCCGGGACCTGCTGATCAATAACTACGTCTATCTGCTGCCTATTAACATATGGCCTCCTTTTATTGCAGTTGGTAAGTCACATCATCTCCCGAGCCTTTTCCCAACTATGTTGGGGTCGGCTTCCAGTCTAACCGGATTCAGCTGAGTACCAGTGTTTTACAAGGAGCGACTGCCTATCTGACCTCTTCAACCCAGTTACCCGGGCAACCCAATACCCCTTGGTTAGATTGGCTTTTTACTACATGCATATGAGTAAATTTGCGGTAAATACACAAAAATTAAGCTTTTTGTTACCATTTTTGTCTGTGTTTGTTCCGGCTACATTCTGAAATGGCCGGACTGATTTTGACAGAACTTTTATTGACAGGAGTAACTTAGGTTACTTTTTAACTGGAATAACTTAAATGGAACTTAAACCTTAAATGGTATATAGTAAAGTTATGACCGAAATTGCAAGCTTTTTTTAGTATAATTTTCAGGGTTTATTTTATAGTTCAGTTCTGATAATAATATTTTTGACAGGTATGCTGATGGCTACATTTTCAGCTGGACTTTCGAACTTGATCGGTGCCTCGCGAGTATTGGAGGCGTTGGCCAAAGATAACATCTACGGTGAGTGGGTAGTACATTACGAAGAGAAGAGAAGAAATTTTTACATAGACAGGTTATAGGAACTGATGGGTTTATGGGCTTAAATAAAAAGATATATGAGATTAACACAGATTTTATTTAGAACATAGAACATTACTCAAGTACACCGAAATAAAAGGGAAGAGACAATTTTGTTGACAACTGTCAACACATCAGGAGCATTCACAAAGTTAGTTCTTTTTTATTGCGTTTAGAAAGATACCTTTTTAACAGGAACATCCATAGGACTAGAACTTCAGAGAACTTACAATACAATACCTACAATATAGTATTATTTTTTTCGTGTCAAATCGTCAAATGACCCCTCCCACTGAGGGTGCACCTGGAGGGAGTGTCATACTCTTACTGACTAAAAACCACTATGTTCCTTCTGAAGGTCCCTGTGTGCCAGGGCCACGGTAACTCTTACGAACAACCCGCAGCGCAGGCAGACCCTGGCCATAAGAGGCCTTTGTTGCTAACATCTCTTCGAGAAGCGATACACCTACAATATAGTAATGAATACAGAATTATATCGATATCGGATTATTAGTTTTGAATTTTAAGTAGTTGACCGTAGCATGCTGGGCACTTTTGGCTTGTCATCTAAACGTGACTGTGGCGGTCAAAAGGTAATAGGCGTTGTACACCTGTGTAGGTTTCCTCCTCCGTCCCATGGTGTCGCGGTCCGGCAACCCGGTGCTGGCCGTGATCACGTCGTGGCTGCTGGTGCAGGTGGGCATCATGGCGGACTCGCTCAACGCCATCGCCCAGGTCAACTCCGTCCTCTTCATGACGAGCTATTGCGCCATTAATTTGGCCTGTTTGGGACTCGATCTCGCTTCTGCACCTAATTTTAGGTAAGTTTTTCAAAATTATAGTGTTATATGTGGGTGACATCATCGATATCCTTCTTTGCTTACCATGAAACGATTAGACCAATAATTGTTTAGGTACTGTGGAAACCTATCTTCGTCTCGTGAAGATGAAGGCTTCCAGGTACCGCATTTGGGATCAATTGAAACTATTAATATTTAACTTTAAGCTGTATTCGTTGTTTGGGAGCTGACGGGCGACTTAGTGTTAAACTAAAGTCTAACTACTTTGTTCTTAAAACTATTCTATATTTAATTGATGTTCCGGCCTGTAATAAAATATAATGTAAGAGGTTACAGTACACAAAGAAAGGACATATAAAATTATAATTTATTCTTATTTCAAGTAACATAGACTTATATACAAAAATCCATTTTCACAATTGAATTATTTGTAATTGACATTTAATTCAATATTGAAATATTTAATAGATTAAATAAAATTATTAGTAGGTAAACTCAAATAAATATTTCAATGAAAATAAAGCTGTAATCAACAAGTAGACCCGTTTATCAGCTCACTGTATGAGTGCAACCAAGGGGTATTGGGTTGCCCGGGTAACTGGTTTGAGGAGGTCAGATAGGCAGTCGCTCCTTGTAAAACACTATTACTCAGCTGAATCCGGTTAGCCTGGAAGCCGACCCCGACATAGTTGGGAAAAGGCTCGGGAGATGATGAGTTATTATATTTTATTCTCTGCGATATAAATGTCAGTATAACTATTCTATCTTCTATTTTTCCTGTGTTTTAACAGCTCTTTTTATGGTCATAAATAGTAATAAATTGTCGGGATGTGTGTGTCAGGCCGACGTTCAAGCAGTTCTCGTGGGTGACGTCGCTGGTGGGTCTGGCGGGGTGCGCGGGGCTGATGTTCGGCCTGCGCGCGCTGTACGCGTGCGGCGCCGCGCTGGCGTGCGGCTCGCTGGTGGTGGCGCTGCACCTGCTGTCGCCCGCCGCCGCCGACCCCACCTGGGGCTCGCTCAGCCAGGCGCTCATCTTCCACCAGGTCACCACTACCACATCACATCTTTTTTGATAAATCGCGAAAAATACATCGCGACTGCTGCAGTCCGGAATCTGCGCGCAATCATGTGATCAATATTGAATAAATAAAGACAGGAGAAAGTTAGTAGTCTCGTCAGATAATTTTGCTTCTCCGAAATTGGTCACTTTCTACTTCACTGTACTCCAAATGTTAAAACATAACACGACTGCGCATGCGCAAGGCTTTCAATTTATAACTTCGGAGAAGCAAAATTGTCTGACGGGGTCTGTACCTTGATGCTGCAGGTGCGGAAATACTTGCTGCTGCTGGACCCGCGCCGCGAGCACGTCAAGTTCTGGCGGCCGCAGATGTTGCTGCTGGTGGCCTCGCCCCGCCAGTCCGCGCCGCTCATCGACTTCGTTAACGACCAGAAGAAGGTATGAAAGACCATCAATATATTTATCTTCTTTAGATACTTGGTACAGACGCTAGCACATCAAGCTACCGTCGAATTTTCACAATCAATTTTGTACCATATGCTTCAGCGATAAAGTTGAAAATCTAAGGTAATTTGACAGATTGTAGTACCTCGATGTGCTGCCGTCTGTACTTTAGCTTTATAATATTTGTAACTACACCAATTTCTGTTTACGTTACGGTGGCATTGCTTAAAGCAATGCGCAGGAGCATTATCTTTGTCAACTGTTTTCAAGAAATTACCTAGAAATTGCCTTCAAAAATCAACTTAGGATACTTTTCTCTTTTTGTTGTATCACAAAAACATAGCGTACCTGAAAATGACTTTGGTGTTGTGTGTGTCAGGGCGGGCTGTTCGTGGTAGGGCATGTGCGCTTGGGGCAGCTGGACGGCTCGGGCGACCCGCTGGCCGCAGAGCACCACTACTGGCTCAAGCTCATCGACCATCTCAAGGTACCTGCAGCACACTTTACCGACCATTCCTCACCATCGTGCCCTTGTATCACTTATATCGAAACCAAAATTAGCTTTCCTCAATAAATAGCCATCTAACACTGGAAGAAGAAATACCCACCCAATTGAAAAATTCTTCCTTTTTAGGGTTCCGTACCCAAAGCGTAAAACGGAACCCTATTGTTTTCGCTCCTCTGTCCGTCCGTCCGTCCGTCTGTCACCAGGCTGTATCTCATGAACCGTGATAGTAAGAGAGTTGAAATTTTCACAGATGATGTATTTCTGTTGCCGCCATAACAACAAATACTGAAAACTAGAATAAAATAAATATTTTGGGGGGCTCCCATACAACAAACGTGATTTTTTTGTTCATTTTTGCTCGACATCGATAACGGCAACAGGTAGATGCTTGAAATATTCACAGAATATGGAATGTATTACTTACTTTAAAAATAAATAATTTTATTAAAATTAAATTAATATTTGAGGGGGGCAACATACAACAAACATGATTTTTTGTCCGTTTTATAAATAATGGTACGGAACCCTTCGTACGCGAGTCCGACTCGCATCGCCGGTTTTTTTGAAGTCGGTTAAAAACCTGCCTCTCAAGTACAAGTTTAGCCTGTGTGGGTCGATTCTAGATCGGTCAGGCAAGTACCAATGTAACTTTTTTATCTTATACTTTGTATTTCGAAATATGTATTAGACTTTTAGACTTCAAAATGAAAATAAGAGATTTTGATAAGGTATGGCCGGAAGTCGCAACGGTAAGTAGCGGATGCGTTGTACAAGAGTTCTCGTTGCGCAGGTGAAGGCGTTCGTGGAGCTGAGCCTGAGCAGCAGCGTGCGCGGCGGCGCGGCGCAGCTGGCGCGCCTGGCGGGGCTGGGCGCCATGAAGCCCGACACCGTGCTGCTGGGCTTCCGCGACACCGCCACGCCGCACGACTTCTTCCGAGAGTAACCACGCCTTTACTGCTCATCTCACTTAAAGCCAAGGATACTCTAGGGGACAAATGTCGTGCAACACGTGACGCCAACTACATGACTATTGACATTGCTACGGACTTAAGTCGCGCGATGTCGCCGGATATGTCAGACGAAGTTTCGCGAAGTCGCACGACTTCGTCTGACGTCGCTGTGAACAGAAGTCACGCGATGTCACCAGATGACATATCGCCGATACATGTCGTGGCACATTTGTCCCTGTGTGTGTATCCTTAGCTTAACGGCGGCTCGCAACTCACTTTAAAGCTGCGTATGCGCATACCTATAACCCTACACATGCTTACCTCCGCCATCTACTTGCTTGTTTCTATTCTTTGGCTAAAAATGGCTTCTCTAATTATTATTAATCCCCCCCAGCCCCGCGTCCCCCTACAAGACGGACATATTCGACCTGGAGTCAGGCGAGACGGTGTTCCCGTGCCGCAAGCCGTCGGACGCGCGGCTGTCCGGCACGGAGTACGTGCGCATCGTGTCCGACGTGCTGTGCGTCAATAAGAACGTCTGTCTGTGCAGACACTTCCACAAGCTCGATATGGCGACTGTCGAGCGGTAAGTTCATTATAGTTTTTATTATTAATTAATATTTTTTCCTTTTATTCTAACATTTCAAGAATAAGAATTTAGTTTCCTAAAGATTACAGCTTAAGATTATTATGAGTCTCAAGCTAGGCAAAGCCTGTATCTTGGGCACTAATTGAAAGAATTATGTTAGTTAAAAACTTAAAAATAAAATAAAATTATGAAAGGCTTTTTATGAAAGATAAAAATTGTTGTAAATTGACGATAAAAGTTGATGTCTTTACTTAGAGCGATTTCAGATTTGAGCGTATTCTTTCATGCGTATATTCGTAGGATGGTTTTTGTATAATATATTCGTTCGTTTTCCATTTTAAGCGCTATACGACCGATCCCACTCGTGGTAACCAAAATCTCACATTTGCGGTGGGGTTTAGCAGCCTCATCATTACCATCATCATCAAATTAGCATGCCATTGCTGGTCTTGATCAGCCCGCATTCGACCACTGCCTGCAAAGTTCTTCAAACTGTAGCCTAATACTAAGGTGTAAATAACGTTTGTTACAGCAAGTCTCCGTCCCTGCAGTACATAGACGTGTGGCTGGTGGAGGTGCTGTCCCCCAGCAGCGCGGAGGCGTTCACGGTCCGCGGGCTGTTCGCGCTGCAGCTGGCGGCCGTGGTGCGCAGCGCGCGCGGCTGGCAGCACCTGCGCCTGCGCCTGCACGCCGCGCTCGCGCCCGCCGCCGGCCCCACCACCATGCACGGTCAGTACGTGACACCCTCACGGGCCGCGGGCTGTTCGCGCTGCAGCTGGCGGCCGTGGTGCGCAGCGCGCGCGGCTGGCAGCACCTGCGCCTGCGCCTGCACGCCGCGCTCGCGCCCGCCGCCGGCCCCACCACCATGCACGGTCAGTACGTGACACCCTCACGGGCCGCGGGCTGTTCGCGCTGCAGCTGGCGGCCGTGGTGCGCAGCGCGCGCGGCTGGCAGCACCTGCGCCTGCGCCTGCACGCCGCGCTCGCGCCCGCCGCCGGCCCCACCACCATGCACGGTCAGTACGTGACACCCTCACGGGCCGCGGGCTGTTCGCGCTGCAGCTGGCGGCCGTGGTGCGCAGCGCGCGCGGCTGGCAGCACCTGCGCCTGCGCCTGCACGCCGCGCTCGCGCCCGCCGCCGGCCCCACCACCATGCACGGTCAGTACGTGACAAGCTCGCGGCCGACGGGTAATGTATAGTTCTTACCATTCACCTTTGCTCTTCCGTAGTTCGCAATTAGTCGCCTCACGCATACACATTTTTACTTGATCACTTTTAAGTCACTAAGGTCGACTTCGGACGAGCAAAGCAACTGAACTAGAACTGTAGAGCTACTGTCGTAAAAAATGGCCGACTTTTAAAGGCCAAGTTATTGGGTGAGTATTCAATCGGTAGTATAGAGGTGAATTCTGGAACCATCATCCAGTTTGCGAAATGTTATCAAGCATCTAAAAAGTGTCTTAATCAGTAACAATGTGTAATTATCTAGCTAGAAGATAGTTTATAGGTGGTGACGTGATCGTTGTGTGTTGTGTACAGAGGCGGGCCGCACGGTGACGGTGGGCGGGCAGTCGCCGCTGGAGTCGCTGGGCGCCGGCCGCCCGCTCGAGGAGCGGCTGAAGAAGCTACTCAACTTACTCAGGATAAACGCTACTATACATATTGTGAGTACGGTGGATGACAAAAATATCTGCCATAAATGTACAGACGCCAGCCCATCAAGCTACTACAATCCCTAAAATTTTCTTAGTAGATTTTCAACTTAATCACTGAACTGTATGGTTTAAAGTTGATTGGGAAAATTTTACAGTTTTTGGTTATTTGATGTGCTGTACCATGAATGGAAAATTAAAAGCTTTTGAGCGGTGTTACCAGATTGAATTATATTTTTAATTAGCTGGTAACATTGAAAGAACAATGATATTCTGTTCTAGTAAAATAAATAATAAACATGTGCTAGTAAAATCTTTGTTCAAAAATTCTCCTTACCTATCGGAACCATTAATCACTTTTTCTATGCTTCGTAATCGGGTAAAGAACTAATAATTTTGTGTATATCACAGGTGACAGAATGGCCCAAATTAGATGAATACAGCAGATTTTCTAATGACGACGACAATAGCATGTACCAACGCGTGCCCCTCGCTTATTTACAAATGTAAGTACTATACATTATACTTACTGGTTTTTGACTGCCCCGTTGGTCTAGTGGTCGCAAGGCGCGACTGCTGTGCACGGGGTCTCGGGTTCGAATCCCGGGTCGGGACGAAATCGCTTTGTGGGTTTTGAGAAACTTTCACAAAGCAGCCTGGAGTCTGGAAGTTGGTGATTGATTCACCCGTGCATCGGAGAGCACGTATATGTCGGTCCTGCGCCTGATCTCTCTCCGGTCGTGTCGGATTGCCGTCCCATCGGACTATGAGAGTGAGGGAATAGAGAGTGCACCTGTGTCTGCGCGAATGCTTGTGCACTATAATATGTCCTGCGCAGCTGGCTGATCTCCATAAATGAGAACGGCCGCCGTAGCCGACAATCGGCCTGGATGCCATCATCATCATCACTTACTGGTTTTATCATGCGCAGTCGGGTGAAACTACTGGTGGAAAAACAACACAGAATATTGCGGGATTTCATCGTATAAAATTGAGGAGATATGTTTATGTAGGGCCGGAGAAGTGAAGAAAATTCAGTCGTCTTAAATTAAGTCCTTATTTTGTTGAAAATTCACAGAGCACCGCGCGCACACGGTCCCGCGATCGCCATCTTGTTTATTTCAAATTTCCTTCCGTCTTCTATCTCTTTCACACACATGTCGTCTCTCTCTCACAGTCACTCATGTTTAATATTCCATGTATAAGGACGATCCTACATTTATTAATGATTAGTTTTTTCCCATGACTTCGTCTGCATGGAGTGGTTACTTAGGCCGCAATAGCTGTTTCCTGCGGTTTTACCCGCATCCCGAATTAACTATTCTCAATATACGGATAATATGTATTTCTATGCCAAATTCCATCGAAATTGGCTTTTCAATCAAACTCTCATTTCGTATTTATAATACAGGTAACATAAGTAAGGAACTCATACCCTTTCAAGCGTTTGTTTCAACTGACGAGTGTTTCAATCGACCCCCCCATCTCTCTATTACAGGGTAAACAATATAATAAAGCAGCGGAGCTCTCAGGCGACGGCGGTGACGTTCGTGCAGCTGCCCGCGCCCCCCCGGCTGTCCAACACGCCGGCAGACGACTCCGTTTGTGAACATTATTTGAAGGTAAGCTGACAGGTGGCTAAGTACCTACCTATATGACGGGTTGCCCACGCGCAGTACAATTTTGATAATACTGGACAAACTTCGGACGCTATTGTAATTAGGATCGACTGCTATTTTAAATTTTGTAGAAATATGACGATGTACGAAATAAATAAAATGGCGTAGTAGTAAGTGAATCTTTCGCGCCGGACGCCGCGGGTTCGATTCCCGCATAAGTCAAAAATTTTTGTGCGTGAACATGGGTGTTTCACCTAGTCTGGGTGTTCCTATGTATAATAATATAATTATGTATGTACAAAACAAAAGTATATACGTATGTTTTGCACAGTTGTTTAGTACCCATAGTTCAAGCTCTGCTAAATTTGGGACTAGATTACGTTGTGTATTATATTACAGAGAAGAATATTATATTCCTTGTTAACCAACCTTTGGGAAAATAGAATTTAGAACAAAAGCTTGTCATCAGATTACCAGGTATTAAATGATTCATTGTTATTTACATTTCAGGTGCTAGACGAATTCACAAAAGACCTTCCACCCACCATTCTAGTACGGGGTTTGAAATCCGTCACCTCGACCGCGCTATAACATAACAGTACCTGTGACCTATAATTGTGTAGATCTCTATAGTTATCGCCAAACTTAATGGCGGCTCGCTACTAACTTCCACAAAGTCGCATGATACCACGCCCCGGTCACATGCTTCAGCACGATGTTCTGAGACGCCATTAAGTTTGGTACCTAAGATTTGTACCTAAATTATGATTATGATCTAGGCAAATGGACCAATTTGTAGACATACTCAAGATTTTTTAGGTAATTTTATTATGAGGGTGCCCACAGTCACATGTATGTATGGACGTTTTAAACTCTCTATTATTATCAATTTCATTTCATAGAAAAATTTAAATTAAATTATTATAATTTCTTAGAAACGTCCTTAATTCTAGCGTCGCTCTAGTAGCCTTATACTATAAATATCTAAAAAAAACACGTTCGTTACCCATTAATTATATTTATCGGATCCGGGATCTTTGGCTCGTACCTGGATAAAAAATTATTACTTTTTTCATCCGGGCTAATGTAGCAATCAAATCTTTCGTCTTTATAATATTAGTATAGATGAGGGCTCATTCATTAAAAATGCCGCTAACAAACTTATGCTTAATTATTTATGGCAACCATGATTTATATGAGTATTTTTACACGCTATAAAAACTGTTAAGGATATATTTTTCATAAAAACTCCATTTAACGGTGCTATTTTTCTATTCATAAGTGGTACCAACGCTTAATTTTCATCATATCAATGTTAGACACAATTTTAGAGTTAAAAATCTCATAGTTCCCAGGAACAAAGGAATGTTTCTCTATGGAACATGATCCATTAGATAGATCAATTAGAAAAAAGCCTTAATTTCTTAAACATAAGGTATACATTAGCTTGTTCTTGTTTGCTTCACCTATCTCAAACTTGTTTTTATTAGTATTTATAAGAACTTTAATTTTCACTAAAATTCACCTTTTCAAATTCTACCTTAAAATTGGTAATTAATCACCTCATATAATTTTATCGTGTTTCGGTTATTATTTTTCATTTAACCAAGAAATGTCCATTTAATTGATTATAGCTTTTAATTTAAACTATGTGACATTTTTCGGTTGAAATTCAGACTTCAATTAAAAATCTTTTATAATTCCTAAATTGACTTTTATTTAGTTATAAGTTACGTTTGTATACCAATTATGTTTAATGTTTAGTATTTGATATTATTATGATTAGTTTTTTTTTAAATTTATATTATGATTATGACAATTGTAATTTACTTCATGTATTTATCTGTAGTTAATTACTTGTGATCTGTATTTTTTTTTCATAAGTCTTATACGGCATAGCAAAGCACCTTAGATTTATATCGAGGAAGTAACGAAATCTATACAATACGCGTAATTATCTATTATTGGCGTAACTATAGCAGGGCTGGCAAAATGCCACAGGCTCCCGACCGAAGAGGGCCCCGGCCCAAAAATCAAAATCAGAAATCATTTATTCAAATTAAGCTGATGAATCAGCTCTTTACGAATTTCAAAAAACAAAAGACAGCCCCGAAAACGCCCACCCTTTACCACTTCCTATCTGTTTTCGGTGGGAAGAAGTGGCGCAACAAACTCCCCAGCAACACATGTCTGTCTTTTAGGTTTGAAGAACCTGATTTATATAGAACAAGTCCAATCTCAAATTATTTGAGACAGCAAAAAAGCACATAATTATCACACGATAAACAATGAATAAAATAAAAAAAAAACAAGCTCAAAATGGCCGCTAGCTCAGATTTTTTTAACATTGTACCCTGAGATTTCTTTAGTTCAGCTGAAAACCCATTAAAGTTATACAACTAAAGACCATAATGCAATTTTAGTTTAATGGGATGTTGGGACGAGTTTTACTGTTAGGGCCGCATCAAAACAATTTGCCGGGCCACATATATGGTGTAGTTACGCCACTGACTTCTATTAAGGGTGCATTTACACCAATTGAGCTTGGATTTAAACTTGGACCCCCTCATCATATTTATGTTGTATACGTGGACTAAAAAAGTAACGCCTTTAGTGCTAGCTTTAAACCATCTTCTTGAACAAAGTAATTTATTGTATTCTTTTCTTTAAATTGTATTTTATATTTTTTTTTTCATGCTTCGTTTTAAAATGTACTGGACTCTACTTTCACTTCACTAATACCATATTTTTGTACTATTCATAGCAAATAAATCATTTCATTTCAATGGTCTAGGGACCAGTTTCACGATGTTCGAATAGCCACTACTCAATAAATTCAACAATGGGACAGAATTTGTATGAAATTATCTACCAAATAAACTAACTGGAACTTATTCGTAGGTGGTGAAACAGGCCCTAAAACTAGCACTAAAGCCGGTTCTTTTTAAGGCCACGTTTCATAATAAGGGGGATAAAGTGTGGCACTTTATTCTGTGAACAGACTCAGACAAAACTTTTCTTTAAAATAGTGTTATAATATCTGGGAATAAAATGTACTCGCTGGTTTGTTTTCAATGTTTCATTAGCTAAAATCATTTGTGAACTTTAGTTTCGCTTTACACTTGTATAGACACTTATAATTATAACAAGTAGATAGTTATAAATCACATAGATATTTCAATATAAGTGCACCACACAAAGAAAGCACCAAATTATTTTTATATCAAATAAATAAAACAATTATATTTGTGTATATTATTAATATTATGACGTTTATTGTAATTAAGTGTAATTTTAATAACAGTATTTTATGGCAAATTGTGATATGACAATAAATAATTGTATATTTTTATATTTTGTCTTTCTTTTCACTTCCTTCTTGGGGAAGTAAAAACGCCAGCATCAAGCAACTAAATTTTTCTTATAAATTTCAACTTTATCGCTGAAGCTTTCAAAGTTGATTGGGAATACTTGTCAGTGTTGGGTAGCTTGATGTGCTGGCGTCTGTACTAATATGAGCCGCGCTCGTTTTGAAGCTATACCTTGAGGATTGTTCAGTACCTTGAGTGTATGAGTATAGTATGTTTACAAAACACAAAAATTAAACTTTCATTTGAATGAAATGTATCCTTTATTTATACACACTTCTTCCTGTCTCCAATCATCTATTTATCTACGTAAATCTATATCTTAAACCTAATTATAGGTAATTAATATAAAAATAAATTATATTTACAAGTTTTAAGCACCATTTTGTTACATATTTTAAGTATTTTTGAACGAGTATGTATTTATTACATTTTTACAGTTGCTCCCGGATCAATCATGGAATAAAATTCCACTCACCAATTATCAACGGGAATATAACGTATATTTGTACTTAAATCTGAATGTAAGTACCTATACAAAGTAAGTAAAAAAAGAAGTGCAGTCCCTACCTACCCATGTAAGGATGCAGTCTTAAGGATAAACTTTCATACATTAAACATTTACTTACTATACAATAGCAAATTAAAGTCGCATAGTTGTATGCGCCTGCACCGACTATCGGTAAAGCGACTAATGAGATTAATCACGGTCCGTGTAATAATGGCGTATGTATCCATGGCTAAATGGCGTGATATCCCCCGACACGAGTAAGGTTTTACTCTTTCGTTTCTAGATTTGACTAAACAGAACGACCATCAGCAATACTGGGAAGGTTGTTCCCAGGGTTGTTCCAAGGGAAATTAAAAGTATCTTACTTTTGAGCCGTTTGGGGTTGAAACCCTCGGGCTGTGGGGTCCGAGCGCATACAAGGATATGGAAGAGACTCGCTGGCACTTCCCGTAACCCAAAGGCTTGGCTTTTATTTCGGTCAACGGATAAGCATTGCCATCAAACGTGGGAATACTGCCAGCCTATTGGGTACACTCCCAGTGAGCAGTGATGAGGAAGAATTTTTGACGCCATTTTTTTTTAAATGTAAATATTTTAATTAACTTTTGTAAGTATGAATGAAAAAACTGACAGAAATAAAGTGTAGAAGTGTGAAATTATCTGAATGCGCCAAATTCAACATAGGCAGAACATTCATCATCATCATCATCATCATCATCATCATCATCAGCCTATCGCAGTCCACTGCTGGACATAGGCCTCTCCAAGTGCAGAACATTGTTGTTTCGTTTTTTTAATAGGGTACGGTTTTTCTTACATAATATTTCTTCACACAACTACCGGATTACTACATCTCCTATCCGTTGTAAACGCTCTCAGAGACGCCAACGATTGCACTGACTTCAACTCTTCGGGAGACAGCGGTCTACCTCTAAACTCATCTTCTATATCCTGGAGCGTCCTATCCTTTGTCTCTGGTAATAAATACCATACGACCACCAAACTATACACCATTAACGAAGCATACAAAATATACGTGCCATACAAATCTATAGTACTAAGTAATAATGGAACGGTTTTTATGGTAACAAATAAATTCGTTGAGTAGAACAACACGCTGATACCGCCAGCCAAGCTTCGGTATTCTAAAGGGAATATTTCACCAGCTATTATGAAGCACAGTGGTAACGAACCAGTCGCTACTGCAAACATATGTATATGGACTATACTGATGCCTATACTAAACTCGTCTGCAGGCATGTAGCCATTTTCTTTAGAGTAAGAGTAGGCAGCACTCGCGATCAAAGCGAGAATGTTGATACACACTGTGACGCCCAAAATAGTTCGTCTTTTCACTTTCTGTATCACGTATAAAGCTGTTGTATTCGCTATTATCCTATGTACGTCTAAAGTTAGAATTAATAGAGGTATATTGCAGTCTTTTCCAACAATTTTCTTGAATAAGTCTATGGGGTATGCTACAAGCATGTTTATCCCGCTCCATTGGCCTAAAATGTAAATGTGTATCATTATGATTATGGGCTTCAAAAACTCTTTCTTCTTCACTGTTATCTTGAAGTCGTCTAATTTATTTCTGAATTTCTTTATCACAGATTTAGTTTTTCTCATTTCTGCTTTAGCCTCTCTCAGGTGTATGCTAGCTTCAATGATTCTCCTAAGTTCTTCTTCCTCAGTATCTCCTCTTAACCACCTGAATGACTGTTTACAGGCATCATATTTTCCTTTCTCAGCCAACCAGCTAGGAGATTCCGGGGAATAAATAACTATGAATAGATCTATGAAGGATATGCACCCGCAGACCAAGGCTGTGGTCTGCCAAGTTAGGTAGGATCCCAAACAATGGACGGACATCACCGCCATGGCTATGGATACTGAAATGGTCATTAAAAACACTCCTCTGTTCTTCGGACTGGTGTATTCTCCTAGCAGAACGGATGCTAGTGATGTGCACATCCCCATACAAAGTCCTTGAAGGAACCTAGCCAGGAGAAGGACGGTGATGTTCGTGGCGAAGTAGATGGCAGCCCAGCCGATCATGAGTGGCACTATGGTGATGAGGTTGGCAGTCTTTCTGCCGTATCTGGACATTGTTGTTGGGGCTATGAAGTTGCCGAAGACCAGGGAAATGCCCGGTATTGCCGCTGGAAATAAAATTGACATAATTATATCTTCAATTTTAAGAACCTTTACAGAACATAGACTAACCGGCTAATCTTAAATGAAGACAATATTTTCTTCTTTTAAATGTTTGCGTTTTAATTCAGTAACCTCAATTTACCTCGTCTTTGGAGTTTTTTTTTTTCCAAAGGCAATAAAAACAAAATAGAATATTCTTAATTTCATAAAAATCAGCGTCTGACGGCTTGCAGACGGGCGCAGCAGTTCAAGCCGCCATATCTCACGATAAGGGGTCAAGGAGATCGTAAACATACTTATAATAAAACGTAATAAACGTTACTTATAGGTACTGTAATCTGATACTGATTTGTTTATACGCAATTAATACCTATAAATTAAATACTACATTCCCGGTTGAGCTTCTTGTCATCATCTGCCTAGCCTTTTCCCAAGCTACGTTGGCGTCAGCTTGCAGCCTTAACCGGATGCAACTGTTTTACGCGGAGCGACTGCCTGTCTGACCTCCTCAACTCCGTTACCTGGGAAACTTGATAGCCCTTGGCCCCTAGAACTAGAACCAATGTTGGTTCTCAGACTTTCTGGTTTGTGACTACACGTAACGACACACACAT
Source organism: Heliothis peltigera (assembly GCA_958496145.1). Taxonomy (NCBI): domain Eukaryota; kingdom Metazoa; phylum Arthropoda; class Insecta; order Lepidoptera; family Noctuidae; genus Heliothis; species Heliothis peltigera. The sequence continues at coordinate 7,859,389 of OY292346.1, forward strand.
AGTATAAGAAAATTATTTAAAACCTTGTGAAATGCCAACGCCGTTTAGACTTTCATGCCACCGGAGAGAGATCAGGCACAGGACCGACATTAACGTGCTCTCCGATGCACGGGTGAATCAATCACCAACTTCCAGACTCCAGGCTGCTTTATGAAAGTTTCTCAAAACCCACAAAGCGAATTCGGGCCGACCCGGGAATCGAACCCGAGACCTCGGGCACAGCAATCGCGCATTGCGCCTAGACCAACGAGGCAGTCAATATCTATATATGTCAATGAATAATAGTACTTGAAAGGGACCATCATTTATATTCCAGCGCATGCGCATTCGGTCTACGTGACCAGTTGTAGCCCCTTGTTCTCAAGTGTAAACGTTACATAAGCAGTCTGCTAAACACTTTTGTCATGCAAATAAGTATGGCGACCACTACAAATATATTGGTCATTGAGTGGGACATAGGTACATACGTGGTGCGCGTTTTATATTATGTCAATTGACCGGCAACATGGAATAACACGTCGGTCAAGTTGTGACTATCATCACAGACTTATGTACCGTTCTAGGTATGAGCAGGGGTCAGCTTTATCGAAAAAGACAACATAAATAATATTCTTATACTAGTAATGGTATCCACGCGTGGATTAGCGTCATAATCGTAAGAAAATTTCACGTTTTTAGAGGCACATTTTGACCAACTTAAAGTATAAAAGATGTAAAGGCGATGTTGAAAGTCGTCGTTAAAGTCACCAGTCTCTCAAGTATGAGTGCGCAGGTTCGTTTCCAGGTCAGGCAAGTACCAATGTAACTTTTCCAAGTTATATGTATTTTCTAAGTACATCTTGGCCACCAATGGCTAATTAAAGGTGAAAGAAAATCTGAAATCACCAACCCGCATTATGCAATCGTGGTGATTAACTCGAGCTTACGTTCCTTAATGAATTTGTTATAAAAAATACTACTCACTGTATATGATGATTTTCAGAGAGGCTGAAATACTAGTCCAATGCATCAAGACTACCAACAATATCAAATCTCCAATACAAACCTATCCACGAGCCAGAAGTATCATCAATAGGTATGGCGGATCCTGGACTTCGCAGCTGTTGCAGCAAGGCCGTGGTGAACCCCACCACCAGGCCAGACCCCGCCATGTTTAAGGACACGCCGGCAGTCACGAAGCACTGCAATGAAAAGGCGATGATTAACATTGAAGAAAGGAATAAGTAAGAGTAGTTAAGCAGTTCTGTTGTGTGTATAAATAAATGCTTAATACCCAATGAGTTTAGCTATAATAGCGAAATCCCCAAAACTGAACGTGATCTGATAATCTACATATATACCTAGCATCCGGAATGTTTTACTTGGCTCCAGCCCCAGTATTTCTACAAATAGACAATTTGAGAGACACCCAGGATAATATTATATGTACAGTAAAACATAGTAAAACATAGTTTAATTTATCGTTTTGAACCGAAAATTGTTTCCATTTTTTTTATACAGCTTGATGTGAAAATCTGTGACTTCAAAACTTTGTATTTTCATACAAATTGCATATAAAGTAACCGTTTTTGACAGTTCAATAAAAGTTGAAATATGATTATAAATAATTTCAATAAAATTTGACTAGTTGGCATCTACCGTATTGCTATGTGATCTCAAGTTACTGCGCCGAATCACAGCTCGAGGTTAGGCACGTTTCTATGTCATTGACATCGGTGACGATTTCATTTAGCGATTTTACAATGTAATTGAACGATTACAATATCATGTCTGTATATCCGCCAGCAGATCAAGCTACAATCTGTCAACTCCTTAATATACTTCCAACTTTATCGCTGAACCATATGGTTCAAAGTTGATTGCGAAAACTGGTCTATGCACGTCTATAGTACTTTCTCATATGCGTGGACTGCATGATACGGATGGCGGACATGATGCCGTGTCTTTCTTAGCGAAGGGAATAAATAAAGGAACTCTGGGATATAACCCTTTTAAAAATCAGCGTGGTTAGGTTAACCAAGATGCATCCTACAATCGTAAACGCTAGTAGAAACGAAGAACATTTAATTTTATGGAAATTACATTTCAAATCATGTTACGACCATCTGATTTATCCCTTGTCATTTATACATACATTTGTTTTGTTTTCTAATTATTTTTTTATATTAAGTTTTTCGTGTTTTCTTTTATATTATGTTCTTTTATTTTCTGTCTCATTCTATGTTAATGTAATTGGTGTAAACCGTTTTAACATAAATAAATAATTAAGTAAATAAATAAAAAAAACATATTTTTCTTCACTACTAGCGTTTTAGATAACTTGGCTAACCCCATCCAGCATTTCTTCTTCCTAGCGATGACACATAGGAAGTGGTGAAAGGCGGGCGTTTTGGGGGCTGTCTTTTGTAAAATTGACCTTCAAAAAGTGCTGATTTTCAGCCCACTTTGAATAAATGAGTTTTATCTTTATCCCTCCGGTTAGTTTTAGGCAATTTGAATCAAAATCGATACTTCTATTCGCTTACGATACTTTTGCAATGTCATCAGTACATACAAATGTTAGTTAGAACCAATAATATGTTCTTCAATCATCGTTTGCAGAAGCTTGCGCCAGTAACGTCATTTATAAATTGAAAATGATTTACCGATGACGCTGGTGATACCCACAATATTGTATATGTTTTGAATAATCTTGATAAATTATTAGAATTGACGCATCAGTTACCAACTTGTTGAAAGTTTCAATACACACCTTTTCATAATCCCCCGAGCCTTTTCACAATTCTGTTGGGGTCGGCTTCCAGTCTAACCGGTTTCGGCTGATTACCAGTGTTTTACAAGGAGCGACTGCCTATCTGACCTTCCTCAACCCAGTTACCCGGGCAACCTTATACCCCTTGGTTAGACTGACGTCAGACTTACTGGCTTCTGACTACCCGTAACGACTGCCAAGGATGTTCAATGACAGCCTTTACATACACACCTTTTGGGAGTCCTTTCTTAATGCATTAGCGAAACAGCTACATATTTATGTATTACAAAATAAAATTGACAACATACTAATTGGTAATCATAAAAGCTAAAACCAATCGTGCATATAAAGCAAGTCAATTGTATAATGTATTGTTGTGAGTACTTATCTAAAATTACCAGTTATCTTTGCAGGAACACTTACTTCCATATCAACACATGCAATACAAGTGACAAAATATCTAAGTAAATGTATGTATGTGCCGTGCCGTTATGTGCATTTTGAATGCAAAGGTACAGACGCCAGCACATCAAACTAACCGAAACTGTAAAATTTTCCCAATCAACTTTGAACCATATGCTTCAGAGATAAAGTCGAAAATCAACTAAGATAATTTGAAAGATTGTAGTACCTTGATATGATGGTGGCTGTACGTAACTTATGCTATTTTTTTTATGACAGTATACCCGTGATCATTTTAATAATGCCTTCCAGCGGTATCTAGAAAATGGTCCAAGTAACCGGTGGTCAGGACTCTACAGAGACCTTCTGATGATGCGGGCCATGTCCAGAAGTAGGTGCAGTTTTCTGCATCAATTTCTTGATCTAAACATCGAACGAAAACCTCTCCAGGTCTAAAACGAGGTTCTTGACTATTAAGCCATTGGCTGAAACGATTATCGGCACAATGACTGCGGACTCCACAGGCCAAATGTCGACAACCTCTTGCCTTAAGTCTAGGTATTTTGTTTTACTTGTTTAGCTTCCACGAGATTGAAGGTAATGAACACCGGCTCGAAGAAGCGTGGTCGACCATAATTTGGATATACGTCATTAACAACGACCTAAAGAAAGCCCAAATCAATGAAACTTCGACCCAGAATAGAACTACATGACGATGAATTACAAAGAGAGTCGACCCCAACTGAAATGGGATAAGACTAGGCAAAAATGAAAAAGAAGACGAGGTTGAAGGGACCTCACTAATCCCTGTGCGGCACTCCAATCGCTATTTTACCATTAAATCAGGTTTGTTATTTTTTTGCGTGTTTATTTTTTAGGGACTTTTATCGTTACAAGGTATGTCAGCCCCATCACATCTTACATCATAACCTATGTTAAAACATTGTGAGTTTTCTTTCTATAATATAAACAATTTACCAAGTAGGATAAAGATAAAAGATAAAAAGTCATTTATTCAAAGTAGGCTGAAAATCAGCACTTTTTGAAGGTCAATTTTTACAAAAGACAGCCCCCCTTCGCCACTTCCTATGTGTTATCGCTGGGAAGAAGAAATGGTGGAACAAACTCCCCAGCAACACGATTCTGTCTGTATGGTTTGAAGAACCGTTTCTATACAAAACAAAATAATAATAATAGGTACTTGCTAGACCTACAAAAAGTGAAAGGTTTGTTATTTGTCCGATAAGTGATGATGGATCGATGCGGGCACAATACGACCAATTTTTGAGAACTGGGTCATGCACCTGTAGCACGTTGCTGAGATTATTCGGGCCACCAGCGACTAACTCTGGCCTCCGCTGTGAATCCTATGTTTAACAGTAGGTACTTCGCCACCATGATTAGATGCTTTGTTTTTTTTTTTCAAAAAAAGCTATAAGTATTTCTAAGTATCTATGCATATTTAAAGTACCTAAAAATTACAATTTTAAATTGTGTTAATTTCACTTAAAATATAAATTAAAATAATACCACTCTGTAAAAAAGTTACGCATGGTCCTACATAAAAACTATACGCATCGACTTAAAAACCTTCTCCATTATCTGTTTCGTTGGTTAAAAGTTCACATCAAAGCAATTCTTTCAGCAGACAGTCACAATTGATCAGCCCACTTTAAAATCAATCGACATCAAATCGATTGAACTCAAGAAACGCATTCATCATTTATTTGTTTACAAAACCAAACGACACTTAAAATATTACCAACGCAAAAATAACAACATAGCCTACCTGCTTTAAAAATGGCGTGATCCATTTCGAGTTCCCCATGGTCACAAAATCATGGTCACTTTTTCATTAAACACACAAGCGTTCGCCATGGGACATAGCACATATTTGAGTTATTCCCGTGTGATAAGGGTGAACATAACCTAAGTATTGACAATGATACTTCTGGCCGCGATATTAGCAATTCTCATTGGTGTGACCTTGCTCTAACTAGTTCTATTTTAGAATGAACTGCCGATATGTTTTCGAAGCTCGCTGTAATTGGTTGGCGCGGATTTCAATTGATGTTTCAGGTTAAGCTGTGTTTTGAGGTTGTTGTTAGGATGGGTGAGTTATTACAGCTTGCGAATTATAATTTATTTGATTAGAACTACAGAAATTGTCCATTGTATAATTTATTGAAAATATCAAGTTTATGAAATGAGCTTTAAGCTTAAATTTTCGTTAAGCTTTATTGATTTTCAATTTCTAGTTATCTCAAATTTTATTCAAAAAAATAACCATACGTTGTTGTATTATAAGTTAAATATTATTGCACACAAATAAATAATAATTCTGCCTATCTTATTTGCACCTAACATAAACATAATAGCAGCATTTTTCCTGAAGCAGTCATTGCTCACAATAATTAGTTAGGTACTATTTATCCTCACAGAAGTTCCGTATCTCGAGTCTACTAAAAACAATAATTTTAGGCATACTTTTTGTTTATAAGAGAAAAAAAAGATGAGGTCACCTTCAGTGGTATCAAATTGCTGCATGTACATAGGTAAACTGAAACAAATTCAGACATATCGTGTAAACTCGTGGCTAAGTAAAAACCACACGGGTAGTTCGATCATAAGGTTAAGCAACGGTCGGCGCGGTCGGACCGTGGATGGGTGACAATCTTGATACGACGCGTTCCTCCGTGTTTTGGAAGGCAGATTAAATTGGCGGATCCCGGCTGTCATTTGTAGGTAGGTACATCTTTGGCAGTTGTTTCAGGAAAGTAGTCATTCTTTATCCAGAAAGCCTGAAAACCAGTCTTACCAAGAGGTATTGGGGTGCCTAGGTAACTGGGTTGAGGAAGTCAAATAGGTAGTCGCTCCACGTAAAATACTAGTAGATACTCAGCTGCATCCGGTTAAGACTGGAAGCCGATCCCTACACAGCCTCGGAAAAGGCTAGGCAGATGAGGCAGATGATCGTGAAACCCTATTCAGATAAAAATCTTAGTTAAGCTTCCTCTAAAGCGAAGTTGTCCCCACGGGACGCGGTAATCGCGGGCGAAAACTTGTAAAGAGAATAAAACTTCAGCATATACTAGATAAAACATATAATAGGCACTTAATGACATTTTATGATCACAGTGGCAGTCATCTAGCGAACAAAGCAATCAATGAGCGCTTTTGTTTTTTGATGTTCACATTATCACATTGCAACAAGATAATCAGTCGGTGCAATGACCTCTAAAAGCCACCTGTCGACACGTAACTTGTTATTCAAAGGAATAACCTTTCTTTGATATCATTTTCTTATATGAATGCATAAAAAACTACATGTCATACTTACATAACCCAAAAATAGCAGTAAATTAAAAAGGAATGGATATACCCACGTGGTCTGATAACGATGCTAATTCAATTGTTTTATTCCCGTATCAAATTAGCCAGATATTGTATCTCTTATCTATCAGTCATTATATATTTTACAATAGGAATTTTTCTTATAAAAGGTATTATATACATATCGTTACATACATATATACATCATACTGACATTGCAAATGGGAAAGTTTGTAAGATATACATAGATATGTATGTATGTTTGATACTTTTTCTACTCTACTGAATAGATTTGGCCTTAATGGTGGCCTTAATTAAACTTGCATTAATAAAAAAAAAATATGCAGGAAGTAGTTCTCTGTATTTATACACACTTCACAGCTTTTTCCCAGCGATAACACATAGGTGAAGGGCGGGCGTTTTTGGGGCTGTCTTCTGTAGAATTAACATCCCAAAAGTGCTGATTTTCAGCCTCTTTGAATAAATGACTTTATATCTTTTATCTTTAACAATGTGCGGGAAATTAAAACGAGGTTATTGCAGATGTTTTATTTTTTTGTAACAAAAATAAAATAGAAATAATCTTATAATTATCTAGCTTCTCCAAGCGGTTCCACCCGCGACAAAGTACCGATAGCCCTCCTCGATAAATGGCCTAACTAAAACTGAAAGAACTTTTCAAATCGATCGAGCAGTTCCTGAGCTTAGCGGTTTAAGCAACAAACACTTCAGCTGAATAATATTAGTATATTTTAATAATTACGTAATTTTCGTTACGTCGATCACATTGTTTTCTGCGAGTTCTTCGTCTCTTGGCTGCGTGTCTTTTTCAAAACTATTCTAATAAAATCTTAACACTAATAATTCCTTTTGCCACTGGCCTAATGAGTAATTAACAAAGCTTATGATGAATCTATTGCTCCATTTTAGTCTATCCTAGTTTCTTTACATTACGTTTTATGATTGTACATAATCTATAACTTCTACGAGTTTGAGGACAAAGTCCAGTCTTCACACTCATGCCTAAACACACCACAAAAGAGTCACATTTACTATTTGAGTTCACGACTAGCTGATATAACCATACCTTATCACTCTTACAATACAGTTCATTTTACCATCATGGCTTTTTCATCAATATCTCGTTCCATTTTGTCCTCTCTGAACTTTCCGTAGTTGAAATAATCTTCGATTTCTTGAAGAGTCCTGTCTTTGGTTTCAGGCAGCATGAAGAACAGAGCCAAGAGTGATAATCCCATTGTGGTGCCAAAAACAGCAAAAGTTCCGTGTACTTTAAGGTTGATTAGTAAGTACGGTGTAACTTGGAGACCAAGCATGACCCCAAGAGATATGAAGGTCCCAGCTACTGCAGACCCCACTCCTCGATGCCGCAAGGGGAAGACTTCTCCTAACAAAGCTAAAGGTATAGGAGTGCAACCTAAATTGGCAAGGATGAAGTACACCACAAATATACCAATGGGTATCAAGGGCTTGTCATTTGGTATTATGCCTTCAGCAGCCAAGAAGAGGTAGCTGCAAGCAATCATTATGACTGCGCATGCGGAGAATCCTGTAGAGAACAGCAATGTCCTTCGCTTCATGATCTTAACCAACATTGAGGAACAGACTGCGCTGGATGTTATTATCAGGTCTATACCCAAAGTATAGTAGAACGACTGCGACTTGTTACCGGTCACTTCTCCGATGATTTGCAGCGCGTACGCAGGGAAGATGTGTCTGCCGCTGGTCTCTAATAATAGACTACTGATAAAAATTATGAAGACAGGTTTCAAAAAATCTTTCTGCGTAAACCTCTTGAAGAAGTCTAACACACTTTCTCCACACGTATTTTCCTCGGTGGGTTTTGATCGCTGATCCATCTGAGCTCTGATTAACTCCTCCAATTCGTTGAAAGACGTTTCTGATTTTCCTCTTAACCAGTAGAAGGAGTTCTCGCTTCTTTCGTATTCTCCTCTTGAGGCTAGCCATGCTGGGCTTTCTGGCCACGTGTACACGACAAGCAGGGCTATGAAATGAGGTATCAGAGCAACCAAGGCTACTGTTCTCCAGTGTAGGAAATGCCCTGCAATATGGACCGACATGCCGCCCAAACATACGGAAGCTGTCTTAAGATTTAGGAAAACTCCCCTGTATTTTGGGTCTGAATATTCTCCTATGACGATAGCTCCCAGAGAGACAGTTGCTCCAGCTGTGACGCCTCCTAGGATTCTTCCAATCATGAGAGTAGGGATGCCCCGGGCGAGGTATATACAGAGCCAGCCGATTATTCCTGGTAGGATGACGATGCCATGAGCTAATCTTCTGCCATAGAGGTCCATGAGAAAGGAGGAGATAAGAAATCCTGGGATGCCGGACAGGCCACATGATGATGCTGAAAGAAGATTATTTTATGGTCATTAGTATGATTACAAAAAATTTTTTTCTTTTTTCTTTTTTTCCTCTTCATCCTAATATTCTTAATAGAGTACTGTATCCTTTTGAAAAAGGGTTTTCAAAAGAAAATCTCACCTAGCCAGGAAGCGGTGTTGAGATCAGCTTTTATGGGAGAGTCGGGCTGCTGCAGGCCTGGCAGCAGGCTGGTGGTGTAGCTGAGCATCATGCCCTGCCCGATCATGTTCGTCCACACTGCTGACAGCGTCCATGCCTGTAATAAAATAGTTTTTATTACTTCTTAGCCTTATAATTTCTACCATCTAGAATCATCGTGATTAACGCTTAATCCTTCTCCATGTGAGAGGAGGCCAGTGCCCAGCTGTGGGACGGTAAAAAAGCTGATAAAGCCTTAAAGTAAAGTAATCTTCATTACTTTGATTGAGCAAATACAGGTGTTTTAATATAATAGTTATACAGTACATCAATCAGCCCATTTAGGCATACAATAATCAAGGCCTGCTTAGGCATAGGTTCTTAAGAGACTTCTTAAGAGGATTCAATGAGTGGCAAAAGTGGATGCTGTAGCGGCCTACATTTTAAAGAAATGGTTCTATTTAAACCACTACAGCAGCTGATTTGAGTGCAATTGAAAAAAAAAGTGTGATGATTTTGTTTTCTCTTTATAAGAAATAATATAAATTGAGAAAGCGAGCTTTTTCGTGAGAAATCATTAAATTACCCCTAGCTGGAGGGAGTGTCAGACTCTTACTGACTAAAACCCACTATGTTCCTTCTGGAGGTCCCTGTGTGCCTGGACCACAGTAACACTGACGAAGAACCCGCAGCCAATGCAGAACATACATAAATTGACTTGATATTAGATTCTCGAAGTTGAGAAATAAAACTGCTCTATTTATCTTATCTGCGTTGCATGGTCGTACACAACAGTTAATATCATCTAATTATTATATTACGCGCAATAAAACCCGTGTTTGTAGATTATATAGAAGTGTTAGGACATCAAACGCTTCCTCTAAATGGGGAAATACGAGAAAATGAGGCTGCAAGCACATCACTTAGATTAGCGTTATCTGATCAAAACAACAAAATTCCGTCGTGAGCGACTATTTCTGTTGTCTGCACCCACATTTAATGTTGTGTAACTATGTGTAACCTGTGCATCGGAGAGCACGTAAATGTCGGTCCTGCGCTTGATCTCTCTCCGGTCGTGTCGGATTGCCGTCCCATCGGACTATGAGAGTGAGGGAATAGAGAGTGCACCTGTGTCTGCGCGAATGCTTGTGCACTATAATATGTCCTGCGAAGCTGGCTGATCTCCATAAATGAGAACGGCCGCCGTAGCCGACAATCGGCCTGGACGCCATCATAAGAGGAAAATTCACATAATTATCACACTCACAACATTAAGTCTAAAATAATATACAATTTCATCAATAATTAGCTCAATAGTTTTAAATGTGCTAGAGTTAGAATTTTTATTGTATTTTCTTTAAAAAAAGGGTTATTTGAAATGTGGGTCACACATTTACTTTTAGAATAACGAAATTAATTTATTTCGTTTACTTTTTGTTACGGGATGTTATTGTTAAAGAGTAGGTATAATATTTTTCTTGTGTTTTATAATCTACAATACATTAGATTATTTCATCTCTTCTAGATCGGTTTTGTTTTTATTAAACTGAAGTAATTTAATAAACAGTTGATTATTTCACCACCACCACGCTAGTGATTTGGCTATCTACCAATAAAAGAATTTTACAAATCGCTCCAGCATTTCTTGAGATTAGCGCTTTCTAGCAAATAGGTAAACCCTTCACCTTTAATATTTAATAAGTTATGTTAATAAGTATAGATTAAAGCGAATCTATGACTCGTTTAACAGACAAAAATAAGCTTATAGTCAAATTAAAACTCTGATAATATCTACGAATACGTAACAATGATAATATCTAACAAACAAATGCCTGTATCTCGGAGTCATAAATTATTACAATTATTATTGGCAGTTAATAAAACCATTATAAAACTCGTACAACAAGAAAATTCGCAGCTAATCTACAACTGAAAATATTCCATTTAAAAACAATGTCATTTTAATAATGTGCATACGAAAATAACTTGATCGTTTTGGCAACAAAATCTGCTAATATTATTTTGAAAACATAATTGCTACGGGTTATAACGCGGGTAAATCCACAAATGACTTCTTCGTCTTGTAGTCGCATGGCGTGACTGCTAGGCATAGGGTCTCGGGTTCAATTCACGGGTCGGGCCGAAATCGCTTTCTAGGTTTTGAGAAACTTTCATAAAGCAGCCCGAAGTCTGGAAGCTGGTGATAGATTCACCCGTGCATCGGAGAGCACGTAAATGTCTGTCCTGCGCCTGATCTCTCTCTGGTCGTGTCGGATTGCCGTCCCATCGGACTATGAGAGTGAGGGAATAGAGAGTGCACTCTGTATCTACGTGAATACTTGTGCACTATAATATATCCTGCGCAGCTGGCTGATCTCCTGAGAGAGAACGGCTGCCGTAGCCGACAATCGCCCTGGAGGCCATCATCATCAAATCCACGAAAACTAACTAGTAAGTAACGCGTAACTAAGCAGGTAGTATTGTCAAGTACATATTGATAAACAAATAAACAATGTTAACGTAATATATGCAATAATAATGACCGTGATAAGACTGCACTTGTAAGTGACAATAATAACATTTTACTCCAATGAAAAGTATCTGATCTGTCAGCTGATAACAATCATTGTTTTTTCTTAGTGTTTCCATTCATTCGCAAAATAATTAACAATTATAATGACACAGTTTACACTAATTTTGAACTTAACTGGTTTTTGCTTGTATTAAAGTATGATGTACAATATTAGGGTTCAATATTCTTAAGAAAGGTTCAGAAAAGTTTTTTTTTAATAATTTTTTTATTGACTATCTTGCATTGTTTATACAAAATTATATTTTCTATTCGACCTATAAAGAAATTTGCACTTTTAATAGTAGTTTTCTTTAAAATGAAATTTTATTATGTAATTTATTGTCAACTTTCTTACAGACAAAAATTTTCTTTCTTCTTTTTTCTGGTTCTACAATTGACACGAATAAAATAATACATTGAAATTATATAAAATAACCCTCCTTGGTATAAATTATAGGATAAAATACGAAATATAAACTTACGAAGTTTTTCAAAATGACTTTGCTTACCTGATAACCAAAAAATCGTTACCATCGTAACATCTATAAATACAGCTGAACCTGGTACAACTTTATTCCGATGATACGTACTTCCTTAGATATAGATATGATTATCAATTATACATAATTATTATATTAGTATTTCCACAGTCACTACTGTGAACCCGCAAAAAGTTGGATAAATGAAAGCAACGAGTATTTTAAATAGTTAATTAAATAATTATTAGTTAGGTAGTCGTGGTGGCCTAGTGGTTAAAGAGCCAACCTCTCAAGTATGAGTGTGTGGGTTCGATTCCAGGTTAGGCAAGTACCAATGCAACGTTTCTAAGATTGTATGTACTTTGTAGGTATATCTTGGACACCAATGGCTGTGTTTCGCATGGCACGTTAAACTGTAGGTCCCGGCTGTCATTGAACATCCTAGGCAGTCGTAAGCCAGTAAGTCTAACGCCAGTCTGACCAAGGGGTATTGGGTTGCCCGCGTTGGGGAGGTTAGATAGGCAGTCGCTCCTTGTAAAACACTGGTACTCAGCTGAATCCGGTTAGACTACAAGCCGACCCTAACATAGTTCGGAAAAGGCTTGGGAGATGAATTAAATATGTATTATTTAATTATGTTTATATGTATATTTAATAATTATATGTATTGTAGTATTTTTAAGTTTGAATGTTAGTACCTACTCATATAGTTTCGTATATATCTCTATGGGCCTTGTAAAAAAAATGAATAGTGAAGGGAAAATCTCCCTTTAAAAGCAAAAGGTGTGGTTCCGTGTAAAAGTAAGTTTTGTTGCGTCATAATTTAATTACAAATCCTTGACAGAGACCAGAAAAACTGGAATCAGATTAACGATTAAGAAGAAATTGAAATTATTAGTCCGTAATAGCAGTCTGACATTGATGAACTTAACACGAATTATTTTTTGTTCTAAAATATTTGGTTTGTTCTATTGTAATATAGTTGTTCGTTTTGTACATCTACCTTCATATAATGCACTTAGTTCTAGTTTTATCTATCTAATGTTAGGTCAAAAAAGTGTAGAGAGTGAAGTCTTTTTTGTGGGAAATCATCAAATGACCCCTCTCGTTGAGTGTCAGAATATCTAAAACCCACTATGTTCCTTCTGGAGGTCTTTGTGTGCCAGGGCCACGGTGACTCTTGAACAACCCGCAAGCCTGTCAAGGCATCATCATCATCACAGCCTTTTTGTCATCCCACTGCTGGGCACAGGCCTCTTCTCCCACGGAGAAGGATTGAGCGTTAGTCATGGCATAGATGACCTTAAATTCTGTTCGTATAAAGAAGGAACTATGTATTGTAACTGATTTAAATCTGGATGAGGATACTCTGGGAATCTGGTTTAGATTTCAAAGACAAGTGCAGAGCTTCAGGCATAATATTGATTCAGGTATGATTTGGTCTGCTTACTCAGGATAAGTGTGAGTCGGACACGCACAACAAGGGTTCCGTACTGGCAAAAGAATTTAATTATCAAGAAGTTTCAGAAGAAACATTGTTTTCTCACAATGCATAGACAAGGCGGCGTTTTTTGTGATTTCTTTATTATAAATAGCACTTACTAAATTACAACATTATTATAGTTCTACTTAATATAGTATAAACGTATTCACTAATCATCATAAGCCTTTTTATCGTCCCACTGCTGGACACAGGCCTCCTCTCACACAGAGAAGGATTGAGCGTTAATCACCACGCTCGCTCCATGCGGGTTGGTGATTTCGGACTTTATAGTCCAGGTTTCCTCGAGATGTTTTCCTTCACCTTTTTAATCAGTCATTGGTATCCAAGATATACTAAGAAAGTACATATAACTTAGAAAATTTATATCGGTACTTTCCTGACCTGGAATGGAACCCGCGGTACTTGAGAGGCTAGTGCTTTAACCACTAGGCCACCACGACTTATTCACTAATGTTGATGTTAAAAAATAAATACTAATTTTTGAAGGGTTTTTGTTTTTCCACTCAACGAAAGGAACCTTCAAAACTAGTAATGAGTATATAATAATAATAATGAACATAAGTAATGTCATACAACCTTCACCTTTCAATAAGATATATGAAAAATATATGCCACAATACTTGAATAATAAGTTTTGTTGACTTGAATAATATTTTTTTCTTGTCAGATACAAAAAGTGTCTTCAGTTTAATCATAATTATCTTATTTTATCTCTTTTCCAGAGATACCTATAGCTATTTCTATCCATTTTTTAGTTTCTTTTTTCCAAATCAACTTAAGTAAAGATATGTAGATAGGTATGTACTTACTGGTATAGTAATTCAGTTTTCATCAACCCATCATCAACTCGAAATACTTAGGTACATTGGATTTCTAAAGTTCTAATACTTACCTATAAAGTAGATTATTTTTTTTGTTTCCATCCTAAAGGCTGCAAAAATTCTGAACAGATTTGAAAAAAAAATCTTCACTTTTAGAAACCTACACTATTCCCGGTTGCTATATTTTATCCGGGTATTAGAAGAAAATCCTACAGGTTTCAGGCAAACAGCTAGTCTTAAAAATAAAGCTACAAAACCGCTTACTGTAAGTGAATATTTATTATATTTGTGACAACAAAAGTTCTATAGGTATATTAGCAAAAAAAAAATACCTTCGTCAAATTCGGCAAAGATACACATTTGGCGAATTTAAACCGTTATCTTGTATGTAGATACTCTGTCTATTAGAAGAATACCAACCAACAATTTAAACACCCACAAACACATAAAACGTTCACTTAAGATCACAATATGTTGGTAAATAAACAGAACATTACCTGTCTAAGGAAAGGGGGCACCATTGCGCGTCGCGATCACTCACCGACAGCAACCGCTGGACGGGTGCACTCAGTAATGTACAATACTGATACAATTCACTTTATTGTGCGATAAACAGAGCCCTTTATTGTCATTTATTACTAGTTGTAAATCTATCGTTTGTACGTCTGTTGGTGAATAATCTTATTAGCCGATAAATATTGTTTTTTCAAAGCCAAAGAAGATATTTTTGATAGTGACAAATTGTTCAAAGTGATTTTTTATGCACAACTAAGCTTAGCCTACTGCTTTACTCACCAGGAATCTCATATACGTTGATTATTCTGTATCTCTTAAACTATCTATTCACGCTGAACTTGCTTAAAGGATTTTGATGGAACTTGACAGCAGTGTATGCAGTGTGATTCTGTTCAGGCGCGGGTAAAACCGCGGGCAAAGCTAGTAAATAATAAACATGAATAGAAAAATGTATTGCTAAGCGCAAAACTCTAAAATGGCTGTACGGATTTAGAATTATCTTGGCAGGAAGATAGTGGTGCAATACACAGTTTTAGGATACTTACGGCTTAATTTCAAAGGTTGCTGATAAGTTCCAGAAAGTTTATCTGGCAGATAATTTCATACAAATACTGTTCCATTTTTTAATTTATTTGGCAGATAGTGGCTATCCGTAACCTGTGAAACTGGCCTTTATTATTCAGTTTCTCGAGAAACTTTCTTAGCTAAGGAGGTAAATCCGCAGAAAATAGTTAGTTCTTAATTATTTTATTTGTCTCACAACGTTACTTTCTAAATAAACTTCGAGAGAATACAACAGATAATATTATTAATCCTATCAAAAGTTAACTGTAAAGTTATTATCATAATAAGTTTATTCTTGTTATCTTGTTGACTTTAATTCTACATAATAGTAATTAATATAATGTCGTGTGTATCTTTCCGGAAGTAACCTCGCTTGTAATAAATCAAAAATATTTTTTTTTTCAATTCAAATTCAATTTTTCGAACGTCAAAACAAAAGACAGCCCCCAAAACGCCCACCCTTCACCACTTCCACTATGTGTTTTTGCTGAGAAGTGGTGCAACAAACTCCGTATAAATTATATATCGGAGCTTTCAAATTATGTCATATCATGTGTGATACTTATTAATCGCAAGATTGTTTGAAAAAGTTACCCGTTTTGTGTTTCTCAGTTGGTAATCAGTACGTAACTGACTTTCTCAATGGTCTAGTCTAGGTCTAGATTCGATTTGTAAGGATGGGCCGAAATCGCTTTTTTGGGTTTTAAGATACTTCTGGTCTGCTACTGCTAATCTGAAAGTTGGTGATTGATACACCCATGCATCGGGGAACACGTAAATCGTTCCTGATCTCTCTCCGGTTGTGTCGGATTGCCATCCCATCAGACTATGAGAGTGCGAGAATAGAGAGTGCATTTGTGACTGCAGAAATGCATGTGCCTGCGTAGCTAGCTGACTCCTTAAAGAGAACGGCCGACATAGCGGCAATCTGTCTGGAAGCCAGTATACCAACCAGTAACAGTCTGACACCCTCGCTTCTCTCACTCAGGGTCATCATTATGAACTTGACAAGGGTTGTGCCCACCAATGAATTATTAGCTATTGCATTTTATGACTGTATATGTAATTTGGTATCACGTTTGATTCCATGCCGTGTCATTGAGTACACGTGTCGATATATTTATATTTTTATTGGACTGATAATTTCCAAACATAATACGAAATCATATGAGTTGGAAACTTGGAATCAGCTGTTACTGATTATCGTTGTTTTTATTGGTTTGTGGAGACAAAGAAAGAATCATTCCACCATTTTAGCATTGAATTGACGTTGCTTTTCAAAACAGAATGTCATAATGTTAAACGATTTTGTAATTCCTGCCACCGGCCTCTGGTATCTTGCAAAAACTTCTACAAGGAAGATATTTATATTATTCTAAGGAAGATTGTTTTGTTGCTCGTCTCAAGCACAGTTAATTTTATAATAACAATGATTTGAAGGCTGTAATGCAATATTATTACGTCTTGTTTATGTTTTTTTCTTTCAACAATTATTAATAGTTACAATTATTTGTCCAGTTCGATATTTTTAAGAAAATTCGACTTTAGTTCTAGTACCGAATCAATAGCAGTTAAACATCTTGCAGAATTAATTGCTCCAAATGACTTGCAGTCCTAGAACCTTCCACCAGCCACCATCTGTTACCATATTTGTTACTAACGACGTTAATCTAAGCTAGGCTTATATAAAACACGCGTTAGATAGTGTATGTTTGCGTGTGCAAAAATACCTATTATTTATGATAACACAACTGATTCCTCAGTGCGGAAGGTTATAGATATGTATCTGAAGTCTACAAAGTCTACAAATGCTATATAGGTGTACTCCATTTGAGTCGGCATTTAACTAAAGATAAACCATTACTTTGAATATTTGTTTATTTGTCACTTCTAAAAACAAAATCATAATGTACTTAGACTGTTTAAAATTAATTAAATGCTTACTAAAATGCAGTACCTGTAGGTTCCTATATGTATTTGTAATTTGTAGCTGTTGACTAAGCCGATTTAGTTAGGAGTAGGGACATATTTTGGAATGTATGTAAATACGACGTGTGGACATATCTTTTGATAACCAAGTGTCTATGGAAGACAGCTAGATTCTACTAAAAAAAATATTTAATTAATTAATTTAAGCTCGGTATTATACCTACTGAGACTTTTTCAGTTTGTAATATTGTAGGAGGTAATCTCAGGATATACGGAACTGTTTTTGGAAATAATTTTACCGATAGAAAACTATGATATTCACGGGTATTATAAGTGAATGTTTTATTATAAAAGCAAATTCCATATACATATATTTCTTTCTTAGACCTTTGTACTTTACGATAAGACAGTCGGTGAAAACCGGTGCCGTCGTTTTAATGATTTGGTAGGTACTGGATTCAGAGACGTTACTACTAGCGCCACGTGCCGATATTTGGAACTAAGGAGGTTTTATTTTAGAACGACCTACTACTGAAGAAAATCTAGGTGATCTAGAAACCCAGTGCCCTTAAGATAGTCACAAACTATTAATGAGGATACGAGGTTATCTTAACCTGCATTATTTGTTATCGTTTCATCTATTGTGTTGAAAAGAATTCAATATTTATTTATCATTTCATCATTTACTATCGCAGCTTAGATTTACTTGAAACTAGGTCCATGCCGCGGTTTTACCTGCTTCCTGAATTACTCTTGGAATGCTCTTGGATCCTTATATTGTTTTCAGTATGGTTGGCTTATGTTGTTGCCAGGCTCGCAGATGCAATTTTGATAAGGGCGTGATGATGAGGTGTGGAATTATATTTTGAGGTACTATAAAATATTCCCTTATTATTTTTATATAGAAATACATGGGAAAAATAAAACTCAAAAATATATTTAAAGGTACTGGAAGTATTTATCTTTCAAAGGATAAAAAAACGCATTTAAATAAAAAAACACATCTTAATAATATGAATTAAAAAAGCTCAGTCATCACATATCGTACAATGGTTTTAAAATAAAAGTTATTCACTCCATGTCAGCTATCTAAAAGCAGCTGTTACAAAGATACATTCATTATATTCAATACCTGCACTTCTTTCCACCTGTTCATATCGCCAGGTCAATTGTCTATCATCTTGATTTGTGCCTCCTCATCATTCTCATCAAAGTTCTCGAACCTTCCGTAGTTGAAATAATTTTCAATTTCTTGCAAAGTCCTGTCTTTGGTTTCTGGCATTATGAAGTAAAGTATGAAAAGCGAGATCCCCATAATGATGCCATAAACACCGAAGAAACCATATACTTTGATGCTGTCGATCAAATGCGGGGTGGATTTGAGACCTCCCATTAAACAAATTGATATCCAAACTCCTGATAACGCTAAACCTGCTCCTCTATGAGCTAAGGGGAATACTTCTCCAACTAACGCTAAGGGTATTGGTGCACAACCCAAGTTGGCCAGCACGAAGTACAACACCAGCATTGATAGTGGTATCCAATGCCGGTCTCCAGGGATAATGCCTCTGGCTTCTAAGAAGAGGTATGTAGTAACTGCCATCAGTACTCCAAAAGCAGCAAAGCCGGTGGAGAATAGAAGTGTTCGCCGGTTCATCATCTTCACCAGCGCTGATGCAAAGAGTGCACTTCCCGTGATAATGATATCTGAGCCTAAAGTGTAGTAGAATGATTGAGAAGTCTCTCCCGTCATCTCAGCCATTATATGCAAGAGGTACGCTGGGAAAATATGTCTTCCACTCATTTCTAAAACTACAGTCGCTAGGATCATAATTATGACCGGTTTCACGAAGTCTTTCTGAGTAAATTTCTTGAAGAACTCCATAATTTCTTCGACGTAGGTCAATTTTAGTTTGGGTTTTGATAGACGATCTCTTTGGGCTTTGATTGTGTCTTTTATTTCTCTGCGTGATGCGTCAGTATTTCCTCGGAGCCAGTAGAAGGCTTTCTCACTCTTATCGTACTGCTGTTTCGATAGCAGCCACGCGGGGCTTTCGGGCCATGTGCACACGATAAATAAGGCTAAAAGAAGGGGACTTAAAGCTACCAACGCTATAGTCCTCCAGTGTAGGAACCCGCTTATAACATGCATGAACAGAGCCCCCATGCAAACCGAAGCATTCTTCAAGTAAAGAAATACCCCTCTGTATTTAGGGCTGGTATATTCTCCTATCACGATAGCACCTAAGGAAACGGTTGCTGCAGAAGACAGTCCACCTAGGAATCGGCCCGTCATTAGAATTGTGACGTCATTGCAGAAGTAGATCATGAGCCAGCCAACCGCAGCTGGCAGTATCACCAGGCCGTGGGTCATTTTTCTTCCGCAAAGGTCCATAAGGAGAGAGGATATGAGGAATCCCGGTATTCCGGCGACGCCAACGATGGATCCTGCAGAACAAGTAATAGATTAAGTACGAGATAAAATTTATTGCTATTATATTTATCAAGATTGTTACCACCAAGTGTGCAAAGATCATCAGATGCATTTACGTGAGTTCGTTAGTTCGAAAAATGTGTAGTTATTTTTTTTTTTCTAGCATAATAAAGTTGAGTATGGAATGCAATTGATACATAACTGTATCATTATTTTTTATCCGTCTTATAAAATGATTCCACCGTTTTACCGTGACTAAGTAACAATTAATAATACTTAGCCTCATAATAGCTTCCTACGTATTGAACAGTTTTTTTTACTCAATAATGGACAATGTAATAAATCCATTTTTAATTATAGTTATTTTAGTTTTATCAGTGCACACACAAATGATACGTTTCAGTAATTCTTGGAATATAACAATTATTAACATGGCTTTTTCTCAGGCTGAGAATTTTTTGACCCTATCACGTAAACATGACGTGTTTATTGCAATTAATTTTCGCAATTGTTTTGTTAAATTGAAGGTCAATCATTTTTGTGTTCCTCTTTTCAATCGTTGTTCAATTGTTTTTTTTCGTTTATCGTCATCTCCCGAGCCTTTTCCCAACTATGTTGGGGTGTGTATTTTACAAGATATTTTTGCTTAATTACATAAAACATTTATTAAATATACAAAAAGCAAGGTAGCAACGAATAAGTAGATTTGAATTAGTTTTGGGACGAATAACAGCAACTCAAGTCAATTTATTGAAACATCTCTGTTTCTATGAAAGTTAAACAGGCCTTACAGTACCTACGTACGGCGTACGACTCGGTGATGCTGGAGGTAGGCGTAAGACTCTGCGGTTCGTTTTTTGAAATATTTTCTTTTTATTGCGTCCCAAATCGAGTAATTTCAAAATCGCCAATATACAAGAGATGTATACGTAATTTTTTTGTTATATGTTAATTATTATGACTTTTATTTTAATTTAAGGAGCTCACTCTTTTTAGAGTTGTATATCAAGCCATGTTTCTCCGCATAATGCCTCACTGGTTGTTAAACCACCAGTAATTAACTGATCGAAGTTAATTTAAGTAAATAAGATTTCCTTACCCAGCCACGAGGCCGTGTCCAGATCAACTTTGATGGGGGAGTCAGGGTGTTTGAGAGCCGGTAGCAAGCTGGACGGGAAGCTCAGCACCAGACCCTGCCCAAACATGTTGATTAGCACCGCTGACATCGTCCATGACTGGAAAAACAGGATTTTTGTAAGGACAATATAAAAGTATCGTAAGTAGAGACGCCAGCACATCAAGCTTTTACAATATGTAAATTTCCTTAATAGATTTTCAACTTTATTCCTAAAGTATTTGGTTCAAAGTATATTGTCAAAATATGACAGTAGTTTGACCTTAAATGCCTTTATTAATCTAATAATGAGATTTAGGTAGTTTTGTATTATTGAAATTAAAATTTATAAAAAAAAAAAAATCGCAAAAAAAAAATGAAATATAGGTACCTGTCGTAATAATGGTGCCGACATTTTTTTAGATACCCGTCATGCTGGTCACAGGGAAGGGAACCTCTCACTATCAACTCCCGCGCAGCACTTGCCCCACACTGCAGACAACAATACAATATATTATAACATTTGTCGCACCTGACGCAAATCACTGTGTGAATGAAAAGGTTTTTTTTTCATGAAAATAAGCCCAAGTTTAATTGCTTTTTTATTTTTCTTCAAGGATTGTTTTAAAAGTCTTTGTGTTAATAAATCAATTTACACCTACTATGCAGTAAATTGCAGTAGTTATTTTGTACAGATGTCAACACATCAAGCAACTAAAATCTCTCAAGTACATTTTCAACTTTATCGCTTTAACATAAGGTTCAAAGTTGATTGGTAAAATTTGACAGTTTGGGGTAGCTTGGCGTTTTCTTGCTTACATCCACGGGAAAGACATTTAAGCAGCGCTGGGGCTTAACAGTGTTCTCTCCATGCAAAAAGCACGTTTCTAGAAATGACTCGAAAAAGTTTTATCGAAAAACATTTGAATTGAATGAACTTTCGGGGTTAAACAAATATAATAAGACTTGGCTGGGGCACTGCCGTGCCCTCAGATTACTTTAAGGTATATTGTCAGCGCAAAACAGTAAGATCACGCCTCATATTTTATGTTAATTTAGGTGAACTTAAAAAAAAAATAGGTACTCTTTGTATATAACATACCTATATATATATATATGTATGTTAGTTCAAGGTTACTTATGGTATCTATGTGCCATTATTATTTCTGTTCTGACTGCTAAGTTTTAAATAATAATAAATTTGTCGCGGTCGGTCCGTGAATGGTTGATCATAACGAATCCCTCCGTGTATCGGAAGGTAGAGACGCCAGCAGGTCAACCTACCTACCAGAGTCTGTCAAATTTTACCTATCGAATATTAAACTGGATGAAAGCCAATTAAATAAATTTGACAGATTGAGGTAGGTTGATGTGCTGGCGTCTGTACGTTCAATACTCTGTATTTTATTCCGACTATCATTTGAACATCTTTGGCAGTGGTTGCGCGTAGTCAGAAGCCAGATTAGCTTACAGTTGAGGTCAAATAGGCAGTCGCTCTACGTAAAACACTGATCGTCGACCCAAACATATGTAGTATAAATGTTGTTATTGAAATAGATATTTTATATATTTACTTGGTTTTTGAGTGAGTCGAGAGAGAACATGTTATAATTCCCAAACGAAGACACTTTTGCATTTTTAGGGTTCCGTGTCTAAAGGGTTAAACGGGACCCTATCGATGAGACTTCTCTATTCATCTGTCACTAGACTCTTCTTATGAACCTGCTAGACATTTATACATTGAAATTGGAAATTTTCGCAGATTTCTATAGCCAACAACTAGTAAAACTAGAATAAAATAAATATTTAAGTAAGCTTCCGCTTTCGCTAACAAACGGTCGACCGTTTTACAAATAATGGTGCGGAACCGGTCGTGCGCAAATCCGACTAGCACTTAGCCGGTAGGCTGTTATTGTTATTTACATTACGTCTGATTTATCTCATTTTAGCGAAAAGATTCTTATCACCAAGTTCATTGTTGTAAATTTATTTTACTATCGAGGACTCATAAAAAGGTTAGGGAAACACTAAATAAATATGAAACGTGGGAAATTTTAAATAATTAAACAAATGTTTAACATCGACTTTATGGTAATTTCATAATAGAGGATAATAAATGTATTTTTTTTAATGTATTTGCATGAATATTTTCATAAATTACTAAGCCGAAAATGATTATACCAACAATAAACAAACTTTTATGTGCATCGTACAAAGTATTTTTTGGCGTTTCAGTGTTTTTAGGAGGAAGCTTAATTTTTTTTTGGAAAAAAATATTTAAGTATTCATATTGATGAGAACTTTACACCTAGATGAGGTCTGATTGCCATTGTAATATAGGTACATACTCGCGATCGAATTGAGAATCACCTTTTTTTGGAAAGTCGGTAAAAACCAGGAAAAACAGGTGCGACTCTTTTTTGCTAGTTAAGAAAGTGTTATACATACAAATATTAAATGCTACACCTAATATCCGAACACTTACAAACATTTCTTCTGTCAAAAATTTCATCCCTACATTTCCATCAAAAATGACAAAATTTTACGTACCGGTAATCGAACTCCACACAACACAATCCATTAACTTTCTTAATGCACTCAAATGATAAATTACGATATTAACATTTAAACTGCATTTATACCGGTTTCGATCCTTCGAAACTGCCTGACTAATTACGGTAAAATTATAATATCGATACTCAGTTCCTTACAGAACCCCCCACTGCAGTGTTACGGCCCAGTGACCAGGGATCCTAAACCTTTATAAGTGCTTTTTAATTTTTATATGGTAAATCATTAAATGACTCTTCCCCTCTTCCCGCTGTGGGAGTAGCTAAAGGGAGTGTCAGACTTTTACTGACAAAAACATGGAGCTCTCTGTGTGCCAGGGCTGCGGTAACTCTTAGGTAAAATCAATCCCTCAGCCCAGGCAGGCCTGTTTCAGTAGTGGGCTGCTCGCATTTTTTATATACCCGTTAATAACATGGTTAAGTTAATTGCATATTTATTATATTGAGAAATAATTAATCGGCATGTGGTTATTCACTACCACACTTTCGTGTAAAAAAAAGTAAGGACGCATTTTTGTCGTATGAACCTCCGCTTGACCACTCCTGGTCAACTTTCTAAAATAATGGAAAAGATGCCCTTGTACCGAGTTCATACTCGCTCGGAGCATGACGACATGTAACTTCACAGATTATATAACAAAAAATTATTATTTTTGAGGTATATAACGCCATTTTTTTTTATCAAGCAGTTTGTTACTATTTGTTATTATAAATGACGCGAACTAAAGAGCAGAGTGTCAGAACCAGTACAATAGAATGCCAGTCGAACAAGATGTTTCGAGTGGACAGGTGGAAATGGTTGGCCTTATTCTTCAACAAGTTATTATGACAGGTAACAATATCAGACGAATGATGCCATAGTTTCCTGGTCATCTTGAAGAACAAAGGTGGTGTGTTGGACTGCAACACTTATAGAAAAAAGAATAAAGAAAGAAAACCACACATATAAGCGACGTAACAAACAAATATAAAATACAAACAAAAAAATTTACAAATAAAATCAACCAAAAACGACAAACCAACTTCAGAGTTGCGTCACATATGTATGTACTAGCTTCCGCCAGCGGTTTCACCCGCTTTCTGAGGGAACTACTTTCCATACCCGGATAAAAAGTAGCCTATATGTTATTCTGATGTATAAGCTATATTGTGGTACAGTTTCATTCAAATCCATTCAGTAGTTTTTACGTGAAAGAGTAACAAACATCCATACATCCATACTTACAAACTTTCGCCTTTATAATAGTAGTAGGATGTGCAAAAGGGGCACCGCTCAGCATAAATGCTGTGTCTCGAGCGCCCAGGCACGGGACAACAGCACTGGTTTTCAGGGGAGTAAGGTTAAAGGCACAGTATGTAATTTTGGGAGATACTTATTGAACGGAAGCTGAGAGTAGAGAATGATATCTCACGAAACCAATTCGTTTATTTTTTTGTATTCCACAGATTATTCTTCTCTTGAAGATCTTTCTTCCACAGATCTTGGCTGATCTACTTAAGGTACTAAGATCAAAACTTTATCTTTTTCTTGAATTAATAATCTTGTAGTTATCTCCGTGTTAACTGGAGTGTTTTCGCAGACAATCTCATTTTCGCGGTCAGTACGACTTTGCGATACATATCAGTAATATGGAATTACAAACCCTCATACATGGAGACCACCAACTTCCTCACCAAGGATTGTCACATAACATTAAAAACAATTATTGGTTCTTCTATACTGCTACTATTATACAGGGTGTTATGGAAAAGGGGTATACATCTGAAGAAAAGTCAACGTACTCGTAGAACTGAAGAATTTTTAACAAAAAAAAATACGAAATTCGATAAAAAATAAATATTGGACCTTCCATAGAACTTCTCCCAAGTATTTTATGGAAAGTCGCAATATTTTTCTTCGAATTCTTTCGAAATATTTCTTTCGTGTTTTTTTCTGGTGAAAGTTGTTCAGTTTTACGAGTACCTACATTGACCTCCCTTGGGATGTATGTATACCCTTTCCGTAACACCGTGTATAATAAAGTTTTGATAAAACGAGATGGATAAGTATTTTGAACCAACTAAACAGAGTACCCAATAGGCTGGCAGCTTTGCCTGCCCCGTTGTATTCTGAATTAAATATAAATAAATGAAATGAATAAGGAAATTACTGGAGGTCAGAGGACCTACCTAGTGCTAGTGACTAGAGCCCCTATAAATAGACCATTGATTTGTTCTATTGTTTTCATTACTTCCCAATTTAACTATTAAATAAGGTTTAGCGTATAAATCGCGTGATAAATTAGGTGTTCTGTTTATAACCGTTTATCCTGCAAATCCCGTAATATTGCAAATTGTTTTATGTTTATTGATTAAGTCGTCATCAGCCTTTTTATCACCCCACTGCTGAACACAGGCCTCCTCTCAAACAGAAGGATTGATCGTTAATCACCACGCTTGCTCAATGCGGGTTGGTGATTTCAGACTTTAAAGTCTAGGTTTCCTCGAGATCTTTTCCTTCACCTTTAATCGGTCATTGGTGTCCAAGATATACTTAGAAAGCACATATAGCTTAGAAAAGTTACATTGGTACTTGCCTGACTAGGAATCGAACCCGCACACTCATACTTGAGAGGCTGGTGCTTTAACCATTAGGCCACCACGACTTATTGATTAAGTACTTACCTATAATTAGACATCACATTAAAGGCCTCTATAGGCTAATATTATAAAGCTGGAAGGTTGGTTATTATGTATGTGCGTGCTATGGAAATGGAAGGAACTTTTGGACTCTTTCTGTGTAGGATAGCCCATATATTTAGAAAGGCTATAGGTACATTTTATCAAGTGCAAATACAACACCAGCCTGAAAATGAACTCACAATATTGATACCTGCGCCATCTATGGAGAACATTGAACACTTCTTAATCACGTAAGACATAACAGCCCTTAATAGCCATTCAATAATTAATAATTGTTTCACTCAAGAAACAAGAAGCCATGCATACAACCAAGTCGTTTTATTATATAGTGTTTATTATATAAACTATTTTTATCTCAGTAAAAGTATATTTACATGGATAGTTCAGTAAAAAAAACATAATTTGTAATGTCAGTTTTAGCGAAGGCATAAATTGATAGCTGTAACTTACTGAGTAGTACTATGTAGATTGAACTTACAAATTGGATCATAATACTAGGGTACTATTTACTAATTATTTAATGTTATGGCCTTGCAATATAGATGTTTTTCCAAAAGATAATTTTGAACACCTACTTTGTTTATCCATGGCGAATGTAAGAAATTTATCTGAGAATTAAAAAAAAAAAGACTGATTCGTAGATCCCCCTCCAGGAAATAAAACATACCTAGATGTGTAAATGTATTTTGTAAACCCTAAACAGAGTTATATAATTTTATCGGACCTTTTTTATTTGTTTTATCGTCAACATTATATCCAACGATAAATTTTGTTCCTGTTGAATTATAAACGCAAAAGTTAGATTGAATGATTGCGTTTCACTTTTTCACAGAAAAATTGGTAAACAATTTTCGACCAAATAATTTCTTTGCATAAATACAGGTATAAAAGATGTTACAAACCGGTTTAGACTGCACTGTACTATTACCTAATTAGATGTGCAAATATTTATATTATCTGTAGGCAATCAAATTTTTCAAATAACGTTACTTAGTTCTTACAAAATTACATTTATAATTATCCTGCTCGAAAACAAAAAAGCTTTTTATTATATAACAAATTCAGTATCACTGCCATACAAATGTCAGTGGGAAATAAAGTGTGACAAACTTCACTTTTTACCATACGGTTGGAGTTAATAATAATCATCATCATTGATTTCAGACTGTATAGTCCAGGTTTCCTCGAGATGTTTTCCTTCACCTTTAATCAGTCATTGGTATCCAAGACATAAGTACTTAGAAAGAACATATAACTTAGAAAATTTACTTAAGTACTTGCCTTACTCGAACCCGCGCACTCATACTTGAGTGGCTGGTGCTTTAACCACTAGGTCACCACGACTTTTACTAGTTCATAATACCAAGCTAAAAATATGTAAGTTTAGAAATTCATTAGCGTTTACTGTTAGTTAACAACTCCTCAGAGACATTTAACAGGGTCATCTAACAACCTTTTTAATAATAACATTATTACACACTTGCGGTATCCATTACCTATATTATATAGAACAATGTCATAGGTCACCAGTTCAGTTCCCGGGCAGGTAGTTAGTGTGCGCGCGTCGTGAAGTATACACGTAACAAACAGTTTCAGTGATTTTTTGTGGTGAAAATTCAATCGTACTTGTAATTTACATTTTAGCTGTTATACTTCTAAACCTATATTGTTAAGAGATAAAAGTTTGTGTGTTTGTGACGCTGTAGGGGGTAATCTAAGGACCTACTCAACCGGTTTGGAAAACTCTTTTACTTATGGAAAGCTACGTTGTTTGTGAATATCGTAGGTCATTTTTCTTCGCGCGTAGAAAGTAGTTCACTCGATACGGAAGTGAAATAGGGACAAAACATTTGTTTTATAAAAAAAAACCTTGTAAACACTCGATGTTTATAAGGTATTTTATAAGGTTTCTCACACTTTGTCTGTCTGTCACGATTTCATGTCAAAACTACTGAACCGATTTAAATAAAAGTTGGTAGATACAGTGTAGTAAGTTACTCAGCTCTTTATTTTCTAACATTCTAAAATTAATCGTATTAAGTGACAATATGAAGGAGAAGTAGGGTAGCCACCTGTCCAATGCTAAACAAGGGTGTGCCATTAAGGGTGGGGGTTGGTGCCACTTAGGAATCGCGAGAATAGTATGCCAGCATAACTGAAGTGTGAATTCGAATTTTGTGTAGGTACCGGTCTCTTGAACTGAGATATATACCTAGTATCTTTTTTACTTGTGAGTGTTGTGTGAAGTTATTGATTTTCATATCGCAAGGAAGTTTCAGTGATCTAGACTCGTTATTTTGTTCTCCATGGATCTAGATAAAGATTATGAATGAGTTGAGTTGTGTCAGCGTTCCTTCTCAAGATAGTCAGATAGGAAATGCCAACCTCATCTCATCAAATTATCGAAATCGAAAACTATGTGGATACAGAGAGGCTCCTGATATCCTTGACTACGTGGTGCGTGTGAGGTTTCAAACTGGGTGACATTGTTAAAAGTTATTGTGAGGAAAGAATGACACTATTAACTACTTAAACTATTCAAGTCATGAGGTAAAAATATATGCTAGGAAGTCTTAAGCAAATTCCAATAATTTGTGTTGTATAGTGCAGGAAACATATCCGTGAACCAAGCCAGTGTAACTCGTAAAATAGTTACGTACGATTGAGGTAAACGCAAGGAGAAATAACTCAGTAGTTTATTGATTTTTAATGATACATGAACCAGTGTTTACGAACCGTATCGCAGGACTATAACATGCTTTGTAAACAGTCCAACTGGATCGAAGCTATCTTCATTTCGTTTGAAAACACTAAAATGGCATCTTGCCATAAGATTTTCTATTTATACGTCCTTTTGTTTGTAGCTCTTACGTTTTCAGTTACTGCTCAGCCCTTAAACGTAGTAGCGTGATAGTAAAAACACACAAATGTTGGTGAAAACATTTTCTATTGATTGTTGTAAATTTCATTGCGATAGGTGAAGTGGTTTTGGAGTTATGTGCGTGTAAAGGTCAATGTCAGAATTTTCAATGTCAAGTTCGAACAAGTGTGACTTTTATGTGATATTGTAGTCTGTGGTAATGTTTAAGGGTTTTAAGTTATGTTTAATGTTTCCAGGTAATTATCAGATGGCTTATGTGTTAATTCAGTAACAATTACGCCAGCACATCAAGCTGCTACAATCTGTCAAATGTCCTCAATAGATTTTTAACTTTAAGTATTGCTGAAGTTTATTGGTTCAAAGTCGATTGGGTAAATTTGACAGTTATGGGTAGCTTGATGTGCTGGCGTCTGTTTTCCTATACTAGGTTCAGAAATAAAAATTTTCATGTCGGAATAATCTGCCGTTTGCTAACCGATAACCAAACCAAGGTTTATGTAGACCTAAACGCTAAGATATTTGTTTTTACTCTGGAAGCGAGATATACCTACTTTTTTCCGATAGCGTGCAGTAGTTTTCTTAAGACGAAGCTAAAATGGCGGGAAATTTTTCTTTAAATAAGGCAACCAAACTCATATCAATAAGAAATTAAAAAAAAACCTTGAAAAATAATGTGCTCTCTTATAATCTAATCGTAGTGATTAAACTTATATTACACTGATCATTACAAGATGCCATATTTTTTTGCGTATCGGTATACCTACCCGTCGTATCTTACTCTATCTAGATAGCAAAAAAAAATAATTGATCTTTGTAATCGATTAATCAAGTATGAGGAAAATTGATCGTATCGAACCGGTTTTATAATGTGAGTACTAATGGTTACTGGTAAATATATGACGACGCGTTTATGTGTAAAGTATCAAGTATTTAAGTTAATATTGTTTGCAAAAAGTGAAACAAACAAAATTTGTTTTTATTGATTAACTAGCTGTTGCCCGGGACGTCGTCCGCGTGGGCATTAGGTGGCTAAACATTTACTATGTACACATAATAATCCGACACCACCGGAGAGAGATCAGGCGCAGGACCGACATTTACGTGCTCTTCGATGCACGGGTGAATGAAACACCTATTACTAGTAGACCAATTAGGCAGTCCAATCAGAATCATAAAATAAAGAACATGTAACAGTGAATTTTCAAAAATAGTACTTACTGTATGGGTCATTTCAGCACGCAATTTTCTGTTCGGTGCCACGTGCCATTCATAAAGTATTCCTACGATGTCTAAATCGAGCACAAGTTGAACACGTGCTAATTATTTTATACATTCTTTTAATTGCACGTGATATGCAATACGTTTCATGATGCATTTGTGCAATGATTATTTTTTCACTACGGGGTAGTAACGTAATATTTTCTGGTTTTCTTAGAATTTGTAGCCAGATTTTAGAGAAAAAATCTTATCTTAGCAGTTTATAAAAATCATGATACAGACGCCAGCACATCAAATTACTAAAATCTGTCAAAAAAAAACTCAAAATCATTTATTCAAACAACACTTTTTGAACGTCAAAAATTACGAAAGACAGTTCCTAAAACGCCCACCCTTCACCACTTCCTTTGTGTTTTTGCTGGGAAGAAGAAGTGACGCAACAAACTCCCCAGCAACACATGCCTGTCTGTTGGTTTGAGCAATATTTTTACAATATTTTCTTCATACACAATTTGTATGATCAAATTTCAAATTTCTTTAATATATTTTCAACTTTATCGCTGAAGCATAGACATGACAGTTTCGAGTAGCTTAATATGACGTCGAGACTTGTTATATTCGATGCTTGAACGAACATGTGCATATTGCATTCATCAAAAACGATTGTATCGAATAACGGTTTAATTGATTTTAATTTAAATACATCACCGTTCACATAACTATCTCCAATTGGCAAGCACGTCTAAAAGCTGGAATTTCAGTGTCGTTTGATCTGAGTAACATGTTTTGAATAGTACGTAAACCCAGAATAAATATAACTTACATATATTATTAGTACGTGGGTGTATCTGACGTAATTTGGCGACATTTACACAAAAAACCAAATTACTATAGTAGGTAGGTGCAGGAAATATCATGTAATTTACCAAATTCAACATATGACTTATATGGAATAACTCGTTATGTATGCATTTGTTATGTAATCATCACCACCACAGCCTTATTTATCGTCCCACTGCTGGGCACAGGCCTGCTCTCCCACGGAAACGGATTGAGCATTAATAACCCCGCTTGCTCAATGCGGGTTGGTGATTTCAGACTTTATAGCCCAGGTTTCCTCGAGATGTTTTCCTTCACCTATAATCAGTCATTGGTGTCCAAGATAAACTTAGAAAGTACCTACGTATAACTTAGAAAAGTTACATTGGTACTTGCCTCTGGGCCACCACGACTTAATATTATATTTGTTATGTAATAACGTAGGTAAATAGAAATTCATTGATTAACTTGTAGAAGGCGTGTCTGAAAAACGTAACGTTTTACAAAATCAATCAAGTATCTAATCACTATCAGACTTTGATTAATACAATCTGATAGGATAATATATCTATGACAATAGAAATAGGTTACTATACCAGACAAGACTAAAGTTCTATATAATTAAACTAGCAATTTTTCGCGGTTTCTCCCGCAACCGCGAGAACCCCGTATTCGGATAAAACATAGCCTATGTTATTGGGGATAGCGTAGCTTCTCAACAATAAAATAATTTTTCAAATCGGTCAAGTAGCTTCGGAGCCAAAACAATCCAAACAAACAAACATTCAAATCTTTCCTCTTTAGTATAAAAAACAATTTTCAGATAAAGATACCGCAGGTAGGTACTTATAAAGATTACCTCCAACAAATAATAAAACTTTATCTCCTAAACATTACTTTTCAGACTTTATCAGAACCAACCACGGTCAGACCTGAAACCTTAGAAAGAATCTAAGTGTGTATTATCATTGGAATCGCGTTGATAATGTTTGCGTACGGGCACAGTAGTGATGTAGTCGGCTACTCGGAGAGACTGTCCATATGTTGAGTGGAATATTTATTTAAAAATGGCGAAGAAAACTACGGGATGGATCACACCTTTCAAGAAACAGGTGAGTTGGTGTTACGTGTGCTTAGATAGGAGTGTTGTTTATTCAGGCCACTAACGAAAATATAGATTTTTTTAAATGTAGTTGTGCTTAATGCTGTTTCGGTTGGACTGTTTTTAATTAACTTTGAATGAAATAGTGTAAATAATAATATGCAGGTTTTTACGTGTAGTTATTACATTGTTATCGGCAGGTGCTATAGGTTCCGTAGTTTCCCATATCCAATACAATAGCCCAAGTAGTTTTATTCCATAGTCAGCAATAGTTTAGCACAAAACCGGGGATTGTCCTTGGGTACATTTCTATAGTGTATACAGGGATAATTTTCGGTTATGTGTGACCGTTACTTTAATTAAAGTTGTCTGAAAAGGGCTTCAGCGTGTTGGCTTCGGCCCCACGTTCTGAGTATAATATAGTGGGTATAGTCCCGAGTGCATGGCAGAGATATGCACTATGCAGGCTACCAAAGACCAAGATGGTTGGGTGCTTATTTAGGGAGGCCTATGTTTGAAAATTGACAGCCATAACGAAATATTGATAAGAGTTATACGAAGATATTATTTGATAACAAAATAAGAAGAAATATCATTAGTAAATTGCTCTTTAGACATAGTGTATCAATCAGCATGTGCAAGTGTTATAGTGGATTGTTAATATATTTCAACCCATACATGACTATGTTATGTATGTTGCTATGTATGTTTGTATCTGTGTTGCTATGCACTCAGTGGCGCCACAACTTAATGGCGAAAACATTAAAAACATGAAATATGAGTGTTGTTTGAGCGTTCCTTTTTATTATTGTATTGTTTGAACATTTTAATAGCCGTAAAACGTATTTAGATACAAATTGCTTCGGGGTATCTACATAGATACAAATTCCCCGTGTTGATATAAACGCCAGCACATCGAGCTACTGCAATCTGTCAAATTTCCTTAATAGATTTT
The DNA here is from genome assembly GCA_958496145.1 of Heliothis peltigera. Taxonomy (NCBI): domain Eukaryota; kingdom Metazoa; phylum Arthropoda; class Insecta; order Lepidoptera; family Noctuidae; genus Heliothis; species Heliothis peltigera. Next base: position 7,892,583 of record OY292346.1, read on the forward strand.
CAACTTTATCGCTGAAGCATGTGGTTCAAAGTTGATTGGGAAAATTTGACAGTTTCGTGTATGTGTCTATCTGATAGCTAATATGTTATTATCAATTTTACCAAATGTCATCTGCCGCCAATAATCTAGATAGTATTGTCATACAATTTGATAACTAATTCAGGTACAATAGATACGAGAACATAATATCCCTACCAATTAAAATGATAAATTGTTTGTTCCCGCGTTATGTGGGCATTATACTCCGCGCATTCAGCTAAAAGTTGACTAGATTTAAGTATCATTCTAACTAGCTGACTATAAGCTATGCTCTAGTAAAACTTCATCATTTTCTGCCATTTTTGCTTGAAAGAGTATCAAACATCTAATGATCGACAGATTTGAAAAAAATATTTCAGTGTTGTATAGCTAGAGTAGTTTCTATAGTCCAACTATTGAATTTGGGAACGTTACCAAGGTAAAAAAAATTGAAAGCAAAAACACAATGGCGAACCATTAGGTAATACAAAACATTGCATATAGCTGGTTAGATCATAACAAAAAACTAATCAAAACTTGCGTAACATTATATCAGAAAGTTTTTTCTGTATTTCAGTATCACCAAATATATATTTTTTTGTAAGTACAAACGCCAGCACACGTAGCTACTTCAATCTGTCAAACTTCTTTAATATATTTTCAACTTTATCGCTGAATCATATGGTTCAAAGTCGATTGGATGATATTAGGTAGTAGGTGCAATCAGGAAAAATAACTCATTTTATTTTTTTATTTTTCTTACCATTCAAAATTACGTTCAAGTTTATTGTTATTAAAATATATATACCAGTATGTCAACTTGCATTATATAATATCTCATTCGTAATCGTGATAAGATATAAAAACGCTTGTAAAAGTGTTATGAAGTTTATCTTATCCATCACTGTTTAATATTCTAAAGCGCCTTTCATACGTAAGCGTTTTAAAGGGGACGGACCCCTTCGGTCTGTCTGTCTCGCTGTCTGTCTGGAAGCTGTATTCTGTATTATTGTGTGTTAGGGCCGCGATAACTAAATTTTTGTGAATAACCCGCAGCTCCGCCAGTAGGTATATTCTGTACCCTAAGCTTAGAAATCCAACTCGATCTTTGGACGTTTTTTTTATTCAAAGGTTAAAAGAACAAGTCTATATAATGTTTTTTTATCGGTTTACATAATCCATAAAACATTAAACCTATCTAATTTGGCAAAATTTTCCTTAGAGCTACATATATGGAAAACTACACGAATTTTCTTGGCAGGCAACTTGTTAGATTTTCCACGGCAACTTACCTATTAGAAAAAGATCGTCCCGTAATATTTCTGCTATATTTAGCTCGTAAACATAATAAAATATGATACTACGTCTTGTCGTAGTTGCTATGAGAATCCACAACCATTACTTGATTAGGTCAGCTTGGCTATATTTGTACTATTAATAATGAAGCGGTTTGTCTTGGCATTATTATAGTGAGTAAATATCTTTTTATTAATCGGCTGTCAATTTCTGGTGGCCAAGGCTATACCCATTGAAGGTTTCACCGGATCGCCTCGCTGGCCAAATAGCGCTTAGCGTGATTGCTGTGCGGTATATATCCGGGTCAGGCCAAAATCGCTTTGTAGGTTTTAAGAGACTTTCATAAAGCACCGCAAGTTTCACAGTCGGTGATTGATACACCGTACATCGGAAAGCACGTAAATGTCGTCCCTGCACCAAATCTCTCTCCGGTCGTGTCGGATTGCCGTTCCATCGGGCTAGGAGAGTGAGGGAATAGAGATGGCTGTGTTTGAGCAATTGCTTGTGCACTATTATATGTCCTGCGCATCTGGCTGATCTCCTTAGGGAGAACGGCCGTTGTGGCCGACAATCGGACTGGACGTCATTATTATATTGCGTTTACACCTGTTCACTTATAACTATGTTTTCTAATTTGCGATAGAGTTTCTTATTCAGTAATCTTCAAGCAAAAATACTGAACTGATCTGATTCTTCATTCACATATCGATAAAACTTCATTGAAATATCTAAATTAAAACAGCTCATGTTAGCTTGTTTTATGCCCTCTTTAATTTAAATAAAAGCCTGTTACAATAGTGGATTCTGTCTAAAAATTTGTTTGTTCTGTGCCGATTTTTTATTTTCAAAAACACAATAATGTATTACTCACAAGTACATAAAGTAGAATGTATATGTATTTATAGGTGGTTACTTTTATCTGATTTTAATTTAACGCCAATTTGTAAGAGAAAATTGCAAGTTCCGGATCATTATAAAAACAATTGTTTGAATATAATTCTGTGAGAGAGCAATTAGAATCTAATCATTTTGTAATATTAAAATTAAAATGAGCTTGTTGCCTATTGAAGTTCTGACATGCTGCATGTTTGATTAAGGTTATAATTACTTTAACCTCTTTTTTTATTTGTCACCTATAAACGATGATTTAAAAGCTAAGGACCTGGGCAGCTATGTCATCATTGACCATTCCGATTACACTTCCGAGTCTGAGAAATCACTTTTATCGCAAAAACGGGATTCCCAAAACCCAGACAAGAAAAAATATGTCTTTTTTCGTTTAAAAAAAAAGAGGTGATGATGTGGGACTGGCAACCACTTCGCTCAAAACTACCGTCTGGTCCAGCCCTGTCTCTAGAACAGGTATGCGTAATTTTCGTAACCAAGGCATCGAACCCCCAACAAACAAGACTGATTTTAAACTTTAAGTATGAAACCTTGAAATTTGAAGGTTAATGCGATAAACAATTATCTATCTGGATTCAACTGGATATGTTATCGCAAAACTATTGAGCCTACATTGAGGATTTTACTAACTAATCTTATCGTAATATTATCAGAATGGTGTGAACAATATTTTGATCAGCTGATTAAAGATAATGTACAGATGCTAGAACATCAAGCTACCCGAAACTGTCAAATTTTCCAAATCAACTTTGAACCAAATGCTTCAGCGATAAAGTTGAAAATCTATTAAGATTGACAGATACACAGACAGACATTGACAGATTGCAGTAGGTTGTTTTGCTGGCGTATCCACCTTTTCAAGGACCTCTTCTAAATATTGAACTATTTTGTTCTTAAGTGTTGCACCTACGAATAATTAACAAATATTTTACGTTTCGTCAGACTTGCTATTACAAACTACACAGGCAGTTAACGTACGTGTCTGGTTATCTCGGTAATCCTTACAAATAAAGCTTAGATTCAGCATAGGTATAGGTAACTATTATTTGAATGGGTTAAAGATTTCCCTGCTAGCCGCAAACGAATCCTCGGCTAACATAGCTGATCAAAAAGTTCAGTTTAAACTTCTTTGTAAATAAATCTTTATCTTTAGCTATTTGAATATTAATGAGCTCATGAACAAAATGCATTTATGCAATAAAATCTATAAATATTTATACACAAAAACGCAACGGTTACAATGCACCAAAACGTGTCAATTTAACCAGCTTTTTTTTTTTGAAATATTTCAGTGTTTCGTGACACTGGGTGTGTGCCTCAACATGGCGGCGCATGGCCTGGTGATGGGCTTCAACGCCATCCTCCTGCCGCAGCTGAGGAAGCCTGACTCCATCATACCTATTGATGACTCCTCAGGGTCATGGATTGGTAGGTTTAACTTTTGTTAGGCGTGGGATACCAGTCGGGGGGTTGCGATGAATGCTTCGGTGATACCCGCCCCTCCGACACATGGGTACACGAGGAACACGGGTTGGTTTTTAATCAGTAAGAGTCTGACAGTACCCCTTGCCCTTCCCCCAGGGCTTAGGGTCTCCATGAGGATTTTCCAACATGATATAAAAAAAGGCGTGAAAAACGAAATTTTTCGTTTATTTGTTATTCCAAACTTAAATGTTCAATCATTTTGTGTTTCTCTTTCCAGCTTCCATCATCGGCTTCGCTCTCGTCGCCGGCAACTTCATCGTACCTCCTATAATGGCCAACTACGGCAGAAGAACCGCCAACCTGATCAGCGTGATGCCTCTCATCGTTGGCTGGTTCGCTATCATCATGGCCAAGAGCATCCCCGTCCTTCTAGTCGCCAGGTTCATGCAAGGCATGGCCATGGGCATGAGCGCTTCTCTAGGCCCAGTTCTTATAGGAGAGTACACCAGTCCTCACAACAGAGGAGCGTTCTTAACTTTAATATCTTTATGCATAGCAACTGGAGTGCTAACAGTACATACCATGGGATCTTACCTACACTGGCAAACGACTGCCCTAGTCTGTGCATGCATTGCTTTCGTAGATCTAGTCATTATTATTTATTCACCCGAGTCACCAAGTTGGCTCGCTGATCAAGGCAGATATGATGATTGTAGGAGAGTCTTCCGTTGGCTAAGAAATGAAGAGGAAGAAGAGGAACTACAGAAGATGATTGAAGCGAGTACTATTGTGAGAGAATCGAAAGCTGACGCTAATATATCTCAGTCGCTTGGCAAGAAGATACAAACTGGCGTCGTGTACTTAAAGGCTACCTTTAAGAAGAAAGAGTTCTACAAGCCTATTTTTATTATGATGCATATTTATACTTTAGGCCAATGGGCAGGAGCTAATATCTTAGCTGCGTACACTATAGATATATTCCATCACGTCATTGGTACTGAAGTGAACATAGCCCTCTTGGTTATCACTCTTGATGCGCAGAGGATAGTGTCTAATGCCCTAGCTGTATTAGTTATTAAGAAAATAAATAGAAGAACAATGTTATTCGCTACTGTTAGTGTCAACTTGTTCGCTTTCTTACTAACAGCAGCCTACACGTACTGCAAAGGTCAAGGTATGCTGCCTCCTTTCCTTGATCACCCCATGGTTGGAGTAGCGCTGGTCCACCTCCACATGTTTACAATCGCGACTGGAACTGTTCCGTTGCCCTTCATCATTGCTGGTGAAGTCTTCCCTCTTGAATACAGAAGTCTAGCCGGAGGTATCAGCGTGCTCTTCCTGTCTTCCAATCTCTTCATAACCGTCAAAACTGTGCCATTCTTTTTCGGAACTCTTGGCATACACGGAGCCTACTGCATCTACGCCGCTGTGGTCGGCTACTGTCTCGTGATTGCATACTTCTTCTTGCCTGAGACGAAGGATAGAACTCTTCAGGATATTGAAAATGAGTTTAGAGGTAGACCGCTGTCTCCTGAGGAGTTGAAGTCTACTCAGTCTTTGACGTCATGGAAGTTACATAGTAGGGACAGACGATGCAGCAGTCCGGTAGTGTAATGTTAGTCATATATGAATTTGTGATACGTACAATGAAATTATTTGTATAAGAAATAAGTATAGTAACTTGTTAGATTAGATTAGCACATTTGGTATGAAAGCCTAGATGTCTAGGTAACAATGTTAATGAGGGATGTCTTGTAAATATCGTTTGAATAGGTAGTAATTAATTAACTTATTGACACCTTGATATTATTATTAGTTAAGTGTAAAATGTCATGAAATAAATGTTTGAATAAGATTTTAGTTCCAGTTTTTTTTTAGATCGATGTTGACACCAAAGTTTCAACATGTTAAAGCTTTAAAGTTTATTTATATTGACTTTCCATGTCAGATTCTTGCAGTTTGAAAACCTGAATCGCGAAAAATATTGGTTCTTTATATTTGTTTTTTGTTTATTTCCTATTTCTCATAGGTAATAGTTTTTTTAAGTTGTTAGAATAGAGAAGGTGATATAGATTACCAATACCTACCAACAAAAATGTTTTAGTTACTCATCATCTGCTCAGCCTTTTCCCAAGCTATGTTGGGGTCGGTTCCAGTCTTAACCCATGATGGATGCAGCTGGGTACCAGTGTTTTATGTGGAGCGACTGCCTGTCTGACCTCCTCAACCCAGTAACATGGGCAACGAAAAACCCTTGCTAAGACTGGTTGTCAGACTTACCCTTAACGTCTGCCAAAGTATGTATGTACAAATGACAACCAGAACCATCAATTTAACTTGCCTTCTGAAATGTTTTAGTTACTATAGTATAACATTAATTAACATCTTTCTTACTTACGATTACTTTTAATTAAAATATGCAATTGGAACACTGTGACGACTTGTGATAAATAAATTAACAACAATAGGTATCGAGAGACTAATTAATTGGGTATTCTCTTACTTGCTTTGTAAAGCGAATGTATTTAGGAATTCAATGCAGTTTTTCTTCTTCAAATTGACACTAAATGCTGTTTAAATGCGCTTTGCCTTGTGTTAAATCAATGGGAAGGAGATATATAATTATAAGACTATTTCAATTGAAGCAGTTTAAGAACTAAATCTAGACTGGAGTGTAGTGTTTTTACTTAGTGAAAACAGGTGAGCATTTGTTTTTTAAACTTATGAAATGGATATACTACTACTATCTGTAAAATTTGGCATACGGTTGAAAGTTGATTGAGAAAATTTTACAGTTTCAAGTAGCTTGATTTGCTGAAGGTACCTACATGACACGCACTACATCAGTTTTTGTGGGTCTGAATATCTGAAAAAATCCCACGATCCCAGCTTTATTGGTTACAGCAAGGGACTTCGATAATTCTAAAAAGTACAGACGCCAGCACATAAAGCTAGCCGTAACTGTCAAATTCTTACAATCAAATTTGAACCATATGCTTCAGCGATAAAGTTGAAAATGCATTAAGGAAGGTAGTAGCTTGATGTGCTGGCGTCTGTGCATTGCGAGTGGAGCCAGTATACAATAAAATTATAAACTTGAATTACATTGTTGCATAAAATATTAAAATAATGCATCAAAAAATTCATCCGCATCGCCGTTAGCGGGGATCTTCCCCAAAAGACTGGCCGCATTGCCACGTTGGATGGCGATGCTGAATTGTCTTAGAGAATTTTGAAGTTCGTTAATATATGTGAATAATAACTTTTCATCAATATAACACTTTGCTGTATTAAAAGCTTAACAAAAATACGCCTTCCTTTAACTAGCTTTTAAAGAAGGATTCTTTGAGTGAACTAATTAAAAATCTCTTGCTGTTGCAGCATCACTCCTCATGTGAATGTTCAAAGACAACCCATAGAAAATACAGCCACACAGAACCTTCTAGGCTATGATACTGACGGCAATAATATTAATAGTCATAGTGGCAATATCAGCCATACCGGACAATCCTGATGACTTTGTGGATGTTGGGCAGTGGAAGACGCTGCTGATCGTGTATCCCTGGCTGACGAGGAACTATACCATATAATGGAATCAAACACAAACAAATATTTCCATAGTAAGTAAGTATGATATTATAAAGAAAATATATGAAAAGAGTAAAAAATTATCAAAGTAGGTTAAACATCAGCATTTTTTAAGGTCATTCATTCCCTTAAAAGCCCGCCCTTCACCACTTCCTATCTGTTATCGCTGGGAAGAAATAGTGGAACAAACTCCAAAACGGCAACAGAATTCTATCTATATGGTTTGAAGAACCTTGATCTCCAAGGGCAAATTGACCAAAAGTTCTAGCAGTTTTCTTTATCTGTCTCTTCTATTTTAAGTCTTTGAAGCATTATCATAGCACGAAGCACCAATTGTAAACTATTCGCTAGTATTGTAAGAGCTCAAAAAATTTCCTGCTCCTTGTTCGTAAGAATTACCGCGGCCCTGGCGCACAGATACCTCCAGAAGGAAGGAACATAGTGATTTTAGTCAGTAAGAGTCTGTCCTCCAACCGCACCCTCAGCGGGAGCGGTTATTATTTTCATCCCACGAAAAAAAATAAGAGCTCAAAGAAATTCTGTAACTTAATTCGAATATACACATGAAAAGTTTTTATCATCTATTGGCAAAATCTACAAAAAAGTACGTAAATACCTTAACTATTTAGTTATCTTTGCGTTCAGTAGTTAATCCAAAATTGGTGGTTTTAAACTGGTTTTTACTTGCGAATTCCGGTTTGCCAAATAACAACTTATCTGATAACCTCCTTACATGCTAATATCACTTACGGCTACCAGAAAAGAGAAATTTAATTCAAAGGAAATGAATTTAATTCAAATGAGATAAACATCTAGAGGAAAACTGGACTATATAAGTCTAATATGACCGACCTGCTCAATGCAGGTGGAAGCGTGAGAGGAGGCCTATGCCCAGCAGTGGGACGATGAAAAAAGCTGATGATGACTTAAATTAACTGACTAAGCTTTTTAAACTTAACAATTACAAGCCTAAGATTACAAAATTTGTTTATCGACCGGCCTATCGATTAATAGTATCTCACATACTGTAACATGATAAGCAGGAAGTCATGCAATAATAAATAGAATCTAAATAATACAATACCTTTATTTAAATTAAATACAAACGATGCACGACATTCCTGCAACGTGTGATGTAAGATGGCGGATGTCATTAAAATAAAAACGTTTACGACTTCAGTTTATAAGGCGATGCGATCCTTTGCTGAGCAGTTGTGGTGTCTTACCTTACAGCTTGATACCTCGTGTTTAAAAGTAAGTTAATTTAATTAATTATCATCATCAGCATCTGCTATTGTCGCTGAACGTAGCCCTCCCTAGTCGTTTCTCACTGCTGGACAAAGGCCTCTCCCAAGGTTCGCCACTTCGAGCGGTTCAGCATATTGCATCCACTGTTTCCCAGCGACTTTAGTGAGATCGTCCATCTCCTAGCCCTGTCCCCATGAATACTAACTATTCAATATTATCATAAGCAAATTTTTTTTGGTTAATAATAATCATAAGAGGGTTTTATCCAATCGTCGGCTGTTCTCTGTTAAGGAGTCCAGCCAGCTGCGCATGACATAGTGCTCAAGCATTAGCGTAGACACAAGTGCACACTGCATTCCCTTAGGCTAGGAGAAGCCCAATTGAACCGACGTCCCCGTGCTTAGCAGTTGTGCCATGCGACTATTAGATCAACGAGGCTATTAGGACAAAAGGTAGTAAACTATGTCATAAGTTCCAGTCTTAAGCTATAAACTTTAAACTTTGCCTGTAATTTTCCACAATTCCTCATTCCTTTTTCCCAGGAAGTTTGTTCGTTTGCCTATCAGATATGATAAACATAAGAAAATCACGATGGTCAGGTCAAAGTCCAGGCCAAATATGGTTCAAATTAAAATTAAGCTAATGAAAAAAATCGTGATCTTGAAATCAAATAACATAATCGAACTTGATAATTTGTATTGTGTGGTTATTATCCACAATAGCGTCTTCTGCTACCAAAGCAATTAACACAATTACTTAATCCACATTTCCGTGTCCAAATCTTCGACGCAATATTTTGAAGCTTACAGTACACACTGAAAATCCTGTACTTAATAATAATTCAATATCACCAGGTTTGATTGAACCAATGCAAACATTTAAATGTTTCCTTACTGTTAGAAAAAAAACGCAGGTTGTAGGAGAAGATAAGGAGTCTTCTTCGTCCAATATTACGGTTGGTATTCCTCAAGAGTACGTATTATACCCTTGGTGTTCATCCTGTTTATTTAGACCTAAGACCTGTAATGATAGAGAGAGAGTAACCGAGGCCCTGATACGCAGGGACCTTCAAAAGCACCATGTGGGTTTTAGTCAGTAACATTCTGACACTCCCTCCAGCTGCACCCACAGCGGGAGGGGTCATTTGATGAAAAAAAGACGTAATGATGACGACAAAATCTTTGCGTATTCCAGATCCTTTGATTAACAATGATTGAAGTGATGCGCAGCGTATCGAGGGCTGTGACGATGATCGTACTGATGATGTGCTGGTTCAGCGCGATGGCTTTCAGAAACAGCAGCCGGATCCCCAGCAGGAGACCCAGGATCAACTACTCCATTGACTTTGATTGATTGATCTATAATTTTATTTGGTTTGCTTGATTAAAACAGTTTTGGAAGTTTTCAATTATTTTGCATTTTATTTGCTTTGTCTCGAAGTGGTATTCGCCACAATATACATATTTCTCCTCAATTGCTATTCACATTAGCGGCTTTATAACTGCGCTCGAATAAATTAAGTTTTCAGATTATTTTCCAAATATAGATTTTTTGGTATGATTTTAAAGAAAACAAATAAATACTTCAATAAATATTTTATTTTGTACTTAAAAAACGACTTAGTAATATTTACAATGAGAGATGCTCTAAAATGGTATAGGACTGCTACATCTCCTCTCCGACATTCTCCTCTTATACGCAACAATCGGGTCTGCTTGCAACGACTTTCTGACCTCAATCTCCTCAGGAGCCAGCGGTCTACCTCTAAACTCATCTTCTATTTGCTGCAATGTCTTGTCTTTAGTCTCCGGCAATAAGAACCAAATGACAATCATGCAGTATGTGATGATACCACCATACACCATGTACGCCCCATACATTCCCACACTATCCACTAAACCAGTAAAAGTTTTGAGGACTAAGAAGAACGTGGCTGAGAAAGAAGCCAAGCTGATAGTTCCACCGATACTTCGATATTCCAAAGGAAAAACTTCTCCACCGATTACATTTGGCAATGGTAACATGCCTGTAGCTACCGCAAAGAATTTGAGGTTGATCAGTAAAATTGGTATCCATAACGCATCGTATGGAAGTGTTCCTTGTTGCTTGAAGTAGACGTAACCAGCTAGAGCAAACTGAGTGAAGATTGAGAGACCACCAGTAGCGAACATCATGGTTCTCCTCTTAAATTTGTTTATAGCAAACACTGCTAAAGTATTCGAGATAAATCTTTGTGCACCCAAAAATATCATCCAGAAGTGGGCATTGACTTCAGGTCCCATGACAACACCTATGATTAAAGTTGAGTACGCAGACATGGTCGTACCGCCAGCGAAGTTGACCAGCACATGAGCATGTAACATCAGAATGATCGGCTTATAAAATTCCTTCTTTTGTATCGTTGTCAACATTTTTCGTAAGCGATTCTTCTTCTTACCGAAACTCGCTGAGATCTTCGCCTTTTCGAAGAGTAATCGACTCTCAATCATCTCGTCCAACTCATCGTCTTCATCATGACCTCTCAGCCAGTGGAATACCCTTCGACACTCCTCGTGTCTTCCTTTTGTAACGAGCCAGCTCGGTGTCTCTGGGGAGTACATGGTCATGACGAAGCTTGTAAAAGGAAAGAATACGCAGACCAGTGCTGTCTGCTGCCAACTGAGGAGAGATCCGATCAGGTGAACAAAGAATACTCCAAAGGATTGTGCTAAGGAGACGGTGGTGAGGAAGGCTCCTCGATTTTTGGGACTCGCGTATTCTCCGATGAGGACTGACCGAAGGGGTGATAGCATGCCAATTGATAGACCTTGTAGTATTCGCCCAGCGAAGAGAATCTGGAAAGGCGGAATAGTCATTTCAAAATTTATACATAGTACTTTGTGAGTAAAATCAATTTTAGTCAAATGTTTTAAAAGTTGGCACAGTGAAGAATTTCACCTAAGGACTTAAACTGAAAAGATTAAGGAAGGTTATGAGGGAGGTTATTGGGAATAGTACCTGGAATATTAGTAGTTATAATAGTTACCTACCTCAAAGTTAGGGGCCATGGTAATGATGAACCAGCCAACCAGGTTGGGTATGGTGGCTGCGAAGTGAGCCATCCTTCTGCCGTACCTCTCCATGATGGGGGGCGACATGAAACTGCCCACCAGCTGCGTGATGCCCAGGATTGATGCTGGAAGTAGTAAAAAATAGTGTTATTATTTTGAATTCGTAACCTTAAATTAACGAGTGAAAATATCAAGAATATCAGGGGCAATAAAATTTTCGGTGTTGACCATGAGACCTTTTTGGTAAAGCCACTGTACTTGGCAAAGCTTGGGATTCTATGTATTTATTTGTCAGTACTCGTACCTATTTTTGTATGTTAATGTTGTACCTATAAAAGAGTAAATACGAGTGTATACTTATTATACGTTACATGTATTTCAACCTAATCGCTGTGGTATTTGAGATACGGGCCTTAAATGGTATAGATGACAGCTTTGCACTATATTAATGAGGTTCTGTGACAACTAACCAATCCATGAGGCAGCCACAGGGTCTAACTGGAACTCGGAGTCTCGGGGAAGGAGCTGCGGCAGCAAGATGGCGGGGTAGCCGATGACGCAGCCGTGCCCGATTATGTTGCTGCCCACCGACGCCGTCACGAAACACTGAAAGGGAAGTTTTTATAAGATACAATTACAAGCGGAGCATTTTCGCAGCAACTTCTTGAAACGAAAGGAAATATTTTGATTTTAAGCTCGGCGTGCGCGTGGGAAGGGTGGGCGTTTTGGGGGCTGTCTTTTGTAATATTTGACGTCAAAAAGCGCTGTTTTACAGCCAAGTTTGAATAAACGATTTTGGGTTTGAGTTTGAGCTTTCTGCCTGACCTCATTTGGGATCAGCCCAAGATCAATACTCCCACAAGCTTACTCAATTGTTCCAGTTATGGATGTTTTGACTTATTTATACTTAAGCATCCATGACAGAGAAGTGTCTAATAGTGTGGAGAACAAATTAAAGTATATTAGGTAAGTGAAGAATCTATCCCACTGAAAATTCCACCACAGCGCTCAAAAACTTTCTTGTAACTTTTACTTACTTACTAAGCTCTACCGTCAGAGGGGTACTGAGCTCTGCTAGACGACATGGATTTTATAATTACTGCTTGTTATAAAGGTTGCTCTGATCCCTATAATGAACTTGTAAGATTACTCAAGTCACCATTCCATATATTTTTATTCCATTCCATATATATTAAATGGGAATTGAACCCGTTACGTTCATAAGCGCGTGTCTTAACAGCAAGACCCATGAGCCGGTCAAAATAAAGGATAAAACATTGTTCTACTAGGATTTAGCAGGTAAACAAAGAAATACTTACTTGTTTCCAAAATGGAGCCCTGCTCTTAGATTTTAAGGACATCACAGAAACTTAAAAGTAATTTACGATCCAACTCACAGTTTGCTACATCGAGCACTTTATTGAAACTTAGTCTTAAATTAATTTATTATTGTTTAATTTCACGCTTGCGAATAACCGTTCACACTGGCTTGATACAGTTCAAATTATATGTTACAGTGATATACCGTTTAAAGAAATAATCTGTAATCAATTTAATCAGTAAGTTTTATTAAGAGATGTCGCTAAACTTTATCTTTACAATACATGACATACGCAAATACCTACTATGTCTAAGTACGGAGCAAAGGTGAAAGGCGCTAACTAGGCGTTATATAACGCACTCTTTTTACTGAAAGGCTTCTCAGGGCAGGATGAGGCAAGGATAACCAGATGAAAAGACCATGGAAGTGAGAATAAAATGAGATCTTGATCCACGTTCAAGTAAACAAACTCTTCAGTTTTATAATAGTAGGTATATAAGTAAACTACATCCTAGGAGGAGGTGCCTCCTTTTTTGGAAGTCGGTTCATTAGATATCGTATAATCGTACTGATGAGTTTCACACGAAGGTATAACTAAAATATGATATGAATTACTGATATCGAATCCAAACCCATACGCTAAGTTCCGCCTTTCTTTACACTAAAAGAGCTCACAAAATTTTTAACTAAAAATGTTCACCACTTATTCCACCAAATACTTAATCACGATTAAAAGATTATAGAGCCAAGTTTACGTCTAAATATCACAACTTCAAATATATTATTATTATGATATTTTTACTTCTTTACTACAGATCGTGAGGTATCCATTAAGAGGGGCAAATAAGAAGCTGGTGTTAACCTTCGGAGTACACTTGTGTCTATCGAAGTCATGTGATTGGCTCACGTGAACTATTTAACATAATATTACTTATAATTAGCAAATCCCATTAATCCCACGTATTGTATCGGATATATACCTACATATGGTCCTCAAATGGTCTCTTTGATTTAAGAAGCCGTAACAAGGTTTATTCAGTTGTCATAGAATGAGCGTCAATTGATGCGTTGATCGTTAACTAAGATTCACATAAACATTTAGAAAAACTTGAAATAAAGTTTTGTAAACTATGAACGAATGCAAGAAAGAATTTCTTGTTAACTTCGGAATACTAGAATACTTAATTCTGATGTCTATTTTTAGAAATAAATTAGTCAGATAGATGTACGAGTATAATACCAGTATTAACTAAATTTTACGCCTGATATAAGCCGACTAATATTAATTGATCTGCAAATTCTTCGGAACAAGTTATGTTGCTATTCAACACCCTACAGGCGTTTAAATTCAACAAACGCAGAACTGCACATTGCCTTCTATATATTTAAAGTTTACATCATAATGATGAACTCTCCCTGTTTTTTTTAGTACACCAATAGCAAATACCACTATCTCCAAAGCTAAAAATGCATCAGTGTCTCAAGTAGGAGTGCGCGGGTTCGATTCCAGGTTAAGCTCATAACAATGGTTTTCCAAGTTGTATGTACTTTCTTAGTATATCTTGGACACCAACGACTTATAAGAGGTTAATAAACACTTGAGGAAACCTGGACTATATAATAAAGTCTGAAATAGTCAATCTGAATCTTGAGCATGCGTGGTGATTCAACACCGTCTCCCTCTCTTTACTAAGAGGCCTGGGCCTAGCAGTGGGACACTCTAAACACATGTTATAGTAATACAATACTTTAATTACGAAGAATGATCTAGATTAGCCTTCTAGGCCACACATGGTCGAGATAAATTAGGTCAGTGTATATCTCGCTGTGTGATGGAACTTGAAACTCCTATTTAGAAATTGAAATATATTTTGCTATAATATGTAAATTGTACAGATTAATACTAGTTATATTATAAATATAATTTTATTAAATAAAAAATCTTACGAGAATGTCATATCTAGACAGACGACAGTAGGCTACATCTCACATTGCTTGCATCACTTACCTATGAGATATGACCTGACTATATGGGGGCGCACTAGTCCGCACCCTACTCCATGCATCAGAAAACACGTGGTTGTCTCGGATTACTGACCCATCAGTCTAGGTGAGCGAGGGAATAGAGGGAGTAGAGCACCTATGTCAGCAAAAATGATAGTGCACTATAATGTGTCCTGCGCAACTGGCTGATGATCACCTTAGCTAGTGGCCGACAATTGGTCTATCGAATACAAGCAAATCGTGGTAGGTCTTGATGCCATTATCTGATACGGGAAGAGTACGTCAACCCGTCCTAGGATGTTTACCTGGGCATTCTATGAACCGACTTAATGGCAGCTCAGAACATCATGCAAGTTGTCATGCAGAATATTTTTTGGTATCAAAGAACACTTCCTAAAGCTGCATAATTTCGAAAGAAAACACTGATTACATTGCCAGACATTATTTAATGACATGCGCGATATCACATATGGTTTCTACGAAATATTTTTTGCTGTCTGGAATTCCCTATAATTATGATTATGCTATTGAAATTAAAAGATAGAATCGGTTTTAATAGCTACGACACTCGGTATTGCACGTTTTATGCAAATCATTCCCTTTGTAATTTTTGTCTACCAGTTAAAACTGCTTGATATGAGTCTAGCCGTTCCTTACGTTCACGCGGTAGAACGAATAAAATATACAGACAAAAAAATAGAGTAGATATATGTCCTTAAATGTATTCATATTCTCACAGTTAGATAGTGAAGTTCTATTACTTTAACTTGCAAGCAAACAATATACTCATATTGTTCATTTGTACAGAATATACGGAAATACGAGATAACCTGCAAACACTTTTCTGAGAATATGTTGTGACCACCTTATCATTTGACTGCATAAAACGACAATTTTACTTCTGTTTACAATTTGTTGATAAAATACCCTATTGACATATTATTATTTACATTTATTGTGCTACTTGGTAAAACCCACTCATACTGCGATTGGAAAATAAGCTTTTTTTGTATCGCTATACGATGTAACGACTGAAAGAGTTAACATAGGTAATTAAATAGGTAGATTCTCTAGGTTCCAGTGATAACGAGATATATTTAAAAAAAAAAATTGAAAAAAAGTCGATTTAATTGTGCAAGAACAGCGCGTTGAGGGTGCTATAGTGATGTCCTTTTCCTTATCGATACATAGGTACTTATTAAATTATTATAATTATAATACATATTTATTTAGGCTCAAATCCTACCTAAATGTCTTATTTATTTGCTCAAAATAATTTAACGTTTATCTCGGAACATACGATTTTTAGTTCTCACGTTATATTAAACAAACATAAGTACGCATTTAGATATTTTACAATTTTGGACAAAATCTTATACTTACACGGATAAAATAACAAGATAATATATAATAAATCTATCAAAAGCTCCTAATATATTTACATTAACAATAGGCTCATTTCATTGAATTCTCAAGAGCCGTAACTTTATACATGAATAAAGGTTGATTCGCAACTCCCCGCAGTTGAGTAAGTAATATGTACAGTTTACTGTGATATTGTTAACTGTTATTTCAGAATAGATGCTTAGATATTAATTGTTATTCCATTATAATACAGCATCAATCAATACAGCTCATAACAATGATAATTTATTCTTAAATGTCATCTCATTTATACTTTAAACACGTGGAGCACTAGTTATATTTATCTTTAAAGTGGTGTTATGTACTAACAATTAAAAACTTAACTAATAAAAGTTTTGTAGGTAATAAATAAGGGAGCCTTCTTGGTAGTCGATCACATGTTATTCAATTAATGGATAAAATTTGGATTAAGTTTACGTTTTTTTATCGATGAATAAGTTTTATTGTTACCCATCACTAAGCTTATATTTCCCTCCAATATTATTTTGTCTGTAGTACATACAATATACAAATACATTTTTAATCATAGAACGTGCGATGTTCCGTATTTTGAGAAATCGATATCGGTCAAGGAAAACACTGAAGTAGTGATGTCACTAAACTTCCCGTAGGAAGGGTCATGGTTATCGATACATTTAAATCATGTAAATAAAATAAAAAAAAGATTTATTCAAATGGTGTATTTTCAGACCTTTGTGTGGATGCTCGAAGATATTTCTGGTACATTTAGAATATTGACATCGATTTGTTCAGTACATACAGTTTCTCGATGTAAGCTATAAGTTTATTAATCAAATAAATTAAGAGTATCCAATTTATTATATCAACAAAAAAGGCACACTGAAAAGAGACATGACACTTTTATCCACAGGAGTAGGACGTGGTCCAATTACGCTAAGTTCACTGAAATATATGTTTGTTTACCTTTCTTTTTTGTTAACCTACCTCAATCTGTCAAATTTCTTTAATAGATTTTCAACCTTGTCACAATACCGGAAGATTTTTGATTGATAAAATTTGACAGATTCGGGTAGGTTGACCAGCTTTATATCTTTTTCTTTATGTTATGTTTGTGTGTTGTGTTATGTACGCGTTCAAGTTCGCAATAAAACACTTTTTCTTTCTTTCTTTCTTTCTGTCGACTGTACGTCAGTTCTATAATAAGATCGTAAGAGTACCTAACTCAGAAAAATAGTTTTATTGTGAATGATATATAATCTGACCAATGAATGCTTTTTAATAAGTTATATGTATACGTACGAAACCGCTTTCCTCGACTACCTAAATAGGTAATCTTTATCTTTGGGTAGGAAATCATCTTATTATCACCCCTCTCAGCTGCAGGGAGTGTCTGACACTCCTCTTACTAACTAGAGCGTAGGTGCTTTTCTTCTCCTGGAGCCCTTTGTTTGATGAACCCGCAGGACATAGCCATATTATAATTATGTATACCTTGCAATTGCAAGTTTAGAAGACTCTTATGCGTCCTAAACAGATGTGCATTTTTGATGAAAATTCTGGCTAAAAAATTCAAAACAACAAGATACGACATGGTACTGATAGCCAAATGAGATACATAATTACTCACACCCCTGATAAAATTATGATGAAATTGACTCGTGCGCAGCTCACTCGGGCGATATTTGTATCAAATTCTTTGTCTGACTTGTAAATACAATTTTATCTAATTTGCGTCATCAGTAATTCACTATCATATAAACACAAGCGTTTCTTTTCCTCCAAGAAGAAGATTAAGGGGTCAATCGGAAGTGACAAGACATGTATCCATATATCTACATAATTCAGATCAATTGCTATGGTGATTACCGATAAACGATTGATATCAAGAATTGACAATAATTTATATTATTATTGACGATAAAATAATCACATACAAATCTATCATTTGATGAGCATACGGACATAGATAAGCCAGGATTTCTTTAGTATTTCTATATGGCTTCAGATCATGTAATGCAATTTGTCATCAGTGTGTCAAGTCTCCTCTGACAGGCCATAGCATGTGGTGGTGGTCCGGCATGGTCTGGCAAAGTGCTACGCCCCTGGTCTAAGGAGCGGAGCACATTGCTAACTTTTAGTTGAGCTATAGTTTGATCGGTCTCTTAAATCAGTATGGAGATTAATACCTGTGCGCATTACAACGATCAAGTATCCTGCCAGTGTCAGATCGACTAAAATTTTGATTGATCGGATTCACGGTTACCTTAAACAAGCTATCAACCAACCATCGGCCGACATTTCAGTCTGCAGTGTGTTGCAGCACTTTTAAATGTTATTGACTTTCATGAATTCCTTAGATCTTTACTTATGAGTATCGTTAAAGCAAAAGAAGCTCATTTATCATCTGTTAAAGACATTTTATCTGCACTTATTAATCGTTAAAGCTAATTACTGAGCCAATTCGAATGATGCAACTAAATAACCGTTTCTCTGTTATGTAAGACGGAGTTTATAGACGTGGGAAATGATCGTTTTCTATTCTAGAAGTTTTATGGAGATCAACGGAGTGAGTGAGAGGCTCGGAGGACGGAGTAACTCGAACTCGGAGGCTAATCGATTTCCATTTAACGCTTCAACTATTGAATTGTATTATTGCAATAAAATACTAGTATAAATTATATTTTAATTGGTGAAAACGTACACGGCGTATACATATGTACATAGCTACTTCTAAAATCAAAAACATTGACATCCAACGTAGCTATACGGCCAGTCTTTTGGGCACGATCCCCGCTGACAGCGATGCGGATGAATTTATTTTAATTTGCCCTCTTTTATTTTTATATTAAGTTTGTAAATATATGTAAATTATAACTAGTAATTAATATAATAAACCTTTAAAACCGTAAAAACATAGTATTTTAAATTTAGGATTAAATTCTGCTTCAGATAAGTATGACCAATATAGAAATTTCAAAACATAATACTTAGCTCTCAATAAATAATTGATGACACAATTTAACAGATAAGGCTATCAATGCTGCAAGAATAAAAAAAAATTAAGACAAGTGGCATCTCCTTGAATTGATAACGCGCACGCGCCGGCCGCCATCTCCGCCTTGCGTCACAGATCAATTATATGTTTTGTACTGTGTTTAATAAATAATAAAATTGTTTGTGTACTTACTAAATGGATACTAGGAATGTATGTGCGTAGATAGATATGCTATGACAGGTTTTTATGCTCAAATATAAATATGTATTTTCTCTCTGTGACTTTGTCTAGCCAGATACTGTACAAATTTCAAAGTGAATATTAACACTCCCTATTTATGTATTTCTTTATTTATTTCAGTTTATGAGATAAGAAGAAAAATAAAACTATCACGAAAGCACTGCTTTGGAGTCTCCTGGTGAACTTATCCGTCTGCCCACTGGACCCCGATGATACAAAAAATCAGTATAAGTCGTGACAATAAAAAAATGGTATCTAAGTTACTTCGCATATTTTTCGGCCTAGATGACGCATAATAGTATGATCTCATTTGATATAACAAACATGTTGACTTACCGACAATGATTGATACAAATCAGGCGGCTCGTGTCACTCCTCGCAATTATCTTCTATTTGGGTATAGCAAGGTCTAATTTAAAGCATAAACTAAACTTGGAATATGATACTTAGGCTTTTACTATTAAACCTAACTTCATGATCATCATCAGCTTGTTGGAGGATGTGAGCTTAACCTAACGTATACTAACCTGCAGCCTGCAGCAGATGGACACTCCGTGATGGTTGTCCTACACTACGTTTGTTTAAGAGCGCGTATTCCAAAAGCTGGCAACGTCGCAAATAGCTGTCAAATATTTACGTGTTTTAATTCATTTGTCAATTTTACTGTATGAAAATAAGAAATAATGCTCTGTAGGGTCCTTGTCTGACTGCTGCTATACCTTTTACAAACAATCCCTCAGCCCCGGCAGGACCAGCTCCCCTTATTAATTATCCAACAATTTAACCGATTACAAAGATAATAAGACAGAAGTAACAAAGCAATCCTTTTCAGACCAACAGAATTGCTATCGCTTGCTACGAAATGGAACCGATATTTAAAATTCGACACTCGTCTGTCTTGAAAGCTCTGAATAGTCGTAATGAAATTTATTATCATGAGAGCCTACAGAGGCTTGGACTAGACACTGAGATCGAAGGGAAACGTGTTGCACTGGGAAATCTTAAAACGTTTTAGATCACCAATTTTCCTTGAGAAAGTGTGATGATTAATGGCTTTAGAACAAGTGATGTGCTTATCAGCTGCATTGCACAATAATTCAAGCGATGAGTTGTATAATCTTCACGGAAGCAATTTTTTGAAGGTGCTTGCATGATTAGATTAGGTCCTAAACTTAAAACACATTGAAGATTGATCCTACGAATGATCCAGATAAGATACAATAAGATTGCATTGCATAAGGATGGGTCATGTACTGCTGCGGAGATTGTTGCGCAAATTATTGTTCGCACAATTAGGAGCCCTCATCATCATCAGCCTTTTTATCGTCCTACTGCTGGGCACAGGCCTTCTCTCACACAGAGAAAGATGGAGCGTCAATCACCACGCTTGCTGAATGTAGGCAAATCAGATGACCTGTAATTTCTCAATATATTGTGAATTAGGAGTAATTTATTTTCTATTTTATTAGAACACCATGACACACCACATCTGATCCCTGAAAAATGTTCAGACGTGGTTTGGAGGACTTATGTAAATTGATCTTGAAGTTTGATTCTCAGCGTATTAAAATAACTATGTACTTACTATTTAATCACTTATTATGTAGTTATTGCCAAGAAAGAGTATTTTTTTTTTTGTTATATATGACTAGATCAATTTCTCCTTGGCAAGCAAGTCAAGCGCTTTATTATCCTATAGCGTGGGAGGTAGACCAAAGCACCTCATCATAAAAGGTTTCTGGATGTTGGCCTCATCAAGTCTTGAAGTCTTCTCGCATCTTTTGCTTTAATTGTTCCTGTAGATCCGCCAATCCACCAGTAAATGACATCCTTAAAGAAAGACAGGTATCACATCAGTCTTAAGCAATATCTACATTGCATCACTCGTTAATCACGAGGAGCATTATTGGGGTCAGCTGCAAAACTGAGCGGCCATCACATAACCTGTCATTTCTCAATATATTGTCAAGTGCATTTAGCAAGCTGTAGCTGCAGGGAGCTCTGTATAGCGCGATCGTGTGGCCGAAACTCGTATAGAACAGAAGTTGCACTGAGCAGAAAGTGCTATTCACTCACTTGTTTTAATTTCTAAGTACTAAGTCGCCTTGTGACTTGTCAAATTAGATTTATTTCTTAAGGGAATTTAAAAAAACGACGTTCTCCCGTTCGGTCGATTTTGATGCGGTTTTAAGAAAAGTGTAAGTTGCAACATTCAGGAGTAATTTGTGGTGCTTAAATGGACTCAAAAAAAGAGGTTCTCATTTGCACTGTATGATTTTAGGTTTGTACGTGCATATCTCCGTCGTATACCAACAGATTTTTATTTTCTTTTTTGTTTGAAAGAAAAAGGCTTTCAAAATGGTCCCCATTCAATTTCCATTAAATTTACTTGTAAACAAAACTTAAACGACACTGTTTTTTTTATAAGAATACATAAATAAACGATGTACCGTGCGAATAAACGTGATAGGATACATTACCATCACATTATCTGTAACACGTTTGACGGAATGCTGAACCTACCAGTTAACTCTATTATCAATCGTCACTGGAGATCAGAACAAAAGTACAAATATGGGAAAATCTATTTTACTTATTTTGAAGCATGCTCTATTTAACAAGTGTTCTCATTAATTGTTAAAATCTACCCACGAAAAACATTAAATGTAAAAAGAAGCCAATCTCTCTATGCAGTCTTTTTACCATTAAAAGTTTTAAGATCGCATCGTAGCCAAGTCCTGTTCAACTTATGTATTTTGTAATGATAAATCAATATTTAGAGATTGTATCCATAGTTTTATTCACATAATAATAATAGTAACTTGGTAATTAGAATGTGAGTTAAAAGCTTTTTGCTCCGTACTCCGTGGAATTTTCACCAAAAATGATAAGATAACGAAATAAAATGAGATTTTTCCTACTGTTTCTATTTACGATTTTACTGTTTATCAATGGATAGTCCAAGATTTTTCTGACTCACAATACTATAGCCACATAATGATCTGACAATACGGAAGGCCATAGTTACAATAAAACCTAATATAATTTGATAAAATAATCACGCCATATTGAGGAAAACCGACTCCGAATGTAATTAATTCCTTATTAATAAAAAAATATTTTGTTGGTAATTTTTTACTTAATTCATCTAGTAAAAAAATATGTCTATATGAGTACAAAGTTCGTGAGATGTGTAAGCAGAAAACCCCGTGTCATGTTACAAAGATATTTTATTTTAACTGAACTGGTAAATATTGACTTGCGTGATATTTTTGTGACTTGTACTCAAGCTACTCGTGGTGTCAAGGAATAATTAATTAACGCCGTTAACGAGACTGAAGGACCAGGATTATCTATTACTATTGATTTTTTTTTGTGAAATTTTTATCACACATACATGTATGGACCTCTAGGTAATCCATACTAGTGTCATATAATAATGCAAGATTTTGTAAGAATCTCAGGCGATAACGGCTGAACTCATTGAGATACAATTACATGCTAGGCGTCCCGACGTTTGGCATCGCGACGCTAGGCGTCCCGACGCTAGGCGTCCCGACGCTAGGCGTCCCGACCCTAGGCGTCCCGACGCTAGGCGTCCCGATGCTAGGCGTCCCGATGCTTGGCGTCCCGACGCTAGGCGTTCCGACGCTAGGCGTCCCGACGCTAGGCGTCCCGACGCTCGGCGTCCCGACGCTAGGCGTTCCGATGGTAGGCGTCCCGATGCTTGGCGTCCCGACGCTAGGCGTCCCGACGCTAGGCGACCCGACGCTAGGCGTCCCGACGCTAGGCGTCCCGATGCTAGGCGTCCCGACGCTAGGCGTCCCAACGCTGAGCGTTCCGATGATAGGCGTCCCGATGCTTGGCGTCCCGACGCTAGGCGTCCCGACGCTAGACGTCCAGACGCTTGGCGTCCCGACGCTAGGCGTTCCGATGATAGGCGTCCCGATGCTTGGCGTCCCGACGCTAGACGTCCAGACGCTAGGCGTCCCGACGCTAGGCGTCCCGACGCTAGGCGTCCCGACCCTAGGCATCCCGACGCTAGGCGTCCCGATGCTAGGCGTCCCGATGCTTGGCGTCCCGACGCTAGGCGTTCCGACGCTAGGCGTCCCGACGCTAGGCGTCCCGACGCTAGGCGTCCCGACCCTAGGCGTCCCGACGCTAGGCGTCCCGATGCTTGGCGTCCCGACGCTAGGCGTTCCGACGCTAGGCGTCCCGACGCTAGGCGTCCCGACGCTCGGCGTCCCGACGCTAGGCGTTCCGATGGTAGGCGTCCCGATGCTTGGCGTCCCGACGCTAGGCGTCCCGATGCTTGGCGTCCCGACGCTAGGCGTCCCGAAGCTTGGCGTCCCGACGCTAGGCGTCCCGATGCTTAGCTTCCCGACGCTAGGTGTCCCGACGTTTGGCGTCCCGATGCTTGGCGTCCCGACGCTAGGCGTCCCGACACTGGGCGTCCCGACACTAGGCGTCCCGACGCTAGGCGTCACGACGCTAGGCGTCCCGACGCTAGGCGTCACGACGCTAGGCGTCACGACGCTAGGCGTCACGACGCTAGGCGTCCCGATGCTAGGCGTCCCGATGCTTGGCGTCCCGACGCGCGGCGTCCCGACGCTAGGCGTCCCGATGCTAAGCGTCCCGATGTTTGGCGTCCCGACGCTAGGCGTTCCGACGCTAGGCGTCCCGACGCTAGGCGTCCCGACGCTCGGCGTCCCGACGCTAGGCGTTCCGATGGTAGGCGTCCCGATGCTTGGCGTCCCGACGCTAGGCGTCCCGACGCTAGGCGACCCGACGCTAGGCGTCCCGACGCTTGGCGTCCCGACGCTAGGCGTCCCGACGCTAGGCGTCCCGACGCTAGGCGAACCGATGGAAGAAAAACTATTCAAAAGATTTGTGACGCTATCACACGATCACGTTCACGCATTCAATAGAATCGGTCACGTAGTCGGTCAGTAGTACTGCAAGTACAGTCCGTAAAAAAGCTTCATTTTTCATTCCTATTACTGTATTACTTTTTTCAGTTATTTAACTACTCATTACATACAGTATATGTACATAGTCTACTATTATAATAGGTATACTAATAGCTCCCGCCAACAGTTTCCCTGTAGAACTGGTCCCCTGATATAAAAAGTATATATCCTTCTAGATAAATGGGCTGTATAACACTAAACGAATTTTTCAAATTGGTCCAGTTGTTTCTAGCTTTATAATATTGCAATTATACATATGTATATGTTTTCAGTTATTTTAAGAACTGCAATGTATGAACATTTTCTTTCTTTTTAAAACTCTGTTTAACTAAATAACTTCGTGGCAGTTAACTCTATGTTAGAAATAGAAATGTAATTATTTAGAGTTAAAAGCCGGAATGTAATGATTTCCTTATTGCTTCATTCATTGTTGTTTTTAGAGCGCGTAAACAATCTCTTGCGCACTTACAGTGTACTTTGAAATCTATAAATATACCACTTTCATTAGACCTTTTGTATATATTTTTTTCAGCTATAGAATTTGTTTCATTTAAATAAATAAGTTTTATCACCGGTCCTTAAAGTTTTTGTGCTTCTGACTGTATCCATAAAAACTGTTAAAAAATCGAAACCTGTAGAAACTAAAAATTCGCAAAAAGTGTAAAAAATTGCCATTCTTTAACTTACCATTCCCAAATTGTTTTGTACGGACGCCAGCACGTCAAGCTACCCGAAACTGTCAAATTTTCCCAATGAACATTAAAGTTTACATTTTAGCGATAAATTTGATAATCTATTAAAGAAATTTGACAGATCTTAGTAATTTGATGTGTAAAAATAAAATGTCTGTACAAAGAATAGGTTACTTTCTATGAACCTTGTGAAATGAGTTGATCAATATTTGTACAACAGCATGCATATTGAAGGAAGCTTTATCACATTTTCTCTGTTATCAATATATGTATGTACATAACGTATTGCATTATTGATAACATTTGATAAGTGGTTTTGATTCCTACAATCTTATTTATAACCTGTCCCGTCTGACTGCAATCACAAGACTAGAGTTAAAAATGAACTTTGGATGTGGTAGAACTAGTTTAAAACTAGAAATTTTGCTCAGTAATACAAACAGCCATACATTATATTAACTGCTGAATTACTATGCAAGCAGTTATTCATTATGGATGTCTCATCATCATCAGCCTTTTTATTGTCCCACTACTGGTCACAGGCCTCTTCTCACACTTAGAACTTCTTTTAACAGTACTAAGGAAGTACGTATAACTTAGAAAAGTTACATTTTTACTTGCCTTGATGTTTACACTTTATTTAATATTCACCTAGCACCCAACTTTTTGTTAACTTTAACTAGAAATAAAAAGACCAGATCATAATTTTTTTTCGAATATCACTAAAGTGGACTTTAGCCTATACATAATTATTATATATACCTATAAGTCCTATATACATGTATGTGTTAAGAATTGCTGGGACGAATAACCGTGACCCTAAAAAGCGCTCCAAAAGAAACAAGGATGTATAATTTTGACACTATTTTTTCACCCACAGGAGAGGGGGTCATTAATTACTAGGCATCGCGATGGCATTTATTAATTTGTAATACACATTAAATGAAGCTCCACTTTAATTACCCCTAGTTTAAGATCTTTGTCTATCTTAAAGGTGTGTGTGTCAACAGCATTCTCCTTGCTCTTAATTATACTTGTGCCTAAGTCAACGAAAGTCCAAAAATACCTACCTACTGATAACCTTACGGTACCTACGATGATAACCTTAGAATGATATTGGCAACCTTATCAAATAGATAATTGTATTAAAATATAATCTCGGTAATTTACAGACGTCATCAAAAATGCATAATTGCAAAAATAGATTTCTATTAATTGATAACACTTTACTTTAGTTTGTATGTACTTTCTAAGTATATCTTGGACACCAATGACTGTGTTTCGGATTGCACGTTAAACTGTAGGTCGCGGCTGTCATTGAACATCCTTGGCAGTCGTTACGGGTTAGTCAGAAGCCAGTAAGTCTGATGCCAGTCTAACCAAGGATTGCCCAGGTAACTGGGTTGAGGAGGTCAGATAGGCAGTCGCTCCTTGTAAAACACTGGTACCCAGCCGAAACCGGATAGACTGGAAGCCGATCCCAACATAGTTGGGAAAAAAGGCTCGGGAGATGATGATGATTAATTGATAACACTTTTGGATTCCTAAGTGCAGTTCGACACACTCTGGACACAGACTTACACTCTGGACTTGAGTGAACGAACAGCCTTCTCCAGAGGTTTTCCATGAAGATTTTCCACCATTACAAAGAAAGAGTAAAGTTTAACAAGCCTAAAAAGCCTTTTGGCCCTTAGCTCAGGGGTCCCTCAGATTAATTTTGTAGTAGTTTCGACGATGAAGTAATTCAATGAATCAATAACAGAAAAAGGCCGTCATCTAAAAACAAAATATTAATACCTACGTAGGTGTAGCTGGTGTTGACATTCTTTTTAGACGTAATTTTAGCATCGTAATTCATACAAAAATAACTTGATTTACCCAACATTCTTTTATAAACAATAGTAGCAGCTGATTATTTGACTGCGATAACCCGCGTCGTGCGTAATGTCGCCAGCATCGGGAGAAACATGCGATCTGACGTCATTGTCTCTATGCCGATTGATTAAAGGCAGAAAATAATTGTAGGTGTAACTTTGAAGCTACGTCAGAAGGTAGGCAGAATGGAGGCGCGCGGATGGTACATACCGTTAAATTACAGGACACTTAAACTACATTTCGGAAATGATGTCTTGCACCTCACATAAACTGGATTTTGGAAAATACTACTGAACCGATGGACTTCAAAATTATGGTTTTAAACGGTCATTTAAGTCAAATTAAGCACGTGGGAGTACCTATTACTCGCGGTTTATTCTGTTATGGCCACTTCCAATATATCTCAAACATTTTAAAAGTTTGACCTCCTCACGTGGATACCTAGTAGGTACTCCCTCCAATCGACTATACACACATTAGACTTCTGAATTTCCAAATACTGTCCAAATCAAGATAAAATTGTTTTTGTCTTGTCATGTCACTGTTTTCTCAAGCATTAACAAACAATCAAACGAATCTAATTTCAGAATATGTACACACATATACACACACACAATATGTACTCAATTTATCACGACAATCCTATGTCAAACATTATATATTAATTATTGTCTATTTTTTGTGGAAAATCCACGTGGAAAAAATGATTATTTTAATATAAAAAATTACATATAAAAATGGTTATTACATTATATAAGTTATTTTGCAAATATTACAAAATAAGGTTCGCAGATAATAAACACATATTAGAACATAGTTCATATTTAATTACCAGTAAGAAATTAGTCTACACTCGATGTTTTCGTTGACATAATTGGGCCCTCATTTGTAAAGTGGTCTTAGTACAGAATGCAATACTAAACCGGATTACAGGCCTGTTACCGGTCGGTTACTGGGCCAGTTGTATTAACCACTAAATTGGATAGCAACAGGAGCCGGTGAACTCTTTAAAAAGGCCATGAAATTAATTTTGTGGTTGTGAGGTGGACGCGGGTGGGGTTAGATTTGGTCCATTTGATGATTTTGCGAGCTTAGCTAGGGTTCTATGGAGTAATCACCATGATACACGTTGACAATGCTCCTGATATAAAGACCTTCACCTGGTATTATTTTGTTAACCATAAATAAAAGATGTACCCCAGAGAATAAATGTGTTCTTTTACTGTGTTGTACATTCCTATTTTAGAGGAATATATGTATATGCAGGAGCCCCTTAGGGCCAAGGTCTGCCTGGGCTGCGGGTTATTCGTAAGAGTTGCCGTAGCCCTGGCACTCAGGGACCTCCAGAGGGAATATAGTCGGTTTAAATCAAAGGTAGTAAGAGTCTGATCTCCCTCCAGTTGTATCCTCAGCGTGATGGGTCTTTGATGAATTCCCTCAAAAAAGAGAACTATATACAAATATTAACAAAATTGTACCTAATTTAACTAGTTTTTAACTACCGTACTAGATAAACGTATGAGACCTAGTTTGTCTAAAACTTCAACTAATACATTTAATAAGGTCGCCCAAAACAAGTCTTGGCCCTAAATATGACATGTAAGTACCTACAATCCGTAAATAAACTTAATAACACTGGTTTTCTATGAATTATGCATTCGTATATACTTTATAAGCGGTTTGCACGTAAATTCAAGCACAGCATAGATATCGGACAATCGGACACTGCCTGGACTCTGAACCCTATATTAACACAATTATCGATAAAAATATCGATACTTTAAATTCAAAGATTACCTACTCTTTCGAAAATGACCCCGTTAGCATTATTATCTGTGACAATTTCCTGAATTTCGTAATCTTATGTCTGAGAGTCGCATTTACGCTTATCGTAACATATTTATGTACTGAGAGTACTTTCGTTTTATCGATGACCTTGATAGGTTCGCATCACTAAAGAGTTTGGTGTCGACAGCGTGCACTCATCTGAGACTGGACGTGACAAAATGACTTCACAAATAATAGTGATACCTACTTTACGGAAGTAAATTGCACATAGGCTCATACAATACTGTTTACATTTTTTTTTTTTTTTTTTTTAATCTTTTTATTTTATGAGGCTTGAACACTACTGTGCCAAGTCAGCCTCGTAAGGTCACACAAATATATACAATATTACAAACACAAAAAAATAAATCATTAAAAAAAACACCAACAATAACTTAACTTAAGACATAAATAAGACATAAAACCAAAGCACATTCCGTCAAAATATTGCGCATCCAACTAATAATACCAGAATCGTTACATAAAATCGATAGCAATATGCACAATGGCAGAATCCACGCTATACCTAGGTAACAACCCACAACAAAATATCACAAGAAAACTAAAATAAGTAGGTTAAAAAATGAAACAACAGTCAAACTAAATAGTATCTCTCCTCGAAAAAACTAATTTAATAAAATTATAAATAGTGACACTCTGTTCCGAAAGAGGTCTCCCAAGTAAAATATTGATTCCACCATTGTACACATCTCCACCGACCATCGCACACAACTGTGGCCTCAAGTCGTTGAATGCACAACATTCTAACAAAATGTGGTATAAGTCATCCTCTTTACCAGTGCAGTTATTACATAAAGGAGATGGCCTAACACCCATTAAGTGTAAAAATCGATTAACAGGCACATGACCAGACCTTATCCTAAATGCTAAAACTAAAAGTTCTCTTGGCATGTTTGCTACATCAAACCAAGGAGTTCGAGGCAAATCGTTCTGAATAGTTCTGTACCACAGACCTTTCGTTACTGTAACATTATTGAAGTGGTCCTCCCACAAACTAAGACAAAACTTTTTCATGTCCGGAATAACCTCAGTAAAATAAGGTTCACCAGGGATAATGATGCCATCCACAATAGCTTCTAAAGCTAGCTTGTCAGCCATTTCATTTCCCGGGACACCTACGTGGGAAGTTACCCATTGAAGTTTAATTAAAGTTTACATTTTTTGCTGCAAACTTTTTTTGAAGCAAATCACTGCCGGTTTCTTTGATGGTAATAACAGTCACTTATTGGTTAACTGTAGATACTAGAAGTGTTAGAGGTGTGGCAGATGCATATTCCACTGTACTGATAAAAGCGGAATCAGTCTGAAGTCAGAAATATCATCATCATCACAGCCTTATTATCGTCCCACTGCTGGGCACAGGCCTCCTCTCCCACGGAGAAGGTTTGAGCGTTAATCACCATGCTTGCTCAGTGCGGGTTGGTGATTTCAGACTTTATAGTACAGGTTTCCTCAAGATGTTTTCCTTCACCTTTTAATCAGTCATTGGTGTCCAAGATAAACTTAGAAGTACATATAACTTAAAAAAGTTACATTGGTACTTGCCTGACGTGGAATCGAACCCGCACCCTTATACTCGAAAGGCTGGTGCTTTAACCACTAGGCCACCACGACTTCAGTCATAAATATGCATATTGTTAATTTGACCAATGACGTTGAAACATGAACTCCATAATATTCGATCTAGTAATTATGATTATGGACTTGAATTGAACATGTATTGCCTGAAAATGATGTAGCTTTAGTACTAATTGAAAATTTCCAAAGATGTAGATACATACCATATGTCGAGAAATGGTAATTATTATTAAAATAAATAATCTTGGTATAGATTAATTTTACACCTGATGTAATTTTAATTCACTTAAATTAATTATATCATCGATATACATATGTCGAGTCATGGTGTCCCGCCTCTATTCGCAGAGTTCGCGGCGAGTGCACCGCTGGGACTAGAGCTGTGCGTACTCAGTTGTATTCCGAACGGTCACAACACTAGTCGCGTCATTAGTTTCGCACGATACATCGCAGTCAAAGTTGCGGGAAAATTCGTGATATATTTTATAAAATATTTTTATACATTTTTGTATGAAAGTTGAGTGAAGTGTTTGCAATTACTGGTAGGTGATTATTTTTTATTTTTCATCTGTTATTTTGTTGTAGTTTTTAGTATTTTCTTGTTATAATTACTAAAATATGAATGGACTGATTTTTTGAATACTGTTTAAATCAAACAGCATAATATAATTCGCATTGACTAACAATTTACATACATTTTCTCTGATATTTTCAGAAAGCTTATTGAAATGACAGAAATAATAAAATTCAAAGATTCAAAAAAATAAGAAAAACAATAAAGATTTCAATTTTAAATAATCCTAAGTTATCCTAATAACCGCTGCCTGCGATTTGCGCATATAAGCACTAGAATTTTCTTGAGCTTCGCGAATTTTCTGAACCTTTTCGAGAAATCTTACTAGGTAGTTATTTTTAGTGTGTGTTGATCACGTCCCGCTTCCTCAGCTCTTGACAACGCAGTACAAAACACTTGTATGCGTTTAATTCATGCGATAAGGGTTGCAATATGCACCTAAGATTTGTATGATAATTCATCAGTGAAGCAAATTTAATAGAAATAATATAATTTAATAGAATCAAGCTAAATAGTAGGCATCCATCGTCACTATTTCATGATATATAGAAAGTACTCTTAAATTTTGATGATATTTAACAGTAAATAATATTTAGGCATTTCTTAATGTCCTGGGTTAAAAAAAAATAACAGAGGAAACAGTGGAATGTCGAATTATAACATAGAAAAACGATTCCATATATCAGCATCCAATATATGAAGTAAATAGTAAATATGTTTTATGGTTTTGAGAAATGCTATCACATAACGTTCCAGACTCCAGCATTCTATGGCATACAGTAATTTCTGACTGGCTTATATAGTGCTCTATCATCATCAGACTTTTACTGCCCCACTGCAGGGTCCCAGTGTCCCACAAGCCTCTTCTCATACGAAGAGAGAGATTGCTTAAGGCGGATTGATGATTTCAAACTTTGCAAGTACTAGTTTTCTAAACCATTTATTCTCCACTGTCAATCATGTTATTTTATTAAATTAACATTATTAGGTATTTTATTTGTATGTATGAGTCGACAAAAGGGTATGTAGGTACTAAGTAATACTAGTTTATAAATTGTATATGTCTTTATAATATAATATGTCTTTATAATATAATGTCAGTATGGATTGTATTATCTGAATAAAGATTAATGTATTGATTAAAATTGCATGCCAAGCGTCACGCGTAAAATGACCTAATACCTATTTACTATTTTAGACTGCATTTTTGTCTGTGTGTCTCCCTGTAAAAAACAGTAGGCTGTGCCTATGTAGTACATTAATTAGTACCTAATGGCTATCCCTAATTAAGTTCTGTAATGATATCAATGCTACATCGTGTGTACTAAGTAAATAACTGAAGCACCTATAAACAAAAAGTTTCGGTAGTTTTTACGTATATTCGTCGAGACTTAGGTATGTTAAAAAACGACTACCAATTAGCATCATTAATGGTTCCTTCCATCTGGACATTACTTAGCATATTTCGATTGGTACAGACGCCAGCAGATCAACCTATCAATCTTTCAATTTTTTTTTAATAGATTTCCAACCTAATCACAATATCAAAAGGTTGATATTCGATTGGTAAAATGTGACAGATTCGCTGACGTGGTGGCTCTTCTTCTTCTTCTTCCTGCCCTGTTCCCAGTTATTTGGGGTCGGCAGAATATGTTTTCAATATATGTATATTCTTCTGTAAGCCAGTAAGTCTGACGCCAGTCTAACCAAGGGGTATTGGGTTGCCCGGTTAACTGGGTTAAGAAGGTCAGATAGGCAGTCGCTCCTTGTAAACCGCTGGTACTCAGCTAAATCCGATTAGACTGGAAGCCAAGATAGAAAAGGCAAGAAAAGGCTCCGAAGATGACATGTATATTCTTCTCTATTTGCTCTCTGTTACCTACAATATGGGTTTAAAACTCTCTTCGCTTTCTTCTCACGTTTCTAGAGAGGACCCATCCCCCACTAAATTCATGTTGAACGTTGTTAAAGCGACACTCCTGTGTATCTTGGAAAACACCGAATGTAACGGGTCAGTAGACTAAAGTATGACAATAACGATGTTATCAAGTTTGGAGTTCAGTTAGACAGTATCAGTAGGTATCGTTACGGTTACGCGAAAATCGACGTAATAAGAGGTGAATGACATTAACATTATGTAAAACTTATAATAAGTAGCGATAATTTCCCTATTGGTAGATTACAGTTTAATTAAACCGCGTAGTTAAATTCTATTTAAAACAATTGCAGTTAAACTTATCTTTAAATGTAATCTTATTAACTTTAAATGTAAATAAAATAGGAAATCAGCATTAAATCGTCGGAAAATAAATTCAAACCAACTGAAAAGATAATGGAATATATTTTCATTAAATAAAAATAGTTACTTAATTGCATAGAACTATGTAATGTCAATGACCTTTACATTAAACTTTCTATGAACATGAAACTAGATGACAAGTTCAGACGCCAGCACATCAAGTTACCCGAAACTTCTCAATTAAACTCCCAATTAACTTTGAACCAAATGCTTCAGCGACATACATAGTTGAAAATCTATTAAGGAAATTTGACAGATTAGTAGTAGCTTGATATGCTGGCGTCCGTATAGTAATTGTGATTTTTTCTTTTAAATAATTAAAAGTTACTCCGTTCACAAACAGTGATTGATACAAAATAATTAATTATACACATAATCAATGCTGTATGTCTATGTAAAACACAGAGTTGTTGCGTATTCACTCTGACCCAATTACAAATTAAAGAGAGATAAAGTTTATTGTGTTACACGATAGTTCGACAACGGTTACATATTTATGTTTTGTTTGCTAAGATAACACTTTTTTTGAGCTGAGAGAAATTTTGAGAGAATGTTGCATCATTTAAATCTAATTATATGTTTTTTAATCTCCGGCTTTTTCGGGATTCGATTTTTTGGAATCTGTCCAATCATTGCAATAATTAGGACATTCAACCTCAATTGAATCTGAATATATATCAATAATGTGTGTCGTTGGTTTGTGCGCGATGGATTTATAAGCTACTCAACCAATTTTAATAAAATCAATGTTTTTGGTCCAAAAATAATTATGAAAAATTAAGTTTGTCCCCAAGTTTGAGACATACTTCGTTTGATAGAACATCTCAAATATAATATTTTATTGTATGGAAGTAAAAAAGTCTGTTCTACAGAAAGCATACTGTGTGCAAACTGCACACAGTCATCCAACTTGAAAGATAGGACAGCTCGCATCTTAATTTATAGTCGCTATATTACTTTATTGCAAATCATTTGTCTATTATTATAACTAAATACCTTAACCACAGCGACACTTGGCTGGGTCTACTTGTTTTTATTCATTTTTATAGCAGTGATTGGGAATAGGTAATATCCTACATTTCATATTATAGTGATTAAAATTATTGCCAGTTTTCAAATATTTGTCATTTTACACAATGAGAAGCTCATTTGATGTAGTCAATAAGCTAATGGTCATCATGATAGTGAGATTTTGATTTAAGTACCGATATACCTGTACATATTTATGCTCGTGACTAATAAAAACTATTATGAAATCATTGCTATTTTTCTCCCATAATTATGAAGATTACTTTAGAATTTACTGAAATTCTTCCCGTTTATGATTATCTAAAATAAAGTTATTTGATTCATACAAAGAAGAAGATTTTTTTTACATAATATGATATTAAATAAATACAAAAAAAGAAAGTGAAAAATACATAAAAGTTTTATTTAAATACTGTGTGACAAAAGAACAATCAAAAAATTTTCCATTTCCCAGATAAAACAAGGTCGGAGCTCCAATAAAAACTATAAATTTAGGTAGGCTCCCGAACTAATTTGATTACATACTATTTTCTCTCACGCACAACGATTCTTCTTACTAATGATTACTCTTCTACAGTTCGCGTTATTTTAGTTTGACCCAGACAATGAACAAGGTTAGAAGCTCGTCAGACAGCTTCTGTTTCGTTATCTCGGTCGGAGAAGCCTAGATTCGATTCCCAGGTGAATATTGTTGAATTACTCTGTTAGGGTTTTTTACTTTGCCTGCCGTAAGGCGGGCAGTCGCCGGCGAGGACTGGATGCTATTAGACACCCAGACGAGGTCAGAGTGCCGCTGGGTATTTTTAGTAGGCACCGGGAACGACTTTACCGGGGATTCCCACATACCCCTCTTCCATCCCCTTTTTTTTTCGTGGGAAATCATCAAATAACCCCTCGCGCTGAGGGTGCAGCTGGTGGGAGTGTCAGACTCTTACTGACTAAAACCCACTATGTTCCTTCTGGAGGTCCCTGTGTGCCAGGGCCGCGGTATCTCTTACGAACAACCCGCAGCACCCCTCTTCCATCCCCTGACGAGAAGGGGATGCGTAAGAGCATTTGTTCCCGATGACAAAAAAAGGACGTACCTAACTAAAAATGGTTCCCAATTTATATTCAGAGTACTCCTTTTGTAAGTGGGTACCAGATCATTTTTAACTGCAACATGAATCCAACAGATATTGTCAATGCGTAGTTGAACATGTCAGTAAAAATTTCACTTGCATACCTACAGCTTGTAATTTCTCCCGCAGTTAGCATTATGCCGGCAAAACAGCAGTAAAACTTAAGGAAAGTAGCAAATAGTCGGTTTAGTGTAATAAGCATTCATAGCAAGAATTTCTTGAAAGCTTCATTTTCTTCTTATCAATATCTGCAGGCTTAATCACCTAACAAGCTCGTGTTTGAGTTTTCTCAAATCCTCTTGACGACATCTGACGTGGAGATATGAAAACAAACTGCATGATTTTTTCAAGGGAAAATTACAAACTTCAAACAGATTCAAAGTAAATTCTTACTACAGTAGAAAATACTTAGAATTTATATCAAAAAGATAAAAAGCAATTTATTCAAAGTAGGCTTAAAATTTGCACCAATTTTACATAAGACGTCCCAAAAACGCCCGCCCTTTCCCACTTCTTATGTGGTATTGCCGAGAAAAAATATCTTAAATCAGCATTAGTGAAATAATGTGTGATCTTTATGAACCATATCATATCATGTTAATATCTACTAGTATTTATTTGCCAATTTGGACGGTAGTGAGGCGGAAGGCGGACGTTGGCAGCGCCCGCGCCGGTCATGAAACTCGCCAGGTTCAGCGTTTATTACAAATAGAACTATTTAAATGTTTTGTACTACAGTAATGTGTAGCAAATACAGAAATGTTGTATAAAATATACTCTGAGGAAGTTTAATCACAGACTTAATTTGGGATGACAGTCTGAAGGCCGGTGTCAGTTATTTTGTCACATTCGTTGTCCCTCAAAAATGACGGCATACGGACAGAAGTATTCAAAAACCGGCTATAAATAAAATATAGCCAAGTTTTCACCTAAGATCGTGGAAAATTAGTAATTAAATTACTAGGTAATTAAATATTAACTTGCAATATATTGATTTAACTTGCAATATATTGATTTAACTTGCAATTTTCCCAAGTCACAATGACTACTCCAAAAATATTGTTCACATCGCTTGGTGCTAACGAAGTTTCCCGGGACATTTTTAGCAAGAATATTTTGTTTAAAAACACAAACATTTCACAGCTGATTCTATAAAAACAATACATTAGGAAAGTATTTATCAGTTCGCGTAAATTGGCAAGTTACCAAACACACAAGGCTACACGTGAGAGTCAATTCATACCAAATGTTATGTTTTGTTGTTTATTTTGCGAGATGGGAAGGTCGCACTCATTTTATTTAAAGAACTTTTATATCTACAGACGCCAGCACATCAAGCGACTACACTATCTGTCAAACCTTAATAGATTTTCAACCTTATTACTGAAGCATATGGTTAAAAGTTGATTGGGGAAAATTTACAGTTTCGGGTTGCTTGATGTGCTGGCGTCTGTACGTTCTTATTAACAGAGCTGAATCTGAAATCTGAGCTGAAAAATATAGAAATTTCGTGAAAATTCTTTAACAACGTACCTACCTTTTCGTTATGAGGTTAAATAATTTCACGATGAATATAATTACGAAGCGGTATTTATTTAAAGTTTTACCTTTGTTGTTACCAACCTGATCAGGTCTATATTGAACGAATTTAAATCCAAAGGTAAGCGAAAAACCACATAGTTAATGTTATATTTATTTGCGTGAATTACGTAAAAGTTAGAGGAAAAACTAACTTGTTAGCACCAGTTATATCATTTAACTTTTGCAACCCATACATCATAGTCTATATTTGTAAGTCTAGCAGACTCTAAAGATGTCGGGGACTATGTTTCGGCTTTCTCATACTTTAAATTATAGGTAGATAACAATATCACAAAAAAATCATTATGTTATTACTAACAGTCACAAAGCGGAATTAGTATAGTTATACGGGGTCTCGGTTTCGATTCCCACAAAGCAGCCTGGAGTCCGGAATATGGCTGTGATCTACTTTGCCTCAGTCCTGAAACGCGTCATCTCTCTCCGGTCGTGTCTGATTACCGTCCCATCGGACTACGAGATTGAGGAAATAAAGACTGTGTATAAAAAACTGCTTATAAAACTAAAATAATCGAAGAATAGAAGGGCAATGAACTTTAAATATTTTCCTCACTAGGACCTTGTGTAGATATTTTAACTGTCATATTATATCTGATCAATGTCAAGATACCGTGAGAACTCAAGACTATCGATCTGTGATTTATGTATAGAAACTTCACTTTAGTCATTTTGCGCCATTTCTCGGTACAAAACTCATTTTTTATTTTCAATAATTACTTAAATATACGTGAGAGAATACAGATTTAAATGTAATAAGACGAGCTCATATCTTCAACACAGCCGCACGGATACCGATGAAATGTTCATACATAAGTTAAGTAAAGCTTGGTGCTGTCGTTCTATGGACAGGTTGTAGGAGCTTGTCATCATGAGTCCTGGCTGACATTTGTAGAACATCTGTAGCAGTGGTTACGGGTTGGCTTGCCTCGGTAACTGGCTTGAGGAGGTCTGATATGCAGTCTTCATGTAAAACACTGGTACTCAGCTGTATCTCGTTAGACTTGAAGCCAACCCCAACATAGCTTGGGAAAAGGAAAGGAAAAGGCTAGGCAGATGATGATGAGATAAGTTTTTATCTAGGTTCATTAAATTCTTAGTTACTTTGTTCTATCGATATATTTTCATATAACTGTAAATTACTATAAATAGATGTAATACTAAGGTACAACTGTGTTTCGGATGGCACGTTAAACTGTAGGTCCCGGCTGTCATTGAACATCCTTGGCAGTCGTTACGGGTAGTCAGAAGCCAGTAAGTCTGACGCCAGTCTAACCAAGGGGTACTGGGTTGCCCGGGTAACTGGGTTGAGGAGGTCAGATAGGCAGTCGCTCCTTGTAAAACACTGGTACTTAGCTGAATCCGGTTAGATTGGAAGCCGACCCCAACATAGTTGGGAAAAGGCTCCGGAGATGATGATGATGACTAAGGTACAACTCGCGAACCACGTTTCAAAATCAAACAAACACAAACAATGTAATAGTAGTTGTAAATACCAAAATAGTTTTACGATGAAAATACTAAGGGCAACACACACTGGCAACTTTTAGTCGGCCGATAGTTTTATCGGGATCATAAACCAGTATGTAGTGTTGCAACGATCAGTTCTCTTGTCGATATTAGACCTACTGTGAAGTTGGTTTTCTCGATTAACTTGAAATTCCTGCCAACCAACCATCGGGCCAACTATCGGGCGACAGTTTAGTGTCCAGTGTACGGAGGCTCTTACGCCGTCCATGAAACTGGTATTCCTAGTCGTTCAAGTAACATTTGCTGGAGTTAACTCGTTCCGTGTATAACTTAACTGCATCTAAAGTGCTCACTTTATTTAACCACTTCTAGTTTGACTGGATGCCGGGGAGTTGGGAAAGGCTGTAAAAATCTTATTTAGCTAAATATAGCCTGTATTATGGATCTTATGAGAGCTTTTTAGTATCAACACTGGTTACACAGCTTGGTTATACGATGCACAACTAGTCAAATTCAATACTTTTATTGAACTGTCAAAAACAGTACTTTTTCAATTCAATTTGTATGAAAATGCAAAGACTTTTCGTATGAAACTGTACACTTATTTTGCTCATAAAAATATGAGAACTTTTTTTTATCAAAACGATACTAAATGAAACTGAAATGATTTTAAGATACTTTAAGAACAGAATATAATAACAGATTTTATTATTGTCCTAGTCAACCACCCCATTATCAACAGTTAACAAAATAAAACACTAAACTCTTAATTTTTTAACCATTGGGTTTTTGGGTTGTAAGCTACGGATTGTCTACTATAATTTATAATGTACCGTTTTCCGAAATCCTAACATCATCAAAAAGCATGTGCAAAGTTACGTATCCTAATAAGCTTTCGGAAAATAAACAGACATTTGTTTGTATTATTTTGGTTTTGTATAACGTTCTTGGAAACAGGAAAATAAATACGACATACAAATATCAATCATTGTCATTCAAAATAACCAGAATACCATGAAGTGAGTCATGTTTTTCTGGGTACTTAAGTAGTAACATATTTTATTAATAAAGTATTTGCATTTAATAACTTTCCTCCTCCTTTGTTCCCGTAAAGTGATATTTAAATTCGTTAAATTAACTAAAGCGCACCAAAGCCAAGACATAACGTTCTCTCACGCTAAAACTTGATGATTAAATTTGTTAAATTTAAAACTTGTTTGTTAAATTTCTTCTAAGTGTTGTATTTTGAGTTTTCTTTTCACTTATCTGTTATTGTCATTTTACGTTTCGTGTGCGCGTACGAATATAAGTACGAATATAAGTCAGCTTTAACGTTATCAGAAATCTAGACTGAACCGTTTGTGCGTATACGTGCATTACATTTTAAAATGGGAGTTTAAGCGCAGAGAATAATAATCAGATTGTCTTATCTGATGGGAACTCCTCATGAGAAGATCTGGTGAATACAAGATACAAACGAAAATCTGATTTGGGATTAAAATTGTGATATTTACCTATTTTCTGTACCATGGTTACAGTTTTTTAAATATTTAGGGCCAGTTTCACTGGTTACGGATACCCACTATAATTCAAAATTGGAACAGAATTTGTATGAAATTATCTGCCAGATAAACTATCTGGAACTTATCAGCAACTGGTGAAACTGGCCCTTAATATTGTATTGCTTAAGAGTTACCATGCAATTCATTTTTTTTCCGATGATGACTTATTTCGCAACAATAAATCATTTTACAGCACTGAAAAACTACGGGTTATAATGTATGTAACTAGGTGAAACGATTACATATTGTACATTTTTCTTGTGACGAGTTAATCAATAATTAAGATACATCTACTGAGAAGATAGCGTACACACATATACGTACGTATACGCCTGTCTAGTTAATTATTATATGGGTCAGAAAATGTTATATAAAACAAAACTAAAAATTGTTATTATTATACGTATTAATGCCTTACTGGTCGACTAATAAGGGAAAATTTGATGGTCCATTTTCAAAAGGATTCAATTGACTTTTTTTTTTCAATTAGCGTATTTAGATCATCCCCGTTGCCTGTCAATGCCTTTGTATTTAATTAATTGTTGGAACTGATATCATCATCTCCCGAGCATTTTCCATACTATGTTGGTGACAGGTTCCAGTCTAACCGGATTAAGTTAATTGAAACTGATGATATATTATCATAAATGATCTAAGTAGTTGTTTTGCTTGAAAATTTCTAAAATGACAGGTTTGCCAAAATTGCGTAAGTGTAGTGTACCTACCTAAAATAGATAACTCCAATTAAATTTGGTTTAGTCTGGGGGGCTTCAACGGATTCTCAGATATCACTCAGTACTTACTTACCCTTACCGCTTATATTATAGTAAATTGACCCAAGAAATAACATTAATTGGTGGGGTACGGGCCTATACTGTAGGTAAATTCTTCGACACTACGCCTCAAAAGTTAAAATTAGCGCTATAAATCATTATTGATTGAGCTTCATCAATCAGTGTGCTCATACACGCCAACACCTCCTTATATCCTCCGATAACAGCCACGAGGGCACCAGACACTCCCTATCAAGTACAACGCGTCACATGACTGTCGAGGAATGACCTCAAACGGTTATCTAAGTTCAATTACTATAAAACTAATTATGACATCAGGAGTAGCTGCGATTTGTCGACGGGTGTGTCTACCTACATATCTCTCTGATATTTTTCTTATTATTATTTCGTGTTTTTGGTAAAAATTATCGGATAGGTTAATTGATTGCTTTTGTTAAATGAATGAGGTAAATAGAAAATTTAACGGGTGTTTTTAGCATATATGAAGATAATAATGCACTATTGCAACGTTGAAATAAGCCTTCTTATAATATGCATCAGTGTTCAAAAGTAGGGTAATTTGATAAGTGACAAGATCAATTTCTTCAGGGTTATATAACTTGAAGACTTGTTCACGCATCTCTAGTAATTTAAGGCTCTTATTTTTTAAAACTTTCTAAGTGCTCTTTATTTGTTACTCATTTATTGTATAGCATTTTGTTTTTTTCCCAACCTACTAAACTGACACTAACAAATACCTAAGTAAACGTCTATAAATAACAAACGCATGATCTCTTACAAAACATGCACTTAACCTTTTATTACATAAGACACGCCATCCATTGTTTCTCGCTTATTGTTCCATAAAGAAGATTTAATCACGTGTTAAGTGTTAATAGCTTTAGAAGTTTCCAATGGTGGAAATAACACCTTAGGAAAAATTAGACGTATCATAATAGGAAAAGTACACACGCCAGCACGTCAACCTACCTCAATCTGACAAATTTCTTTAATAGATTTTCAACCTTATCACAATACTGGAAGGTTAATATTCGATTTAGCAAAATTTGTACCTACTCAAGAAAACTAAAAAGTAAATATTACAGGAATACAAAAAAAAATAAGAATTCTCCTTATTCTGCTGCACATTAATACGCATACAACGATATCAATGTTGACCAACAGATAACAGTATTGCTTCATATAGACACCCACGCAAGTCGTCAAGTGCTCCAGATAACAAATACTTAAACAAAGATTTATATTTGCGATGACAGATAAAAGTGTCGTGATACTGCAGTTCTTGACTAAACTAAATTTAATTAATTACTTTCACTAATTACTGCATCTCTTTATTCACAGAACGAGCATGGCGGTAGGTGCAGCCGAAAAAGACGATTTACCTATAAATACAATCGATATTAACAACACAAGTGCTAATGATCAAAGTGATACATCGAACGGACAAGATGAAAATAGGACTGAGAAAAATAATACTAACGAATATAGTTCTCCCGAACATGGTTACTTAGCAAAACAATCCGATGGAACTATTGGAGATAATCTTAACAATCAAACCAATGAAAATGAAACACCAAATAAATATACCAACGATAAAGGCCCAACCAAATTAGAATTAGGAAACGAACATTTAAAAAATGGAAACAAAGAAGCTTACGCAGAACTTAAGGGTGGAGAAGGAAAGAAAGAAGATAAGAAAATTCCTAGAAGGATGTCGAATTATCTACATAATATTCAGATGACGAATTCCTCATTAGGACTTACTCTGGGTGGTTCGGAAAAGAAGGATGCAACGTTAATCGCTGATTCTAATACTGTAGCTCGCTTTTCGCCATTATGGAAACAGGTAATTTAATTTAAGTCTCTGACACCTTTGTTCATTTATTATCTTCAAGCACAGCTTTTTGAGTGTATGAGCAATTTCTTTACCATATAGAACCTCTTTCAACCTCTAGATGAATACTTACTGTGTTTATCAATCATGAATTGACACTTCATTGTTATGACAACAATCATGCCAAAATTCCTCACAGTCTTCGATTGGTCTTCGAATGCAAGGACACAAACATAAAAGAAGATGCGCATTTCAGACGCTGGCATCATCGGCACCGATTCTGCTGACCTTCGTGGCCGGTCTGACGTCAGGCTACTCTGCGATCTTGCTGCCTCAACTCAAGATGAGCCCGGGACCAATCCCTTCGGACGAAGACACTACGTCGTGGATAGGTACGATTCTTACTTTGTAGTTTTAAGCGACATCGGGGAGTCATAATTAACTGTAGGATTAAAATGAGCGATCTACAACGTCTATCATGTCAAAAGTTAACCCCTGTAATAATATCATTATACGTTTGTGATTACAGCGGCAATGGCAGCGTTACCAATGGCTCCAGGCTGCCTTGTGTCCGGCTGGTTGATGGAGAAGTTCGGAAGAAAGACGTCTCAGTACATCACCTGCGTCCCTCTACTACTCGGCTGGATCTTCATCGCCTCCTCATCAAATCTTGGTCTCATGCTCATCGGAAGATTTTTCACCGGACTATGCGCTGGCTTGGCCGGTCCCCTCGTTCCCGTCTACATCGGAGAAACCACAGAACCGAGATACAGAGGATTCTTCCTAGCAGGAGTGTCATTAGCCATAGCTGTAGGAATACTGGTAGCTCATATCATAGGCACGTTCTGCACTTGGCAAACGACGGCAATCATATGCTCAGTTTTCCCAGTATTAACTGGCGGGCTCCTGATGCTTGTGCCAGAAAGTCCCACCTGGCTGATATCACAAGGAAGGATCGAGGATGGAGTCAGAGCCTTTTATTGGTTGAGAGGATACGGTGAAGAAGCAAAATCCGAATTAAAAGGAATCATCGACAGTAAGAAAGCAGTCGATAGTGCGCCAAAGATGTCGTGGAAAGAAAAGCTGATAAGCCTTAAGAGTCCTGAGTTGATAAAGCCTCTTGTGATAATGATCTTGTTCTTCTGTACTTGTCAGTTCTCTGGAGTGAACGCAGTAGCATTTTATTCAATTGAAATAGTTGAGAAGGCCGTCGGGAAGGGTATCGATCATTACCTTGCAATGTTGATTATAGATTCATTAAGAGTCGTCATGAGTGTTGTTGCTTGTGTAATATGCAAACAGTATGGAAGGCGACCTCTGTGTTTCATAAGTGGTATTTGGACTTCCATGTCAATGGTTGGTCTATCAATGTTCCTTTATTGGAAACCCGAAAATATGTCATGGCTACCCTTGATGTTCTTAATGTTCTATATATGTGCTATATCTATAGGT
Organism: Heliothis peltigera; assembly: GCA_958496145.1. Taxonomy (NCBI): domain Eukaryota; kingdom Metazoa; phylum Arthropoda; class Insecta; order Lepidoptera; family Noctuidae; genus Heliothis; species Heliothis peltigera. Next base: position 7,936,754 of record OY292346.1, read on the forward strand.
TTAGTTCCTCTGCCATGGATAATGTGTGGGGAAGTATTCCCGACAAAGGTGCGAGGTTTGGGATCTGGTATTAGTTCAGCAACAACTTTTGCTGCGTTTTTCACTGTCGTCAAGACAGCTCCAGGTATGATGAGTAGTTTAGGAGAAGTGTTCACATTCCTCTGTTATGGAATAATAGCTTTAGTTGGTACAACTGTTATGTACTTCATATTGCCAGAAACTAAAGGAAAAAGCTTGCAAGAAATTGAAGAGCGGTTTAGAAATGGTAATAGATCTTCTGGGCCTAAAGTGTAGTTTAAATATTCGTTATAATTTTACAAACTAGGCCATATTATTAGGAATGACAATGTGAAAATTGTATAAAGAGCTGTTCGCTACAAGCGATATAATTAAAAAAACTGTGATAATTAGGTAGTCAATGTAATTAAGATCGATACAAAAGATGGTGCGATTGTATCTTAACGGCTATGCGTGTAGGTGTGTAAGTTAACTTAATAAAATATACCCTGATATTTACAAAAGACATACAGAGTAGAAAGACATATAGAGTGATTTTAAACAATTATACAATATTTATAAATAATCCGAATTATTAAATTATATTTTTATCTACTTGCACATAAGGATGGTTGAGATATTTTTAAGAGATTTTATCACATTCCATTGTAAAGACAAAATATTATAAAACACTTTTATTGTAGAGCTATTTTTTGTTTTCTTTTATCGTATACACGACTTCAATGTAATTATAATCATGAATATTTTTAGAAAATATCTATCTAAAAACAAGAAGACAAAATTAAGGGTGAAATACTAAAGAGATTGGGAAGTTTTTAAATAATCAACAAATTGTAGAAACTAACATTTATTATTATAAATTGGTAACAAAACAGATTAAAAAAATAGTGTCTATGTAATGGCACATTATTTAGTTAAGTTAAACTTGATATTAAATGCATTTCGGTACTCACTCTGTCTGCGATTAAGTACAGGGATTCAATTTTACAATCATACATTTATTGTTTTTTTCCAAACTTTTGTTTGTTTATGTACATTATTAGTGGATATTAAAACAATCATCCTAAATATGAAAAATGTTATTGGTGTTAATTATTTTCGTTTCGATTTCCTTGTCCAACGCGATCTTCCATTTTGGATCCTGTCATTGCATGCGCTAGTTGACCAGACACATTTTATTTTCCAGAAATTATCCAATTTTAGTTTTAATTCTTCAACAAACGATATCTTGCCGGCAAGCGAATTCTCACAAAAGCGCAGTTGTATTTCGCGGTGATTCGCTCAATTTCACGCAATGACAGAAGGTCTTCATGTCGTCTACTTGGATCTTGGCTTGACCAAGCGCGAGGCTGGCGGCGCAAACTTGGCGAAGCCTTGCTGGTCAAACACTGGCAGTAAGTCACGGACCCTGGCTGACACGGTGCCCCCCGTGACCCTGGGAACAACCAAACTTTAACATTTTGTTAAAATAATGTGCTTGTGCTCAACAATATTGTGAAGAATATAGTTTATGCTACAGAAAAATGTATGCAATGCTTCTGTCGCTACCGTGCTATTAAGTAGATCTAGGCACATAATTATATAGCGCAAGAAACAAGTCGTGATTTAAAAGACAGAAGATTGCAATATAATCACTCAACTAACCAAAGGTAAACACTAACATGAATTAAAAAAATATTTAAATAGTGTGAGAAATCAAAATACCTGCTGGGTTTAATGAGTTTGGCAGCTTGAGCCGGCGTCGCGAGCTCAGTAGGAAAGAACGTGGCGCCATAGAAATCCAATCCGTTCTGCAACAGGATGTTGGCTTCCTCGATGTTGGCCAGCGTGACACGGATCACGCTGGTGGCCTCCTTTGGGATCATGCTGCTCACCAGCTCGCCGTCGATGGTGGTGAGGGCGCGGGAGGACGTCTTCTCTATCGGCTTGGGAGTGGAGGTTCCTGGAATAAAGACGAACATATAATTATCAACTCAGCAGTTTGGAATAAATACTCAGAGAAAGTAGCAACATGTTAGATAATATAAAAAAAGGTGCAAACTTTTGGTTAATATTTATAAAGTAGTAACAAAACGCATCCTGTATCTGATTTATCTCAGGCAGATTCAGAAATAAAAAAAGTGTTCATAATTAAAATGTGATAGGGCAAAATATGTAACAATGCATAAATACTTAATCAAAACCAGGTCATTGTTTTGAATAACACAAAAATAAAAGCGAAGCAGTCCTTGCAAATAAAGCAAACAAAGGAAGGTGCGATACTGATACCTATACTATACCAACCAGTGTTTCCGTCCTTGGGGGAGCCGGAGAAGTGGAGACGAACCACCTCCACCACAGAGGTGAACTTGTAGAGGGCGTGACGGACGTCCTCCTCGGGAACCTCATCGGGAATGTCATACACGTAGATGGTGAACGTCTTCTGAGGTCTGCATGGAATGGCGATCTGAAAGTAAAAGTTGATATTAAAGATTTAATTAAATAGTAAGCATAGAATTTATACGAGCTTGTAGCTGAAAGTAAACATGGTGAAATAAATAGTCTATTGGTTAATGTAAAAAAGCCTATGTAAAGTAAGATGGAGGAAATTAATTGTCATCTTAGCTATAAATACACAAGATACACTATAGAAAAAAACTATACATGTGATGGTGGAATGAAAGAAGGGCGAAGAGGAGATAGTAATAAAGTCGCATATTTAAATGAATAAGACTGGAAGGATACAGGTATGGACGTTTTGAAAGCGAAATAAAAAGAAAGCATTTCAAAAGCAAATATTTTAGAAAAAAACAAAACCAATTACCTTCCTATAGAACCTGGATCCAGTTACTTTATGGAAACCTTTCTTGAAGACCATTTGGTAGTCATCAACGCTGGAGAATTTAAAGAGGATGCCAGTAGCGGTCTTCGTGAGTGAGAAGCAGCCTTTGAACTCCATCTTCTCGCAAATGGCGGAGGCTTTCTCCATGCTGAGGCCGTGGGAAGGGGTGAGGAGGAATGCGCCCTTAGTCAGGAAGTGTTCGGAGTCCGAGATATCGGACTCGCTCTCTCCGCCCTTCATCAGAGTATGGATCTGTTCCTTCCACATGTAAGAGTCTGACATCTGGCAAGGAATTTATTATTTTACCAAATGCTAATATTATCGAAGATTCTAAATTGTAGCACATTTTCAATAAATTAGGAGTTCTTCGGAGCTGAGGTAGGGCTCAGTATTATCATTAAAAAACTATACATATGTATGTAACCATCACAGCCCGCTGATCATGTTACCTTAATCGATTTATGATCTAGAAAAATACTAATAAGAATACAATAGATCCCATGAATAGTGTTGCGACAGTAATGATCTATAATCGCGATCCGCCTCACTGGGCATAGGGTGCGCGTGCGCAAGAAATGTTCCGGGCTTAATTGTAGCATTGTTCTTTTAGTTTCCGGCTGTCAAAAGTTTTAAAGGATTTATGAGGTTCAGACAATTTACTATTGTGACACTGAAGACAAGTCAAAATTAATCGATTAATCGAGTGTGTGTCGTATCGATTTAGATTCTTAGATCTCACAATTGGTAATGATTATACATTTGTTTTCATATCTAACGAAACTGGCAGATATTGAATCTCAAATACTATTTATAGAAGGAAAACTGTTTACTGTGACATTAGATAGGTATCGAAAAAATTATTTCGAAAAAAATAATGAATTAGAAGTGCTATAATAAAATGCTAAAACCTATAACACGAAACCATCCAATTAAAAATAACAACTAAGAACCTGAAATTGGCTCATAAATTGAAATGAGTGCCATCGTTACAGCTGCGATACATTGCGTAGGAGTAAACCCAATTACTAGAGACGATACCAACAAAACAGACTATGTATAATTACATCGATTTAAAGTGGGCGACTTTGAAAACGGACAATATTGCCATCAATTGCCTTATGGCGGGTCACGTAACTCCCAATATGGTACAAATGGGTAATACTTATTAATTGGTTAATTCTTATGGTGTGGCTTAAGGTCAGTATTTATTGCACCTATTGTGAGACAATATCGTGGAAATTGGATATCTTAGAACTGTTGTTCATTTAAAAGTTACAGAACCAAGGACATGTTAAAACTATGACATATTTGAACCAAAGTAAGTACCTAGTTTTTTTTATTCGTTATTGCGAGATTGCTACCATGTACCTTTTATTGATATATATATTTGATATTCTCGTCGTATTATTGATATTCCCGATATTTCAGCACTGTTGCAAGCGCAATGATCATGGAGTAACCGAAGAGCTTGCGGGTAAGATGTTATTGATGATTCAAATGTGAAAGTTTAAATCAACATAAAGTACCTAAGTAGTTATTGTCAATTTTTTAAGGCAAGTCGTAAAGGAACCTCCTTATAAAAGGATAGAATTTAGTTTTCGAATAGAAAATATAAATTCGAAAACTAAATTCTACTTTCTAACTTAAGATAGCATCTTAAGTTTAGAAATGTGGCATAAGTATCCATTAAGAAAGATCGATATTAGTTTATTAAAGCTTTCTTATTCCATCAATTTTCAGTCTCTTAATCCTAACTTCTATTATAAATGCGAAATTAACTCTGTCAACTATTGAACTTGATGTAAATGAAATTTTGTACACAAATAGTTTAGAACCCGAGAAAGACTAGTTTTATCGGGCTTTGGGAAGCGGTGAAACCGCAGGGAGCAGCTGGTATTAAATATTATTATAATGATGTTAAGCGCCTGTGAATTTATAAACAACGCTGTAAATACACAGATTGCTGCAAAATTGTACGGAAAATGGCTATCAAATTAATAAATCCTGGTCGTCGAGATTTTTGAGAGAGAGTAGATATTTATAGGAAAGAAATGTTTTTATAAACATATTCGGCTATGCACTGTTTTTGAGATTCAATGAAATTAGCCCCTACATCTAAAAAGAAATAAAATTTCACCTTTGACTTTGGTTTTGGTCACGGCAAAAGAAGTTCGATAAATTGTATCAGGTAAATAAAAGGGTCGCTTCGCTAATATTGGAAAAAGTTATGCAGAACAAACAATTTAATCACTTAGGGTAAGTTTCATAACATCCGAATAGCCACTGTCTACCGAATAAATAAAAAAATGAAACAGAATTTGTATTAAATTATCTACAAAATGACCTAACTGGAACTTATTCGTAGGTTGTGAAACAGGCCCTTAAACTCCTTATGTCGCGATCGGATAAAAATTAAGAACTTTCTTACCATTTGATAAGGAATTGATAAAGGTAGAAAACTGCTCCTTCAAATACAGATAAGAAGGGAAACTAGATATGCAGTTCACCAAACTTTTGACATGGGACTTAGTAAGCAACAACGTGTTTTGTTAATTTTGAGTACTTTTCTGTATTTTTGTAAAAATATCAGTATTAAATATAAGACTAACCTGTCTTCCTTTCTCGCTGTTTTTCTTCTTGTTTGTGGGAGTTTGTGAGCTCTTGGTATCTTCCTCCGTTCGATGCTCGGTGTCTGAAGCTCCTTCTGCTAAGGACATATTGTGTCTGGCGGGGACGCTCGCCTGCCGGCTGTTTTCGTTGGCGAATAAGCGCCGTGATGCGTGGAGGACCGCTCCTTGGATCTGAGAGTAGAAGTGGCGAGGAGTCGCGTGTGGAACTTAGTTTTGTTTTGGTTTGTTTGAGTGGGTGGCAAAGGAGTATGGTAAAGTGAGTGGTCATGCAATTTTATTAGGTATTTCAGCATTTATATTATTAATAAAGACTTCCACACTGGTCTGATTTACTTTGCTAATAATATAAAAAATGTAAACGACAAAAGAAAATGCAAATGTCAGTGTAGGTATGTGTGTCCACAAAGACCTCCAGAAGGAAAAGAGGTGAGTTTCAGTTAATAAATGTCTAATACTCCCTCTCTCTACACCCACAGCGAGAGGAGTCATTTGATGGTTTCCATTTACGAAAAAGATGTTCTACTGAAATCATGACTACAAAAGCTTTTCCTGCTAATAATTGCTCAGAAATATTCAATAGGCGGATATAATTATGTTAATCTACATATAAATGGAACTTATTAGTTAACGTTTTAATTTTAAATACATTTCTTAACTTAGATAAAAAACGACACATACAAAAATAAATGTCGAAAAAAAATAAACAAATGCTGTGCACTTTATTCGAGTCGACTCGACAGTTTTTGTTTAATTTTTATTGACAGGAACTACAGTAAGTATCCGTACGAACAACATCGTTATGTCGTAACCGAGATAGCTTCGGTATTAAGAAGCTTATACCATGGACTGACGAACCTTGGACTGATCATATTGAGGATAAATACTTCTTAATCTACCTAGATCTAGATATCAATAAGATTCTCACACGGTGGCTTCCCATCATCAAGGATTTTAGTCGTTTTTTTTTACGATTCAAACTCAAGCGTTACATTATTTTAATATTTATATTATATCGGTAATGAAACAAAAACATTCACACGAGCAAGTAGATAGGCCAAATAAGAATATTTTCAGTTAAATTAACACTGAACTAAGAACTGTACTGCTTATACTAAATAGATTGTGACTATTTTGACATAAAAAATAGTCCTAATTTTAAAGACATAAGTATACATTTCAAGTAATTTAAGGGGTTTTACGAACAACAATGTAAATATCCAGCAGAGAACGCAACTGAGGTACAAACAAATAAGTTCCGCCGCCCACTGACACCGAAATTAGTAAACCACATACAATTACATACAGAGCAAATTGTTTCGGTTTAAAGTTTAAACAATACATTGGTTGGATAACTGATGAATCAGCTAATAACTATTACATGCATTTATTTGATCATTACAGTAAACAATCTTAACTCATAGTTGTAACTCTCATTTTTGTAACGCCAACACATCAAGCTGAAACCCGAAACTGTCTTTTCCTAATTAACTTTGATTGAACCATACATATATTATGTACTTCAGTGATAAGGTTGAAAATCTATTATGGTAATTTGAAAGATTGTAGAAAGACTGGAGTCTTTACAAACTTTTAATATACATATATCTATAGGTTACACTGTGGCACATAAACCTACAGAGATGAGATATATCGGGATAATAAGTAAGTATATCGGGATAACTTTTCACACACAGTCGTTGATTCGCTTGCGTAAGTGATCAACTACATATACCTACTTTAACACAAATATATTTACATATCATAACACCCAGACCACTGTTAACATTCATGCTCATCACACAAATGTCGACCGTGCCGGGAATCGAACCCGGGACCTTAGCTCGGCAGTCCGGCCGGTAGTCTAAATACCTCAGGCTGATGTACAAACATCTTTATCAAGTACGGTTAGTGACTCTACTTGATGAAATGGCCATAGCTCGCCAATGAGCTATGACAGTGATATAACCGCTCTGCCCAGCCCCCAAGTTGAAGTCCTCGGTGATACTGTACCTTATGATATTAATGAACTGTGCTAAAATTTTAGGGTTCCTTCAGGAAGTTAAAAAAACGAGGTCGTTTTGTGGGTTCTGTCGATATTTTTTGTAAATAGTTTCTACATTTTTACCAATGGGAAACCAGTCAAATATTAATGTTTTTATGTATTGTAGATTATAGAAGTCGTGGAGGCCTAGTGGTTAAAGAGCCAACCTCTCAAGTATGAGGGCGTGGGTTCGATTCCAGGTCAGGCAACTACCAATGCAACTTTTCTAAGTTTGTATGTACTTTCTAAGTATATCTTGGACACCAATGACTGTGTTTCGGATGGCACGTTAAACTGTAGATCCCGGCTGTCATTGAACATCCTTGGCAGTCGTTACGGGTTAGTCAGAAGCCAGTAAGTCTGACGCCAGTCTAACCAAGGGGTATTGGGTTGCCCGGGTAACTGGGTTGAGGAGGTCAGGCAGGCAGTCGCTTCTTGTAAAACACTGGTTCTCAGCTGAATCCGGTGAGACTGGAAGCCGACCCCAGCATAGTTGGGAAAAGGCTCGGGAGATGAGATTATACTTAACCTAATATTTGTTTGCTTTACTAGCAGGACATAATGGTAAATTTTATTACACAAAGTGATTTAGTTATTTCATACAAACAAAGACATAAAACTTATGATAAATTTAATCTATTTACGTGTAAACAGGATGGTTCGTCTGAAACTGAAAAAAAATTGTTTCCTGCCTTTATGATAATGATAAAGAGGTAGACATCTGGAGGATAAACTACATAAATGGAAAAATAAGAGAAAATATTTGTAAAAGTATTGAAGATATTTGTAATACCTAACCATTGTAACACACAGACGCCAGCAGGTCAAACTACCCGAAACTGTAAAATTTTACCAATAGAATATTAACCTTCCAGTAGTGGTATAAGGTTGAAAATCTATTAAAGAAATTTGACCGATTGAGGAAGGTTGATGTGCTGGCGTCTGTACTTGATTGATCAATTTGATGGATAGATTTCAATTGTACGTATTATTTAACGATTTTTAATATTTTCGACAGAAGTATGCCTCGCTGAAGATGTGTAATATAAACACCAGACGAATTATAAAAAGTCTGTTTAATATAAAAAGAAAATCATTTATGTATTGACGTGTAGGCAGTTTTATGTAGCATTCCTGTTTGCCGTTGCCGTAATAAATCAAATTCAAATAGGTCACGGTTACATGCAGCAATTTATTAGTGTCTAAAGTCTAAACTTACCTAAACTAATATTATAATACCTAAAGAAAAAAGTAATAAACTTGTTTGTTTATACCCTAAAAAATCCGAAATCATTAAACCGGTTTTAAAAATTCTTTCACTGTGGAAAACACTATCCCTAGATGACATTGTGCATATTTTATCCGGATACAATGAGAAGTTTCCCCGGGACTCAAGTGAAACTACAGAAAAAAGCTGGTTCATTAATATTTTAAAATTATATTTATTCGTATAACGAAAAAACCTACAACTGGACACCAACTTTAACTGCAAATTCATCTTCTGATAAAGCTATATACCTAGGTGCTTGTATCTAATGTAATCAGGAGCCAGAAAGTCTGATAGACCGTGTCACCACATTTTTTTTTTATGTATCGCGATAATCAGTTTAAAAGATCAGATCTAAAAATACCAGCACTTACATGATTATCATAATTCTTGTTTAAGGAGGTTGCGGGATTTCTCGAAAGAGTTACCACGGCCCAGGTACACAGAGATCTCCAGAAGGAATATAGTGGGTTTTAGTCCCCAGTAAAGTTTGACACTCCCTCCAGCTGCACCAATGAATCGATATCCTTTGATGATTATCCATCATCATCACAGCCTTTTTTGTCGTCCGACTGCTGGGCACAGGCCTCCCCTCCCACGGAGAAGGATTGAGCGTTAATCACCACGCTTGCTCAATGCGGGTTGGTGATTTCAGACTTTACAGTCCAGGTTTCCTCGAGATGTTTTCCTTCACCTTTAATCAGTCATTGGTGTCCAAGATATACTTAGAAAATACGTATAACTTAAAAAGTTACATTGGTACTTGCCTAACCTGCAATCGAACCCGCGCCCTCATACTCGAAAGGCTGGTGCTTTAACCTCTAGGCCACCACTACATGATGATTATCGATCTCAAAAGAAATATAAATTTTGGTATTGAATTGAATGGATTCGAAAAGCATCATCGTCTCTGTTGAAATATGTGGGCATCACAACGGACTATACAGCTTCCATGTCTATCTGAAGTTAGTTTTTAGTCACTGCGCAAGAGTCAAAATAAATCAAGAAAAGTCTAACTTCAGAACGCAAAGATATTCGACAAGAACTGCATTTATCGCATCGATTCAAACAACAAATTCAGCTCACATCATTAGGTCAACACAACAGTAGGTCGCCAGCATGTCAACCTACCCAAATTTGTAAAATTTTACTAATCAAATATTAACCTTCCCGTATTGTGATAAGGTTGAATATCTGTTAAAGAAATTTGACAGATTGAGGTAGATTGATGTGCTGGCGTGTGTACAATTATACGTATAAAGTGCCGAGTGACATATGTAGTTGCATGCTGTCTCCACAGAGTGCGCAGGCGGTACGATCGTGTTTTGTTTGCTATCAGTTCCTTATGATAAGCCGAATGCAAGTAAATTGAGATTACTTGGATTAGGTGAAGGTCAACAGTTGTCGATATCTTTAATGATAAAGCTCTTGTATTGTTTAACCTATATTTAGACAACAAACTTCCTTAGATTCTGTCCTATTATGTTATTATTATTACCAGAAATACTAATAATCATGTAACACAAGATATAAGAGTATAAGAAACACTAAAACAGATTACTAGTCTAAATTTTAATTTTCAATAAAAGGAAAATTATATTAATCATCATCTCCCGAGTCTTTCCCAACTATGCTAGAGTAGGCTTCCAGTCTAACCGGATTTACCTGAGTACCAGTGTTTTACAAGGAGCTGCTGCCTATCTGAACCTCAACCCAGTTACCCGGACTACCCAATACCTCTTGGTTAGACTGGCGTCAGACTTACCGGCTTCTGATTACCCTAACGACTGCCAAGGATGTTCCATGACAGCCGATTTAACGTTCCATCCGAAACACAGTCATTAGAAAATTATATTACCTATATAATTCTATGTACGCTATTGAATTGAACCTCCCCCTTATTGGAAACTTGGCTAAAAATCTAACTTATTTAGTTATTCAGAATTAACCAGATGACTCTTTATTTTAGGTGATCAGTGTGGCTTACTCCAATAATAATGTTTTTTTTTTTAACGGAAGCATTAAAAATCTAATGTCGCTTTATTTAATTTGTTTTTTTTAATAGTTCTACCAGTCTAACAGCGTGTAACAGGTAATTAATAAAATCGTAATTAAAAGAACATGTTCGCACAATTGAAGTTCTTATCTCCGACCGACATCGAACCTACTATACCAAGGTCCCCACACTTATGCAACATCAGTCAAACTAACTGGTTTATTTACTGTCATGTTTTAATTATATTGAGGTACAGACAACAAAAATATATTCTTTTTTCTAATCTAATAAAGTTATAAGAACTCTTCCAATGTAACAAGAAGACTATTACCATAATAACCAAACGTATGATGCACTTTTGAGGAATAAGTCACATCGACTTTCGGATTCTGACCCACCGGTACAGACGGACAGACATACCAATACGGAAGATTTTATTGAACTGTCAAAAATGGTTGTATGTAATTTGTATAAAAATACTAAGAATTGACGTCACAGATTTTTTTTTTACTTCAAGTCGTATACTTATTTCGGTAACATTTTATGATCCCAATATTCTAATTCTGCAAGTAAATGTTAAAGTATGTTTGTTTGTGAGTCGTGACTAACTCGGCTCAGCAGCGGTTTAGTCACACTTAAACAGATTTACCTTATGAATAATTTAAATTAAATAATAGGATAAAATATAATAAAGTACCCATCTCAATGATGATGAATGTCGTCTTAAAATTCAAAACTCAAAGTCAAAAATATAAGTTGTACATCTGTATTGAGAACCCCGTCCTTTTTGGGAAGTCGGTTAAAATCTAAATTGAAACACGAGTGGAATGTTGAAAGTTAAAAGAGATGCTAAAAGACTTACATACATTCTAATTCAACTATCGAGACAATTTACCTAACTATGTACTCTAAATCATCAAATGACCCTTCCCGCTGTGGCTGCAGCAGGAGGGAATGTCAGGCTCTTACTGACTAAAACCCACTATGTTCCTTCTGGTGGTCTTTGTATGTCAGTGCCACGGTTACTGTTGGGAACAACTCGCAGCCCCGGCAGGCTTCGGCTACCTTCTCCCATCGTGAGGCAACTTCACAAACGTGGATTATTCTTACACACTATTTTATAATCAATCCAATTTATCTCAATGTGGAAACGTAATAAACGCACAGTCAATTATAATATTAGTTTAAATAAAGTCTATACGGGTAGTCGGACTTTCGCGTTGCTATTACTCAATGTCCATACAGACGTCACAGCAATGCGAAATTCATTGCTAAATGAATACGCAAGAGCAAGACCGGCTTGTAGCTAATTATCATCCTGCGGATCAATTTCAAAGATACACATCGGTCTCTCGTTGAGGCCAGGCCAGCCCTGGGCTGGGGAAACAACGGAGAATGGACATAATGACAGAGAAGTGACAGATTAACGTAAGATTTCTTTTGTAATTTTTTGAAGAAATTTTTCTTTTCTTCGATCGACATAAGTCTACAAGTGATTATATGCGAGTTGACAGGTCACGCCTTTTACGCCGTGCTCGGGCAGAAGACATATTGATATTGGCAGAAAGAGCTTTGTCTTTTCTGGATAGATTAGATATAGAAATGCCATGCTAAGCCTGCAGGCACAGTTCTTGTTTCTACGTCTTATCTCTGCAAGGTTGTGCGTGCGCATACGCTTATGCGTTATAAAATGTTCCGCAGACGTTACTGATTTTCTTTGAGAATACTTGTAGCCACCGTTGGCAGAAATAGGTTTAGAATATAACTATAATAAATTCACGCCAATATTTATTTAATTCACAAAGATTCTTGGCTACTATTGAAAGTATCAAAATACATCAAACCTACGTTAAATACAACAAAGTAATATACGGACATACTAGGAAAGCATTTAAACAAATGTTAGAATCCAGATCACAGGTCGCCATGTTTTATTCATAAACGTATCGCAATGTGACCAGCCTCCACTTGGTGACATTTGTGGCAATTGTGGCCATGCGCCCGCGCAAGTATTACATATTCACATTTTACGCTACTACAATATTTGTTTATGTTGTGTATGTTCATCTGTTTATGTGTACTGTATCAATTAATGTTCGGCTAGACATATTATCTAATTAAAACATAATGAGTACCTTTTTATATTAGGTAGTAGGTAAAATGTAAAATGTGTACCTACTGTTAGACTTTTTCATCGCACACGGTACAAAATTTATAATTCGTATTTAAATTGTAGTTGACTGTCATCATTTTTTGACTATATAAAAAAGTAACAAAGTAACAATATTAAATAACTAGTTTCGAGCCCGAAGATTGGCTACTAAAACAATTTCGTTTTTTTTTTGAACCGTACTACAAAACAATAGTCAATCAAAATAAAACCTTAACCTTTATATTATATGCGAGACACCTAATAATTACATTTCTAGCAAAAAACTATTCATATTAAAACGATTTTCCCTTGTAAGTTTGTCTATCATGAAAAACTTAATCTGAAATAGTGAAAATAAGATCATGCTGCTTTGTAGTAAGTATTTATTGGATTTATCAACTGATTATATTTTCGCCAAATTAAAGCCCACGCCGGCACATCAAACTACTACAATCTGACAAATTACAAATTTGCTTAATAGGTTTTTAACTTAATTTCTAAATTTATTGCGAAAAATTTACAATTTGAGGAAGCTTGATGTGCTCGCTTCTGTACATTTCCTGGATTAGCTTCTTAATACACCTAAACTTAATAGGTATTTAGAAAGTTTTAACTATGGAAAGAATAAATAAATAGATACTGAATAAAAGAAGTACTTAAAATAAAAATAAAACTGGTACTTATAATATCTTACGAATTTTGTATAATGTTTATTTTAACCCTCAATGTTTTATTGACAACATATACAATGTCCACTCCGCGGTAGCTTTGAACAAAATCTACATATGTACATACATAATACTGATTTTTAAGCATACCCGGGCACAAAAATCTGTATAAATCACATGGTGGCTTACGAAACCGGTCGAATTAATATTCCGAACACTACCACAGAGCAACCTGCATAATCAATCCAACCTTATGAGCCTGCAGTAGGGTCGGAAATAGATTAGCAAGTTAGCTAAATAATAATTATGTATCTTTCTTAGAACAAAACTGTTGATGAATATTTCTATTCAGTAGTTGATACGCTATCGAGTGAGATGTAGATTTTCGAAATATTATCAAAATAAGTTGTTTTTAAGCAAATGTAACTGACGTTGGTTTTTTTTTTGTGCAACTTAAGCGTAACTTATGTCAGTGGTAAATTGTGAAAGTGAAGTATTCGTGTTATTTAAATGTCAAAATTAAGGATTTCTCCCTTTGTTAAACAAGTAAGTTTACTGTCATTTTTTGCATATCTTTTATATATGTATAATATCCGCCAATTCGCTCAGTACAAGATTTGTTATTCGTAACTTCCCGAGATCTGAAGAGACCTTAACCCAATTGTTGAGATCAACAAAGAGAGTCAACAAATAAAACCTTGTTGACAATGTTACCTACTTTCATTCTTATATTATTTTTGGAATACAATTATTTTTTTTATTTTGAATGTAACTGTTACATTTAAATAAACATTTTGAATGATCGAAGTAACTAATTCGAAAGAACTTTTTATTAATTTTGTTTATTACAAAAACAAAATGAGGGTTATTTCTTTGTTTCTTGAAAATTATGACATGTAAGTATGTATATTTTTGCTTTTAATTCTTACAAGAAAACATAAAATTGCTGAGATATACCTTAATATTTTTTACAAACGATCAATTTTGGTTTAGTTTTAGATGGCAAATGTTAATTACATAATTGCCATTTAACTTTTTCTAAATATAACACCTATAAAATACTTTCACATTACACATTCAATAGCATTTTAGTAAGCATAAAATTAAATTAAATACTTAGGTACAAACATTTCAAAACGTGTCGCAGCTAACTACGTACGACATTAGCGGTTTGCCTAATTCGGTCCATAAATTATTATGTGTAGATAAATTGCAAAACTCATTTATGCAAGATCTGATGGCCTACTGATAACTCAAATATGTGAGACTACCTAAATAAAATACCCATCATTCATTTAGAACATTATCTAATTCAATATGCAATTGAGACCCTGAAATTGTTAACGAATTGCAGTGCTTAATGCTTGCGGATCATGTCTAATTGAATTTACAGTAAGCTTGAGACAGCGACGGGGACGAAATTTTTGACGCCACTTAGTTTTTTTAATGTGTAGATGCTTGAAGAAAAGGAGAGATCCTTAAATCTGTATACCCTATTATATATAATATATACCATATTATATATAGGTATACAGATTATATATCTGTACCTATATGTAATGAAAATCTATTTTTTTTTATTGCTTGTTTCAGCATCTGTGTGCAACGAAAAGAGTGATAGATCAATATGTTACATACCCTTTTGTTTCAATGTTTTGTCTGATATACAATGTAGGTATTTTTTTATTACAACGGTTCTCTAGTCTGTAGTCACCTTCCTATTTAGTAAACTGATAAAAATAATTAATATTTTGCATTAATTACTGGACGGATATTGCGGTGGCCTAATTTCATAAGAATCCAGTTATTTTGATCGTTATACTGTCGCCTACGGTTTAGAATTGCATATTAGGTAAACTAGTTAGTTATTATGTATAGTTAAAATATTTATGTTCAGGTTGCGGTTAACTAACTGAACTGTAAGCTATTAAAATAATTGTCTGGAATGAGGTTTAAATAGTTATTTGCTGTATTGCATTCTAGTCTAGATATAATATTATATTGAAAAGTTAATCCAGTAACATAAACAAGGACATCAAAATTACTTTAAATTCATTATTAGCGCAAATGATAAGATCACGCCTCATATCTGATATTAATTTCGATGCATCCACCTTACCAACTTATAACTTTAACTTAAGGCATTTTTATGATTTCAAATGACATTTCAGTCCTAGAAACAAACAATTATGCAGAGCTAGCTAACAGTAATTCGATCCTGATTAATATTACACAGCCTGACAGACGGACAGACTGACAGAGTTACTACTCTGTCTGGCTTTTACGACAAAACTACGATGAAGTTTGGTACACAGATAGCCTAGAGTCTGAGAATGGGAATTGGCTATATTTTATCCAAGTGCGGAAAATAGGTAGGTAGTCCCACAAGACAAGGTAAATGTGAGGAAGAGCTAGGTAGTAGTATTCACCACAACTTTCAAGATGTACCTATCTATCAATGCAATACGTAAGTACTTAAATATTACCTACTAGCTTCTGCCCGCGACTTCGTACGCGGATCCAGTCGCTTATGCCAGCGATTACAGGGCCGTCAAAATCGAAGATTTGAAACGTCTGATATCGAATTCTAAGAGTTCGGGGACGGGAAAACAACAGGATGCGCGAGACGATTTCTTTTTGTAATGCCTCAAATTGAACATTTTGTTAACGTCAATCCTAATAGTTAACAGTGTAGCTGGGCGCTTGGAATACCATAACAGTTGTTCCAGATCTTCAATTTTATACGTCTCTTCCACTTTCTAACTGCTTATGAATATTTCGTTATGTTCTTATTCTGAACAGCCTCATTGATGTAGTAGTCGCAAGGCGCGACTGCTGTGCACGGGTTTTCGGGTTCGATTCCCGGGTCGAAATCGCTTTGTGAGTTTTGAGAAACTTTCATAAAGCAGCCTGGAGTCTGGAAGTTGGTGATCGATTCACCCGTGCATCGGAGAGCACGTAAATTTCGGTCCTGCGCCTGATCTCTCTCCGGTCATATCGGATTGCCGTCCCATCGGACTGTGAGAGTGAGGGAATAGAGAGTGCACCTGTATCTGCGCGAATGCTTGAGCACTATAATAAATGTCCTGCCAGCTGGTTGATAAATTTTTAAATTTGATAAACAAATAAAAAAGTTGATAAATCCATAAAAGAGAACGGCCGCCGTAGCCGACAATCGGCCTGGATGCCATCATTCTGGACATCATGTATGATAATCTCGATCAGAAATTAGTCGTGCATTAGGTTAATTACTGCTTTCATAAGCGATAGTAGATGTGCGAATACGCTGAGAAGTCAAGCATGATTCTGTATCGGTAATTGGTTTCTCCGAACCAGCGGTCAGTGGCGCAACATACCCTTCTTCGGTCTCTTTATAGAGAACTGGATGTGGAAGCGTAAATACGCTGAACACGCAGGCGTAATTTTCGATCCGAAAAGGTTTCATGGTGCGAGTTGCAGCCTTATGTCCTCGAACAGCATCAAGCCTCTCCACACTTAAATTAGCTCTTCGTTGGATTCTAGGGATCTTATGATCCGATTAATCTTAGCTTCTTTGGACAATGGAAACAATTTAACTTTTTGTAAGCATAGTTATAGTTTTGTTGTGAAGATACTTGATCCTTAAAAATCTAAACGTCTGCTCTATTGCACAACCTGGCAGGCTACCGTGTCAATTCAAAAAATTAAAAACTGAAATAACGTAAATGCGAAGGAATATTAATGCGATAAAATAAAAAAATGGGAGTTTTGGCCGGAATCTTCAATGATGCAGCACATTAAGCTACCAAAGTCAAAATTTCCATCTGTTAAATTTCCTAAATAGAATTTCAACTTTATCGCTGAAGCATATTGTTCAAAATTGATTGGAAAATATTTACAGTTTCGGGTAACTTGATGTGCTGGCGTCTATACGAAACGCAGTCCTAAACTGTTACAGCTTTCACCGCGCTGAGGTACTTTCAGCTGATGTTGTTTTTAACCGACTTCAAAAAAATGGAGGTTCTTCACATCAAATGTGTCTGATCTTAGATTTTTATAAGTCAACCGGAAATGCCTATCAGACCGAACAACTTTTTCTAAGACGTCAGTCCTATATGTTTGATGGTGTAGCTGGGCTCTTAGAGTTCCATAGAAGGTGTTCTAGATCTTCGATTTTTATACGTCAACAGCGAGTGCTCATCAGGCTGAACAACTTTTGCTAAGAAGCCATTTCTCTAAGTGTAATGGTGTAGCTGGGCTCTAGGAGGTCCAAAACAGCTGTTCCAGATCTTCAAATTTTATCTCGCAGAAGAAAATGCTCATCACGTGGAACAGTTTTTGCTATGACAGCATTTCTCTATCTCTTATAGTTAAGCTGGTCTGTTGCTGTTCTGCATCAGGTGTTCAAGTTTCCAAGATAATTTATAGCCTATATGTTGCCCCGACCTAACACCTATACAACAAAAAAAGAATCATTCAAATCTGTCCAGTGGTTCCGAAGATTAGCGCGTACAAACAAACAGACAAACAGACATACAGACAAACAGACAAACAGACATAATTTTTTTTTCGGATTCGTGTTCTATTGCTTTTTCTAAGCCCCCCTCAGTTATTATTTTTGTCAATATATTATTTGTACAGACACGGATTTTTTACTGTTTTATTATATGTATAGATATTAAATTGTCAAACTCAGAGGCGAAATTCCTCTGGTTTGCGGCACTGTGAGTCACACACATTTTTGTTCTACTCTAATCGCTCTAGCAAACAGTAAAAAATTGCGTGTGAACATTTCATAAATTGTCCTCAAAATTGCAACCTTCGTGCGCAGATAGCATAACAGTGAAATCTCGCGCATTAGGATAACAAAAATCTGGTTAAACTCAATCAAGTGAGTATGATGTCATTTCCGACCAATTAGTTCGGGGATCGGGGAAAACCGATCATCTTATGAGATTGCACCCGGAGATAAATATGTCTTATACAAATTATATTATATACAATTTTATTATTTTTTTATTTAAGAGATACCTTTGACTTAGAAATAAAATAATTAGCTTTATTTTATTTGCTCAGCTTACTACGGCTACATTGAGTAGGTACCTACGTTTTTTGTCATTCTAAAACGAATTGGTAGTTTAAGGCTAAGTTAATAATATAATTGTCTCCGCATTGTATAAATTATTCCGAAGCCAGGTTAGATAAATAGAGATATACTTCTTAGAAGGAAGGTAAGCACATAGTAGGTACCTCAGTATTCCGGTTTTATCATAACTACCTATGTATGTATTTCTTAAATGATATTTATCTTGCAAATAGGTTGAAATCAACACTTTTACACGTCAACACATTGTTTATAAAAAAACGAGATGAGGTCGGCATTTCCTAACTGACTACCTTGAGAAGAAATGCCGAAACAAACTCAAGAGTCACCGTCTCTTTTAGAGTCCAGACATAAAAATAGATTACCTATATACTAATCTTTGGTAACTAATTTTATCCACCTCTTCGCAGTGTTTTGTGACAGCGACGGTATGTTTCACGACCATCAGCCACGGGTCGGTGGTGGGATTTCCCGCGATCCTGCTGCCGCAGCTGAAGGAACCTGACTCCAGGCTCAGCCTCAGTGAGGAAGAGGGCTCATGGATTGGTAAGGACGTTGCTGTTGTATTATTTCTAGACACCAATTTCAGTGTCAACCTAAGAAGTTACGACACATTCGATATTTTCTTTTCATTTAACTTAAAATAAGTAGGTCATCTATACATATAATAAAACAGTAAAAAATCCGTGTCTGTACAAATAATATATTGACAAAAATAATAACTGAGGGGGTTTAGAAAAAGCAATAGAACACGAATCCGAAAAAAAAATTATGTCTGTTTGTCTGTTTGTCTGTTTGTCTGTATGTCTGTTTGTCTGTTTGTTTGTACGCGCTAATCTTCGGAACCACTGGACAGATTTGAATGATTCTTTTTTTGTTGTATAGTTGTTAGGTCGGGGCAACATATAGGCTATAAATTATCTTGGAAACTTGAACACCTGATGCAGAACAGCAACAGACCAGCTTAACTATAAGAGATAGAAAAATGCTGCCATAGCAAAAACTGTTCCGAGTGATGAGCATTTTCTTCTGCGAGATAAAATTTGAAGATCTGGAACAGCTGTTTCGGACCTCCTAGAGCCCAGCTACACCATTACACATATAGAAATGGCGTCTTTGCACAAGTTGTTCAGCCTGATGAGCACTCGCTGTTGACGTATAAAAATTGAAGATCTAGAACACCTTCTTTGGAACTCTAAGAGCCCAGCTACACCATCAAACATATAGGACTGACGTCTTAGAAAAAGTTGTTCGGTCTGATAGGCATTTCCGGTTGACTTATAAAAATCTAAGATCAGACACATTTGATGTGAAGAACCTCCCTTTTTTAAAGTCGGTTAAAAACAACACCAGCTGAAAGTACCTCAGCACGGTGAAAGCTGTAACAGTTTAGGACTGCGTTTCGTATAGACGCCAGCACATCAAGTTACCCGAAACTGTAAATATTTTCCAATCAATTTTGAACCATATGCTTCAGCGATAAAGTTGAAATTCTATTTAGAAAATTTAACAGATTGGAAATTTTGACTTTGGTAGCTCAATGTGCTGCATCATTGAAGATTCCGGCCAAAACTCCCAATTTTTTATTTTATCGCATTAATATTCCTTCGCATTTACGTTATTTCAGTTTTTAATTTTCTTTTGATTTTTTGAATTGACACGGTAGCCTGCCAAGTTGTGCAATAGAGCAGACGTTTAGATTTTTAAGGATCAAGTATAACAAAACTAAAACTATGCTTACAAAAAGTTAAATTGTTTCCATTGTCCAAAGAAGCTAAGATTCATCGGATCATAAGATCCCTAGAATCCAACGAACAGCTAATTTAAGTGTGGAGAGGTTTGATGCGAGGACATAAGGCTGCAACTCGCACCGTTGAAACCTTTTCGGATTGAGAATTACGCCCGCGTGTTCAGCGTATTTACGCTTCCACATCCAATTCTCTATAAAGAGACCAAAGAAGGGTATGTTGCGCCACTGACCGCTGGTTCGGAGAAACCAATTACCGATACAGAATTATGCTTGACTTCTCAGCGTATTCGCACATCTACTAACGCCTATGAAAGCAGTAATTAACCTAATGCACGACTAATTTCTGATCGACATTATCATACATTGGCCAGAATGATGGCATCCAGGCCGATTGTTGGCTACGGCGGCCGTTCTCTTTTATGGATTTATCAACTTTTTTATTTATTTATCAAATTTAAAAATTTATCAACCAGCTGCGCAGGACATTTATTATAGTGCTCAAGCATTCGCACAGATACAGGTGCACTCTCTATTCCCTCACTCTCACAGTCCGATGGGACGGCAATCCGACATGACCGGAGAGAGATCAGGCGCAGGACCGAAATTTACGTGCTCTCTGATGCACGGGTGAATCAATCACCAACTTCCAGACTCCAGGCTGCTTTATGAAAGTTTCTGAAAACTCACAAAGCGATTTCGACCCGGGAATCGAACCCGCAACCCCGTGCACAGCAGTCGCGCCTTGCGACTTAGTAGTCGCAACAGGCATCAATGAGGCTGTTCAGAATAAGCACATAACGAAATATTCATAAGCAGTTAGAAAGTGGAAGAGACGTATAAAATTGAAGATCTAGAACAACTGTTATGGTATTCCAAGCGCGAACTACACTGTTAACTATTGGGATTGACGTTAACAAAATGTTCAATTTGAGGCATTACAAAAAGAAATCGTCTCGCGCATCCTGTTGTTTTCCCGTCCCCGAACTAATAGAATTCGATATCAGACGTTTCAAATCTACGATTTTGACGGCCCTGTAGTCGCTGGCATAAGCGACTGGATCCGCGTACGAAGTCGCGGGCAGAAGCTAGTCGTGACTATAATTTTATGTTGCAACGGTCAATAAGATATTTCAGTATTTTCAATTGTATTAAGTGTATTTCTCAAACCAACAATAAACTAAAGTTCCAGACATTCACAGATACTCGTTATATTTAGTTGCATCGTAATGACTTAGTGAAAGATGAACTCCAACGCTTGCAATGCCTGGGGACTATTTCTAGTTTTTGAATGCATCGGCATCAATCTGTACAGTCGGGACTGTTTTCAGCAGACAGTATATCTTGTAGATTTCATTCACCGAACCCTAAGCTAAAAAACGTAGTTATTTTAAACGGGAGCTTTAGACATGATTCTTAAACACATTACCAGACAGTACATTTCGTTCCTAAATTTAATTGAAAACGATTGAAAAAGCTTTAATTACCTACTAGAAAATCATAATGCTGTTTGAAAGAAAATAGCGTCAAAATGTTAATCCTCTACTACCTACTTTTTAATCTTTTCTCTCCAGCTACAAATATAGAAATAATGATTACCTTGTATATACTCAACGTCGTCATTACAGCGTCGGTGACAGCTATCACGTTGCTGCTGGGTAGCTTCACCGCGCCGCCCATCATGGGCCGGCTGGGGCGGAAGGTGGCACACTTCGTCGTCATCGCCAACATCCTGCTCGGCTGGACCGTCATATTGCTCGCCAAGAGTATGGAAGTGAGATTTTTTCTGGAGTTTACCTTGATTCCTCTCAAATTTAATTTACTTATTAAACTGTATTGATTTGCACCAAGTGTACTGATTTTCTGAATCTGCTTGAGAGCTAAAGGTCAAATATTGTGCCTTGTTCCAGGCCATGGTCGTCGGAAGAATAATTCATGGCATGTCGTTTGGATTAATGCTGCCTCTACGCTCCGTCCTCCTCGGGGAGTACACGAGCCCTAAGAACAGAGGGGCATTCCTCACAACAGTCTCCGTAGCTCAAGCCTTTGGAATACTACTCGTCCATCTCGTGGGATCTCTGGTCTCGTGGCAGAAGACCATATTGATCCTCATCGCTTTCCCTCTAGCCAGTCTACTCATGACTTTCTACACCCCTGAATCTCCAAGCTGGCTGGCCGCAAGAGGGAAGTATGATGAATGCAGGAAAGTCTTTAGATGGCTCCGAGGTGATGGAGAAGAAGAGGAATTGGAAGAAATGATTAGAGCGAGATGTGAATCGACAAGAGCTACAATATCTAACTGTAAGGATCTCATGGTGTTGTTGAAGAAGAAGGAGTTTTACAAGCCCATAGTAATTATGATACACAGTTATCTGATGGGAGAATTCTCTGGCGGTGCCCTCATGTCGTGCTACTCCACTACTGTCATCACTCTACTGGCTGGTCCTGAAGTAGATGCTCACGTGTGGATGATAGCGTTAGATACACAGCGGAACATATCAAATGCTATAGCAGTATTCGTAGTGCATAAAGTGAAGAGAAGGACGATGTTCATGGCGACGGGGGGGCTCTGCATCGCCAGCAACATAGCCATCGCTTGCTACGTGTACGCTAAAGTTCTCGGCGTACTAACTTATACGGCAGTATGGCTGCCAATATTACTCATAAACATACAATTCTTCACTGTAGCTGTGGGTATGGTTTGCCTCCCTTACGTCATTGCTGGGGAAATATTCCCCTTGGAATACCGAAGTGTTGGTAGCAGTATAAGCATAGTTTCCATAGCTTGTGGGTACTTTCTAGTCACGAAATCCTTCCCTGCCATGGTGGATAGCATAGGCCTGCACGGCTCGTATGCAGTGTATGCAGCAGCTATGTCGTACAACTTATGCGTTGTGTGGTCCCTGTTGCCTGAGACCAAGGGTCGCACCCTGCAGCAGATAGAAGAGCATTTCAGAGGGTCGACATTGGTGCCTGAGGAGATAGAAGCCAGACAACACTTGAAAGACAAGGAAAAGGCAGATATTGAGAAATCTCACACTGATGTTTAGTATTGAAATTATATTGTTAATTATATAAAAAACCTACATGGTTTATAAAAATTGTAATTACAAAAGTATTGTTTTTAAACCACGTTAATTTCTCGTAGATAATATTGGTGATATCTTTATTGTACATTAATAGCTTGTAAGGATTAGATTAAATAATTAAGTGACGAATTTGTACATAATAACAAAGTATAAGCTGTTATTATATTTATCGTACTAAGTGAGTAGTTTTTTTATGAATCAATGTGATATTTCTAGATTTTAGTTGTACCTACTCAACTGTTTTAATTATAGTTCTACAATTATCAATTATCTTATCTTAATGAACAAATGTAATAATAGATCGATACACAATACTTCCTGGATAAGTTGGTTGTTAAAAAGTAATATCTTTTTAATCTTTCACTTCATTCAGTTAGTTATGTGAAAATAATACGAGTATGTTACTTGTTAAACATACATATGAACATAATACTTAAAATAAAATGATACCTAAATAAGCTTTTATGATTTTTTTTTCTGAACATTTTATTCACCTTTCTATATAAAACAATGATTTGAATATAACAGAGAGAGATTCCTCATCTTATGTTTGTAAAAAAGTGGTCTAACTAACTGTAGACCATTTACAAAAACCAATGCCAACCGCGAGCTGTAATTAATAAATTAATCGGTAGAAAATCTTAAGTACCTAATTAAGTATTCATGTTACTGACTTGATAAAAAATTGGCATTGAATCAAATTACTAATCCAAAAAAGGAAACCCACAGTAGCTATACAAAATACATTATCCTTGATGACGTACATATATCAGTCATTACACCATGCGATCTAAAATTAAAATGGCTTGCTTACGCTACGCCCCGATACTGTTTACGATTCAATTAAAATCATTCTCATGTCCATACTATATTTTTCAGCGTATCATTTTAATTTCTCGTTTGTTGTGACTGAACTTTTACTGTATGAGAGATGACTGAACTTGTTATACTCCATTCGTGTCGTTCGTCCCGGTGCGGAGCGGTGTTTCGCAAAAAACAGCATACAACGTGACCAAAATAAAAATGAGTTGGCCTTGTATTGGCTTTGCTTTGTGAAGTGTTATCGTGTACAATGTAAATGTTACTGAATTCAAGGAAAATGTGAATGAGTGACGTGTATCCTTCATTTTGTTACATTTTCTTGATGGATGGAATTAATTCCTGTGTCAAACGCGAATTGAACTCTTGAAATATATGTATGAACTTTGTGCAAATGTTTACTTTTTGTTAGGCATAGATTAATTAAGATTATGAATCGTTATGTTTCTACTTTCACAGTTGACATTACATTCAATTCAGCGTGTGTTTAATCTTAATTTTATCATGACTGATACCAAATGTAGATCAGATAATTGCAAATATTTTGTGGTGAGGTAGTAGAATAGTGTTGTGAGTGCTTCCACATCGTCTCTCGTCACTATGGCGACGGAGAAGAGTAGATTTACGCCATTTTTAAAACAGGTATGTCAGTTTGCCGATTATGTTTTATACCGACTTTGTTGCTTCGACATCCGACTGACACAACCTCAAAAAGTTATCAGCTGGGAAAGATTAAGATAACAACGTGTTATCATATTTTTGCATTAGCTCGATTGTGACGAGATCCTAAGCGATGGATGGCTTCCGAATTTTATTAATTACAAAAACGAAATATTAATTAGATTTTTTTATAGTATGATTTAAAAGTTAGCTAATGTAATCTCTTTAAAACAAATATGTATCTTCTGTTATTTGATTATGATGACAGATGATAACGAGATAATTTCAGATATCTACTTAACATAGCCAGAGATATGTCGGTGTAATCATCATACTTTTTTCATCATGAACTGAATTACCTTACCGATGTCTGCTAACAGTGCTTCGTGACATCAGCGGTGGGCATCAACCTGATCGGCCATGGTGCCGTGGTGGGCTTCTCCGCAGTCCTGCTGCCACAGTTGCACCGGCCAGACTCCGGTATACACACCAGCAAGGAAGCCGACTCTTGGATAGGTGAGGTTCTTCAATATGAAGTCGGCTTTTAGCAAATAAGATTAGAGCAGATTTTAGCAAATTTTAAGCATAGATACGTGCTAGCCAAGATGTGGCAGTGTCTTGTCATAACTGAAAAATGAGTCCTAAAAGCGGCATGAGATACTGTAGTTCTTACAACTTATTTTTTATGTTCCAGCATCTGTAGTCGGCATAACCCTGCTGATCGGCAGCTTCATCGCCACACCAATAATGGGCCGCTATGGACGGAAGATCGCCCACTACACCGTGAGTGCGGCGGCGCTCGTGGGCTGGTTCACTACACTGTTTGCTGAGAGCGTCGAAGTAAGTGTGCCTAACTACTCGTACTTCTTATTAGTAAAAGAGTTCTATTTTTATCACCATTACGAGTGCATGAATATCAAAATGTTTCAGGTCATTCTTCTGGGAAGAATCATCGGAGGCCTGTCATTTGGTATGATGCTACCTCTACGCTCTATCCTCATTGGTGAATACACTAGTCCAAAGAACAGAGGTGCTTTCCTCACCACAATATCCCTCACGCAAGGATCTGGCATCTTCTTCGTACATCTCGTGGGATCCCTCCTGAGCTGGCGGAGAACAGTTCTTGTGTGTCTCTTTCTACCATTCATAAGCCTAGTCATGACTTTGTTCACGCCAGAGTCCCCAAGCTGGTTGGTCTCCAAAGGCAGGTATAACGAATGCAGGGAAGTATTCCACTGGCTAAGAGGTTATGAGGAAGAACAAGAATTAGAAGCTATGATTGAAGCACGAATCAATTTTGAAAAGACTGTAAGAAACCAAAAGAAACTGGATGTTGTAGCAACTGTACAGAAGAGAGAGTTCTATAAGCCTATCATATTAATGGTTCATGCTTACGCCATGGGGCAGTTGTCTGGAGGAGCCAGCACTGCTGCTTACGCCACAACCATCATCAAACTGATCATGAACCCCGACGTGAATGCCGATGCCTGGATGATAGCGCTCGACAGCCAACGAATCATTGTAAACACAATAGCGATCTATATCATCAACCGGTTCAAGAGGAGAACTATGGTCTTTGCGTCAGGAGGACTATGTGTTGCCAGTCACTTGGCTATAGTAGCTTATGTATATTCTAAACACACAGGTTTTTTGACATACGAAGCTATATGGATCCCAGGTATTCTGTTAAATCTACATTTCTTCTCAGTGTCTGTGGGAATGGTACCTCTACCTAGTGTAATAGCTGGAGAAGTATTCCCTCTGGAGTACAGGAGTATAGCAGGTAGCATCAGCTTAGCGTCCGTAGCTGGAACTATGTTCTTAGTCCTCAAAACCTTCCCTGGTCTGGTAGAGAGTGTGGGAATAACTGGAACTTACTTAGTGTATGCTGGCCTACTGACGTATTGCCTGATTGTCATATGGTTTCTGATGCCGGAGACTAAAGGCAGGACTCTGCAAGAGATCGAAGATGAGTATCGAGGCAAAACTATAGTTGATGAGGAACGGCAGTCGTTAAAGCAAGCGGATAACAACGGAAAGGTGATATGAACACGACGAGATAAGAGAAGAACACGAATTTTAACAATTTACAAATAAATCTATTTTTAACATATAGATTTTATTTTAATGTCCTTTTACCCACGTATACCGTTCCAATATATTGTAAGCTTTATTCATGGTCTTCACAGGTATCTAAAGGGGAGGCCTATGTTCAGCAGTGGACGTCCTATGGCTGACATGATGATGATGATGACAGGTATACCTAACTTAGTAACCGGTGGCTATATTACATACAGTTTATAACACCGAGTCGACTGCTGCTGCTGATAAGGAATTAGTAAATTCTCTATATCCTTTTCCATGCTGTGATCAAGGTTTATAGTTCATTGCTTTATTACCGTTCCATAAAGGTTTAGGTGTTCATAGAAACAGCTGATTGTATTATTGTTTATGTATCGTAGACTATAGATAGTATATTTTGTCTGATAAGCGGTGTGATTGTCCTGCTTAATCCATGCCCTACGGATAGACACAATAAACTTTGTTGTTCAGTAATGTGACGTACATATTTTGTTTTCTTCATTGATGATTAGGTCTTCAATAGTAATTATAGCTTTATAGTCAATAGTGGTTGCTATCGTAATGAGTATTCTGCGTTTGTTTTTTGCTAAATGTGCATCTTGTGCCGCATATTTTTGTTAAAGCTTATAAATGGGAGCGCTTTGTTCATTGATATTGACGTGACATTCAAAGGTCATAGTTACAGCAAAAACATCTTTAATATTGGGCGTTTGAATTAAGTGCATTAAGAATATTTTATATCAAACTAATACTGTAACATGTGCACCTGTAAACTCTAACAAAAATGTGCGGATACCAAATATCCCTATAAAGTGCACAACCATGAACTACATAGCTACCTATCCGTGATCCTTATACTGGGCTGCAATAAAAGTGTTAAAATAGTAGGTAAAATCGTAAAAATTCGGATAACACTTTTACAACCGCCGTGGCGTGAGATAACAGACATTTATAACTTGACTACAGTTGTAGTTTCCCATGCTTTTTCCTTAATTATTTTGATTAGTAGAAATAGCTTGCCTTCTTAATGCAATTTAATTAGTTAGGTACTCCATGAATCTTTCGATCAATACATAAAGTCTTTAAAAAAGCCAGCTGCGGACTGAAAAATAATGAAACAGTTTGAATGAAACTTTTCCCACTAAAGTAGGTATAACGTGTTCTCGAAACATGAAGTGTTAAATTATGTTTCCAAATGAAAAGGTTCCGCCTAAAAATTTAATTCGCAAATTAATGTTTAGACTCACAGCAACAGTATATTTCCTTACATACCATTGCATTTTCTTCAAAAAAACTTCAGCAATTTGGCGTTTGAAAATTGTTAAATAATAAAATAATGCAGGGCAGCGTCAGAGCGTCAAGATATCATGCCGTAGGCAGTGTCGTGTGCCACCTCCTCGCCGCGTGGACCACAAGCTATCGTTGTCGCACTATCTGCAGATAAACCTCAATAGTATCGCTTAGTGCCGCTATTGTAAACGATAGCCCGATCATCGTAAGGCTGGGTCGACAACGACGGACTTTTGACAGACTTAGAAACTATCTATAAATGGAGAAAGGTAAGTATGAAAATAAAGGTACGAGTACTCTATATACATATGTAGGAAAAGCTATAAGGAAAAATAAAAGAAGAAATTGCTTCCTCCCTTCCTTAAAAAAAAACTGCTGAAGTAACATTTAATTCTGTTCAGCAAGGCAGAAATTGGTGGGCAAAATTTTTAATCGTAACAGTTAGATTGAACAGTTAGTTACTAAAGTTAGTTAATTCTTCTTTCTAGACACTTTATTATGACAATTAATATTCACTAATGACGATTTTTTACGCAAACAACGTATCTATATCTATGCATAAAGCGGATTAAACATTTCTTTTGTTATTCCAGGTAGGTACCTACAGAAAATAATTCACAAAAATATTAAAAACAAACGATTAGATACAACTTATCCGTGATAGCCTTTAGTTGTTTTTGTTAATTAATTAATATTTGCCCAGAACAAAGGTAACAAAGCATCTAGAACATTTGCACTACGTCTGTACAGAATTTTGGCAAGCTCGCAAATATTACGATGACTGTATCGACAAGCCAGCAACACATGACATAAGATATACCTACTCATTATCTTAATTAGTTCCAAAATCACATTCAGTCACTCGACTTATCAAATTATAATCTGAACGATAAATCTACGAACAAGAAAATGGTCAGTTCGCTTTGTGACAGTTTGCCAGTGCGGATCTGCCCTTACAAATATCTCCGTTTCCATAATATATTTAATCCTTTGAGTGCAGTTAAAATGATATACGTATATTTAACATTTTATTGTGCTTGCCATAAACTTGTGAGCGCTAATGGGATAACAAGGGACCTTCGCTAATTGCTATTTTTTAAAGAAATTGATATAAAAATGTGCTGATATTAATTTTGTACTCATTATTAACTGATATTTTTAAGTTATTTTTAATGTTTTTAATTTAATGGGACTGTGACGAGTGTGGTCAAAATGGGAAAAAGAAGAATTTCACCATTTTTAAAACAAGTGAGTATAGAAATTTGAGAGTCAAAATTGTTTATTGCCAGGGAGCTAATGCAATGAAGATTACCTATTTCACATCAGTCTATTACGAAAGGACAGTAGAGCCAATAACCCCCTCTTTCATCACTTCCTAGTGTTATGGCTGGATAGAATAAACGGTGATGAACAAACAAACATCCCAACTAATACATATATGAACACAGCTGTATTTTACATTAATAAGTTGAATACTATTGTTTATTATTTAAAGAAGTAATTATTTTTTTCATTAAAAACACTAGTGATATGAGACGTTTTAATTATTACAAAACATTCATCGACTTCAGACCTGCCATATGCTTTCTTCATCAATAAGAATGTCTTTAATTTAGATTATAAAAGATATTACGTCAGTTCTACCAGATGAATTACTGGGATAATGCGTAACCAAAGGCCTGACCACATACGAACCGTTCACTCGGTGCACTTTACCGAAGCGATAGTAAGATGCGGTTAATTTATTTCTATTTATTGTATTAAAATTGTGCTCGTCACTGTTTTTGTTAATAAATTCCACACTCGAAATGAGATCGTTTACGATTGGGCAAAGCAAATTTTATATATTTGCTGTCTGTCACTCTTTCATGCAAAAATATCGAACAGGTTTGAATGAAAACAAGCAGAAATGTAGATATTTTTCAATATAAATGTTACCTAAATAAAACGATCTATTTTTTTATGCTGGCATATGGAATATATTTTTTTTGGATAAACCAATATAATAATATTCACTGAAAACAAGTACATACTCAGTGGATTTACATTTTTATACAAAACAACTAGGTACTCTTAGTCGTAATATGTAGTAGAAGTCCTAGTCATACAAAACCAATTAAGCGACGCTATATTTCATAATCTTAATGTTACCTAATGTTCTAATAATATAATAAGAAAGCCTATTGCGGTATATGGATCGACAGGACTGCATAAACAAGAAAGAAACTAAATCGAAATAGGTTCACTCATTCAGGAGGTACAATGGCACCGACAAACAAACACATACTATGTGAGTTATTTCTTCCTGGACACAGTTAGGGAACTTTGCTACCTAATTAATTAATCGTTATTTTCTTCTCAAAAGAAACATAACTAACTTACTTACCACTTGGCAGTGTTTCGTGACGGCGTCGGTGGGCAGCAACATCATCGGGCACGGCTGCGTCATCGGCTACCCCGCCATCCTGCTGCCGCAGCTGCTCGTGCCCAACTCGGAGATTCCCATGACCAGAACGGCAGCCTCATGGTTAGGTAAGATCTCAAACTAGACTCTAGAATTTTAAATCAAGTGGTAGAAAAGAAGTTAGCACAAAACAAACAGGATTAGATACAACATAACGCCGTTTCTTAAAAAACGGGCAAGTCGAACGTTGTTCACTTGTTTATATTCTTCGTATTATCTTTAATATACAGATCTTCATCTACAAATGACACTAACTTGAAGTAAAACAATGTCTCAATGGCTTTTTAACTTGCAGCATTCTATCTGTTTAACAGCATCAGTATTAGGAGTCACCCAGTTACTGGGCAGCTTCGTCACGCCCCCCATCATGGAGCGGTTCGGCAGGAGAGTCGCGCATCTCGCCGTCACCATGCCCGTTCTCATCGGCTGGTTTATCACCATGATGGCTACTACTTATGAGGTAAGCAGAAGAAAATAATACGTGAGCAATAGCCAAAAATAATGTAAATACCCAAGAAATAAATTAACTACAATTTTGAAATTATTCCTTCAAAACTTCTATACGATTGTTTTGTTTCAGCCTTTACTTGTCGGAAGAATACTCCAAGGCCTCTCGATTGGTATGCTCTCACCTTTGCGGTCAATCTTGATCGGAGAGTACGCCAGTCCCAAGAACAGAGGGGCTTTCCTCACGACGGTCTCCTTGACGCAGGCATTCGGTATACTCTTCGTGCACGTGGTAGGGTCCATCCTCAGCTGGCAGAAGACTGCGCTCATCTGCGTGTTCTTCTCGTTCTTCAGCCTCGTCATGACCCTCTATTCCCCTGAATCTCCCAGCTGGCTCGTCGCTAGAGGAAGATACGATGAATGTCGAGAAGTCTTCCATTGGTTGAGAGGAGATGACGAGAACGATGAATTAGAAGAAATGATAAATGCCAGAATGATTTTTGAAAAGGCCAAACAGGAGCAAAAGCAGGGCAAAGCACCCAACCGAGTTAAGTCAGCCATGGCGACGGTGCAGAAGAAGGAGTTCTACAAACCCATCATCATCATGATACATGCGTATGTGATGGTGCAGTTCGCTGGAGGCACCACTATGGCGGCCTACTCCACCACTATAATAACATTGATTATGGGCCCCAATGTAAATCCGCACTTTTGGATGATATTTTTGGACACGCAGAGGTTTATCTCCAATACTATAGCAGTATTTCTCATTAATAAGATAAAAAGGCGCACCATGATGTTCCTCACGGGCGGACTGTGCGTTTTCAGCCAGTTAGCCATAGCCTCCTACACTTATTTGAAGAAGGAGGGCTTGCTCACCTATGATGCAGTGTGGATCCCAGCTCTGCTGATCAACCTGCAGTTCTTCACTGTAGCAACGGGTATGTTGCCATTGCCGAACGTGATAGGCGGAGAAGTATTCCCCTTAGAATATAGAAGCATTGGAGGGAGCATCAGCTTGGCAACAATGTCAGCTTCCTTCTTCATGGTACTCAAAACCTTCTTAGGATTAGTAGAAAGCATAGGAATTTATGGTACGTACTGTTTGTACGCATGTCTTCTCACATACTGTTTACTGGTGATCTCATTCCTCCTGCCGGAGACGAAAGGGAAGACTTTGCAACAGATAGAAGATGAGTTCCGAGGCAGGCCGCTTGCACCTCGGGAGATTGAAGAGAGGATGGTATTCCAGTCCTGCCCTGTGCTCAACTATAAGAGGGAAATGTCTGCGAGGAGGTGCAGCACGCCCTTGTTACATTAGGTTTTTTATTAAGTTATTTGACATTTGTTTTGTGCTTTGATGATATTGAGAGTGATAATATACGGATGACAAAGATTATTAACTTTACGAAATGTTTTTCATTGTTAAATTCATACATATCTACATTTCATAACGCATGATAATGCGAAGATTTGGAGTAGGTAACATTCTTTATCTAAGAGTACCTTCAATAGGTAGGTGGTAATTATAGGCTAGGCACTCGTAAGACAAGTGCGGATGTACACAGCAGTCAACAATTAAAGATGAACATGCTATCACTTGGCTTTGAACAACAAGTATCGAAGTAAGTTAAGAGCCACTCGTCTGATGAAACATGACTTTTCAATAACAATAGCTGGAGAAGGTGGAACTTGACACAATTTTTATATTAAACAAAGACTTCATTGTAGGTTGGTTCGATTAAGTTTAGTAGGACAATTTTCTGAATGATTTATAAGTTGCGTCTATGTTAAAAAAACTGCTAATATTCTTCGGAACATTGCAGGAAACCATTTAAAATATAAATGAAAGACCCATACAGGGCAAGGTGCGATGGCAGAATAGGTTTTATTTGCATGGTTTTAGTATCTTTGAATGGACCAAGCACATCTAAAATTTTTATTTTTTGACACATAAATCATTGAAGTCCTAGAACTAACTGAAAGGCTGGAAACTGGATAAGATCTTCAATAGACAACAAAAGTATGCGTGTGATATAGGAAGCATATCTTCAAAAGACGTCAATTGAACTATTGCCGAATCGCATAGTTATCTATGTGCGTATATTGTAGTTCTATAATAGGCACTCACGGTCGTTTACCCACTCGTTTAGCATATCATGAAAGTCAACAAAGCAGAAAACAGAGCAATATTGTTATCTACGACAGCACTCGGTAAAAATTGTATCAGATAAGCGATTTGCAATCGATTGACACATATAAGTGTGTGCTTCACTTGTTATGCTGACAAAAATATTATCATATCGATATTTAATAAACTGATATACTGTTCCCTACATTTATGCGGTTATTTGCATGCCTTATGCCACTAATTTTTGATGTGGTGTGAATTAGTCTATAAATGGGTTACAAGAGCCTGTGGATACATATTTCTGTATTTCTTAGCTAAAGACCAGCCTATTGATAAACGTGTGTTCTAGTCCAACAACGTTCCTGAAGGAAAGATCTTTTTAAAAAATCATTGCATCATGATGACGAATTATTATTAATACAGATTGCTATCGTAGAACTTCATTGAGCCTGCTGTTGCTACTTGCATGTTGCCACGCGTGGAAACAGTTCGGACTATCGGCGATTATCGACGTATTGCACAATTACCACACTCATTAATTATTGTGATGTCATAGCAATGATCGATTATTTTTATTCTAGATTCATTAACATTGAAATTCAAATTTTTGTATGAAATAGGTGGAGTTCCAATATAAACACAGATAATATTTTTCTATAATTTTCTATATTTATTTGGTACACAATATGCCGATCTGTCCAACGATACGGGACGACATTCATTCATTTACATTTAAACAATTTAATTTTACACTAAAATACTATCGGGTATAGTACACGAGCCTCCGGTATTGTTGGACAAACGTAGACTTTTACTTAACTAAATATATTCTGTACAATTGTTTGCGCACGTTTGCGCAAGTTTGCGCAAATAGGGGGAGCGGGTATGAATTGATAATTATTACTTAATTCAGTTAACTTGGCACCTTGCTAATTTAGGATAGCTTGTTGAGCCCGGATAGTATAACTGTCCAATTTGATCACAGCTTCTCTTACGAATATTCAATAACATTCATTCAACTCAAGATATTAAGTAGACAATACATTCAACTCAGCTTTCTATCATGATTCAGTTTAGTGCCCGCTCCCCCTATTTGGCAAACCGTCGCGTGCGCAGTAATTGGCCATCCATAAATACAATTATATTAACATAACATCAGATCGGACGCGGGCTGGCAGAGATCAACACAATGCGGTCAACTTTGTATTACAGCCATAGCGTTGGTGTTTGGTTTGACTATGTCATATTTAGGCGGTTAATGACCTATGGTTTTTGTTCTGTTATAAAGCTATATAACCGAGTAAAAGACAATTAAACAATTTTAGTTCAGCATCCTATACCTCAAATATACAGTATAAAAAATTACGAACTTTTATAAACAAAATGATAAGTGTTCGGATTTCTTCGTAATTTTTTCTCGAGTTTAATTAAAAATTCTTAGTCAAACCAATGACACCACGTCAATAAAAACTAGCAACAATCCAAACGGTTAAATTTAACGGTTGAGACTTAGCGCTAAATGGCTGGCGGCTTCAGCCGTCTTATTAACAAATATAAATCTTGTCTACTAAGCAATAGAGTTCATATTGGCTTTACAATTTGTCATACTGATATAAATCGATACGATCACACGGCACATCTCTGCAATTTTAATGTTTAACAATAATTCAATTAATAATAAATTATTATTTAGGGAATATAATAATGAAATCAAAGGAAAGGTCAGAGTCGAAATATGAATTGAATTTTATATTACACTTATAAAATATATAATGAAGTTGATTCAATGAGCAATAAGTGAGCTTTCCTATGCATCAATAATATTAATTGTCAATTAATTTGAATAACAACTAGATTCACGGTATGTAGAGTTGTGCCCGTGTGACTGTACACTAAGCATAGAAGATAATGTACTATGTTTACAGCGAGTACTACGTAAATAAATATATACTGTACCTCACCAGAACAAATTTTATCAAATGTCATGTTTTATAAGCATTCATGCAGTGGCTAGAAATTATCGGGCCCTATATCTTTTAAGAATAGTCTGAGATTAAATGTAATCAAATAAACTTTAAATTGGAAAGCGCTAGGAATTAGGAAAACAGAATCAAAAAAGTAATTGAAATTGTTTCACATCAACCATGAATATTTGGAACAGAAAAAGAATATCTGGTAAGGTATTAGCTTTATTTAATCGTCTTAACATAAACTATGATATAAACATTGATTCACAAAAGGAAGGCCAGTGCATAAATATTCTCCATACAAACATATTAGAACAGATACTAATTCAGTCAAATATACTTAAAATACCTCAAAATTCTCTGAAGACATTTATTTAATATCTGTAAAAATATGTGTTTAAGGTCAACTCACACATCCTAGACTCATATTTGCAACAATATGTCTCTGGTATGTGTGAGTTGTCATTAACATTTTCTTAAAAATGGTTAGGCGACAGGGTCGCAAGCTCTTACAACATTACTCTAACAAGTTTGGCGTCAGCGCCTCAATATACATACATCGAACTACATTTAAACATTATTTACAATATGATAAATGATTCGACCAATATCACTCAGACGTGGGGTACTAATTGGTCTTGGAACTCAAGCTTACGACGTGAACGTGTGCTATATCTTCCCTATCAACATAAATAATTTTGAAAACTGTAAATTATATGCCCTCGTAAGTACCTTCTCTAGTTTGTGTTGTGTGTGTCGTTATATAATACAGTTAAGTTTTTGTTGATAGTTGTAAAGGTTCGATGGCAATATTTAGAGTAATATAAATACAGAGCAACCACGATTAATTTACATAAACTTAATAATGTTTTAGTGTAACAGTGTAAAATGTTATAGAAAAGTGAATTTACCTAGTCAGCTCGTCAACTTGAAATTCTTTTACATAATGTATTCTGTTCTGTCTAGAAATATTAGATAAATTATTGAAATTGCCGGCATATCGAGCGGGTTATTCTCAGTGTTTCCATGTCGCCGTGACTTGCGGCAGTTCGACAATGCCTTACTTACCACACACAAACACACTTCTCACACACACTACTACTTACACTATCAGTTTCTTGCAAAAATTTCCATTATAATAAAAACTTTTTATTATTTTC
Source organism: Heliothis peltigera (assembly GCA_958496145.1). Lineage (NCBI taxonomy): Eukaryota > Metazoa > Arthropoda > Insecta > Lepidoptera > Noctuidae > Heliothis > Heliothis peltigera. The sequence goes on from OY292346.1 coordinate 7,973,286, forward strand.
GCTAGTTTTTTTAAAAAATATTTACAAAATTTTCTCGTCTAACCAGAGACCTTGTCATCTTGTATCATTCATATAACATTAACATGAATGTGGCCAAACTAAATAAATTACAATAAGTTTGCTTAGAAAATAAACTTCAAATAAATTTATAAGAATTAGTCTAAGAATACAAATAATTAGTATTAATTAATAAAAAATATATAAGATTTACTCATTTTAAACGATATTGTAGCAAAATAAATAAAGTACAAAATCATAAAGAAAAAACACTTAAAATATTTGGCTACATTCAATATTAACATTCGACAGGACTGGAAAATGCATTTATACATAAAATATATTTCTAATTTCAATTAACAATTAATTTGGTATCAAAACTTATGAGAAGGGATCATATTTCATGCAAGAATTTTTCATTTGCTAAGTATGTATTCAAGCAACAATTTTATTACACACCAAATACATTTTTGAACACCTTACTGATTGTTTTTATAACTATGATTTAATCCCAAAAGATTGTATACCAAAAAAAACATTAAGGACTAGTCACACTTACAAAATTGTTATTATTTTAAATCCTATCAATCGATACGATTTTCGCGACCTCCGTCCATATACACTAGTCCCCTTACATTTACATATTATACATAAATTTACAATTTTCCCAGTCCAGATACCTTAATTATTTGTCACGTGTAATAAAAATAACAACTCTAGCCATCTCGTTCGCACGCGCTCCGAAGATACCATCCTTGATAAGAGAGAGAGAGAGAGATGTGTATATTTTGCTAATATTTTAACAACAACATTGGTTTAACATCGATATTGAATATATAACGGTTGGAATAATTACTGTAGGGGTGAATAACATCTCGACAATAATGAATAAACATATATATTCTTGTTCTTTTTGTGTAGATTTATCACAAGTCGTCCATGTCCGCCTGTGTTTCTCACTCACACTTAAGCTAATTAATGTCTTTCTCAACAATTTGATCGTATTATGGCTCATCGCAAAGAATCTCAATTACTCTGTTGTACTTCACATTCAAATTTAGGCTACACTGACATTGTCTCATAAATATATTCATATAGGTTCTTTCGAAAACAGTACGCTAAACCTAGGGCACCATTTCTAAGACACATCGATATACACCCCCACTGTTCACCTCTACAGTAAGTATTCCCCCTTATCCAGGAGGGGGGATCCACTACGAACACCGATATAACGTCCATGTATTTGACAACTAATCCTGTAGCAATAACAGTTAAATTGAATTATATTTGAACACCTATTAAAACATTCAATGATTTTTAACTCTCTACTACTGAGCTCATATTTATTATGACACATATTTCTTCGACATAGTAGTCATTTTATAATTTGAATGTATTTATCTTATTGTAAAGCTCAATTATATTGTTTTACTTAAATTTCTGTGTCATGATAAATGAAGGCTAAAATTTTATTTAAATCTGTTTTAAACCACATTGAGATAATTTTAAAATATTTATTAAATTACAATTAATATTTTGTGATTGTAGCGCTGGCAAGTTTTCTTCAATTATATCAATCTATGACTGCATAAACTCATTGGCCTGCAGTATTGTTTTTGAACGCTTTGCGCTAAGTAATGAGAACCCGTTCATTGTAAAATCAATTCTATGACTTAGTAATAAGCATCAAATTGTCGCGTTTGATAAATCAATTACTATCAAGTTGTTCCTACGTTTATCTCTCTAACCCTTTTGGAAATTGAGGAAGAATCGCGCGAACATGATATAATATTACGTCACCACAAGTTAATACTTGTGGTCTCTATTAGTTAGTCCTTATATTGTCTGACTCATTAGATATATCATATTCGCTCGAAACTTCTTAGTTCAATTCTGAATGTTCGATAATATCAGTGGTTCTAAATGTATTGTCAGGCATGCTCTGAATACCAATTTGTGGGCATTATCTTCAAGTAAATCTGTGTTTGAAAAGTCAGTATCAAGTAATTATATTGGAATATAGTCAAGTGCTATCCAAGTGTATGTCGCGGCTAATTGATTAAAATAGCCATTTAATCAATCCAGCTAGTCCTTTAACTAAAAGTAATTAGTTTTGACATGCATATATTGATTTAGTTAGCAAGATAATTTTATTTCGTCTCGACTAAATTCCATTATATGACCTGTACACATAACTGTGTTACAAAACAGAGTCAATTAGAAGGATACAAAGGAATATTCCACGTTAGAACACAAGCACATAGAGTCAGTGGCGACACAAACGCCCTACGTCCGCTTGGGCTGTGCGCAGGTGCCGCAGACGTAGTCGTCGTCGTCGCGCAGCGCGGCGCGCGACAGCCCCACGCAGTGCATGTGGAACCACTGGTCGCAGCCGCCGTCGCACTGCACCCAGTCCACCTTGCCTGTGGGGGTCGATGCTGGTACAATTAGTATACAGGGTTGTTGACGACAGGCTACATACAGAGAACTAACAACTGTTGCAACTAATAATAATATATAACAACAAAAGACGCGTTGAAAGGCACAAGAAATCTTAGCGAGGGTACATCCGACATTGTACAAGTATTGCCAGCATTAACCTTTTGACAGACACATTCATGTATAGATGACAAATCTGAGTACCCAAAAGGTCTCAGTCATGTGGTCGTGACAGACTTTTAAAGTTCAAAATAACAGTCAGTTTTTTTGATGAATATAATCCAAACCCACTACATTTATTATAGGTATTTATAAATGAATTCTTAGCTTGACGCTGAGGGCACGTTTGACGTGATGAGCATAAGGATTAATACCTATTTCGCTTAACACAATATACCCTGTGAATACATACAGATGTAAGCTTGCATACATACCAGTGGGCCTGAGACAGTTGTGCGCGGCGCAGTCCTCGTCGTCCTCAGCGGAGGAGGCAGACGAGGAGCTGCTGGCGGCCGCCCGCGCCGCGCCCGAGCTGCCGGCCGCCGCACGCGCACCTGCTGACGGATGAGTTATATCATTTTTTGGGTTCCGGGTCCAAAGACCAAAATAAAAGGGAGCCCCTATAACTAATTCTGTTGCCAAAAAAATGACAGTTTCATTTTCATTATGGAAAACAGACAAAGACACAAACACACTTGAAATTTCTACAGATGACTAAAGTCTGAACTTCTATTAATTTTTAAGAAGTAAAACCCATTTATTGAACATAGACAATGTGATGAGATCGTTGAATTCAGAGTAATGAACGCAATATCAGCGAGATTAAAAGTCTTACAAGCATTACAAACAACTCACTTCAAGGAAAGTAAACCTAAAAGAATGTATTAACTCACTATTTTGTTGTTAATAAAGGAAAAAAGCTAAAGGAATTAGAGCTTACCCATTCTAGTCTGTCGTGGATGTTTTCCTCGTGTGGTAGCAGCTAAGCCGCGCTTGCGCCGCTCTTGTCGCGCCATGTAGTGCTTGCGCATCATTAGACCTGAGCCTGATGATACTCCCTGCACGAAGAAATAAATGGATTGTTTGTATGGTTGAGATCGTAAATTTAAACTTCTTATTGAAGAATGGTATTGATTTAAAAATGTAATGGAAAAGTACTATACCTGTTTCCTATTTAGATAGTTGGTGGTAGTGGCTGTGCCTCGTTTGAGCGTTGGTTTTGCAGTCGGTTGGACTGTAGAGTACAAAAATATTTATTAATTCTTATTGTTTTTGAATTTAAACGTTTAAAAAATTAAGAAAATGATGTTATAAATAGATTTATATATTTTTAAATTTGTACAAGAAGCCCAAGTAGGTGGGTAGGTGTCCATGCGTGCGTACCGTGGTGGTGCCTGGTCCTGGTGCGCTTGAGCTGGTGGTGGTGGCGCGGCGCGCGCGTGCGGCGCTTGCGGCGGCCGGCGTCGTGCCGCGCCGCGCGCCCGCCCTCCGCGCCGCGCGCCGCCACCACCGCGCCCCACACGCTGGCCTGCTCCTCCAGCCGCACCTGGGGGACACGCATAGGGTAACACTCACCTCATACCTCCACGTGTCGTTATGTATGTCGATAACACTCTATCTTCTACTTAAGGGAATATTCTAGAATATAAATATCTTAAACATTCAACTTTAAATGCTAAAGAAATCAAATTAGCAAACCTAAATCGTGAGTTTCCCAATAAGAGTTATTGAAATAATATAATTCTGAAGTAATTAATATAAAACTTTTGAATTAAAAAACAAACATCGTCAATAACCTTGTTACAAGAGTTAAATAAATACAAAATGCGACATTACCTCTAACAGATCCCCCTCGAGCATAAGATCCTCCAGCTTCTGCAGCAGGCCCGGCGCCACCCGCGCGCCCGGCGACCGCGGCGTGGCGCTGTACGCGTGCTCCACGCTGGCTGACGATCTGCGAGGTACAATTACTTGTTATACGTCTAACCAAGTACGGGTGGGTCGTTATTGATCATAAGTTTAAGCAACACTTCGGCGTGATTCGTCTGTGGATGACTGACAATCTTGTCATGACGAGTTCCTCCGTGTTTCGAAAGATACGTTAAATTGATGGGTCCTGTTTGTCATTTGTGCATATTTCGATAACCAGTCTTGCCAAAAGGCATCGGGTTGCCCAGATAACTGGGTTGAGGAGATCAGACAGGCAGTCGCTTCACTTAAAACACTGGTACTCAACAGCATTTGGTTAACACTGGAAATCCACCCCAACATAGCCTGGAAAAAGGTTAGGCAGTTATTGTAATGAAAAGAAGATGTAACCTGGCATTTTGTGCATGATGTGAGTCGTGTGCCCTGCCGGTGGCCTTCTTGAGGTCTGCGCTGAGCTTGTCGGCGCGCTCGCGGCTGGCGGGCAGGCTGGGCAGCGCGGGCAGCGCGGGCAGCGCGGCCAGCAGCGGGCTGGCCAGCAGCGCGCGCGCCGCGTCCTGCCACGCCATGGCGCGCTCCGTCACGCACTGCAGCGCCTCGCCCTCCGCCAGCCGCACCGGCAGCTTCTGCAGCCACACCTATGGGGGACATCACGTACATTATTATATCATATTGCAGGATATTACAACTATTGTGGGGAGCATAATGACCTGACGTTTACGAAATCATATTGGATACACAGCAATGATAAGATGTAAGATAAATGATCAATTACCAGTAAGGCGAGTATGCGATCAAGCCTGGGCCTCTTTGTCCGCATACAGTCAGAACATAGGAACTTGGGTTCAGTGTTGGGGAACGGAGTTTCTATCCTCTCCGGGGATTCTTCGCGATCTTCTTTTGATGCTGCTATACAAGATGCTGTAACAAGTTAAAAAAACAAAATGACAGCAAAGTGTATATGAGTGCTACATATTTCTACTGATATTTCACATGAGCTAAATCATTCAATGTTTTACTTGTTTATATCAATTTATATGTGAGCATATATTCCGACGTTGTAACCTACCATGGAACCAGTCCTTGCAGAGCTCGCACTGCGTCATGACGCCGTACTGCCGCTTCTGGCACGTGCAGAACGTCACGCCCGCCGACACCGGCGCGCGGACCTCCTTGCGCATGTTGCGGGCCCTGGACATCACACAATATATTTATATTAAAGCTACAGCTGTGAAAGACCAGGATATTTGAATGTTGTGAAAAGGATGTTAATTGATAGGCAGTAAGAGTACGAACAGAAGACTATAATAGAGCAATAGATGATATGAAAGGGCGACCCAAGAAAGCGCATCACCAAAAAAGTCTGACTGAATATTGTGTAACTACTATGTAGTTGTCAGCAAGAGTAGTTTACCGGAGCTCTTTGATGGCATGCAGCTCCTGCTGCTCGGCGTGCTTGAAGGCGGCGACGATGTCGGTGGGCGTGGAGTCCTCGCTGAAGTTGCGCAGGAACAGCCCCGCCTCCAGCGACGACGCGTCCGCCCGCGCGCGCCGCCGCCCGCCCTCCGCGCCGCCCGCCTCCACGCGCGGCGACAGCGCCTCCAGCAGCGAGTACGACCACTTCTGGAAACACACAAATTCTCTTGCTTCAGACACATGGTTGAAAACTATCACACATATTCACTAGTTTACAGAGTTTTAAGATTTTATGGCTCTCTCTGCACCATGCAAGCTTAGTTACATTTTAGCATGATGACACTTCCTGACTAACTCAATTAACAGTGAACTGTAATATACAATAATGGTATACCTGCTTGAGGAACATGTCAGCAGCACCACGCTGCCAGTCGCGCGCCGATTGCAGCGCCTGCGCAAGCTGGTGCTTCTCGTATAACTGCAGAGGTATCTGCTGGCCTTTCTTCACTATATTCTCTACGCTGTGCATGTACGGGTACAGCTCTTTCGATTGCATCTCTTCCACCTGAAAAATATAAGAAATAAAGTTAATTACAGGTTGCAAAATTGATTACGATGGAATCAAACATTGAAATCTGTAAAGATTGAATTCAGTTATTCAGTTAAGTGTTGACGTTCCTCTCAAAAAGGATAATCGTTCAGTGATTACCTTGCTAAGCCAGTCCCGCGCATGCGACACGGCAGTCTGCAGCGCATGGTAGGACGGCAGCGCGGCCTCGATCTCCTCGCCGTCGGCCAGCAGCGCGTCTAGTTCCGCGAGCGTCGTGTATTGGGGTTCTTCTTCCAGTTGGGGAGTTTTTGATGTGTCTATTAGAACTGCGCGTGCGCGGCTCTCCCATTCTTCGACTTGAGCTATAAGGGAGATAAAATGGAGAGGTATTATTAATATACAAAAAAACAGTTTCGCAACTATGATTTTAATAACATATTTTGACAGGCTAATTTTAAGATTTTTTGGCAGAGTTATGTTCCCAATCAAAGTAAATTTCTGAATCAAATATGTTTTCGTACCTTTAAGCTTGTACAACAGCGATCTCTCCACCTCCACCCGATAATGGGGAACCACATTTTCGGCATCGTTCAACAAACGCTGTATGACGTCACGCGTGAGGGTGGAGCAGTCCTCCCTGTACGCGCGGACTTCCTCTAGGAACCGCACCTGGGCCAGGCGGGCTTGCAGCGCCGGCAGTGCGGGGAGGACTATGCATAACCGGGAGCCTAGCTCTGATGTCTGTGGACAATACAAGTAATTGGTCACAAGAATCAAATAATTGAAGTGTGGTGTGAAATTTCAACAGAAGAACACAATGACGAAATTGACTTATATAGAAGTAGAGTGATGAGGAAAGGGGATAATTTTGGATTTTTTTTAGAATATAAGTTATTTACTTTAAGATAAATCTGTATTGTCTGTCAATATGAATAGTAGAGACAAACAATTATACCAAAATGATATCACAAAAAAAAAAAAATATCAGTAACATGATGGGCACAGCATACCTCTTCTAGTTCTCTGACGTAAGTAGGTTCTGTCTTGTCCAAATCTTTGTTCAGTAGGTCCGAGGCCCGATCCTCAAACTCAGATGTTTGTCGCAACACTTCTTTTACTGCTGATCCTGTAGCAAGTAACAATAAAATATATGAAACACTATAGTTACTTGGACATTTAAGAAAATGGCATTTCACAAAATCATATTTCTTTGTTCAGTATTTTTTAACTATGAATATTTACAAGAACTGATTAACATGTTCGATTTCATTTTGTTTCTAATCACCAAATCTAAAGGCACTCACGCAACTTTATCTGGGTATTTCTACTGAAAGCAAACCCCAACACAGTCAAAAAGTGAGTGACCAGCTACCTTATGTTGGTGGGGGGGGGGAATCCTAAGAGCTAAAATAAGTGTTACCTTCTGGCAACACACACGCCAGGCCGTCGATCTCGGCGGCGAAGAGTGTGAGCTCGTGTATAGTGAGGCGGTACTTGGGGTCGTGCTGCCGCGTGCGCGTGCGCATCTTGTTGAGGTCCAGCTGCTGGATCACGGACGCGCATTTTTCCGCGTCTTCGATTGCTGTTTCCAGAGCTCGTACTAGCTCTGTTTTGTGCATCTGTTGGTTGGACAATGGAAATTTATGCTTTCAATTGATTTAAAAAATCATCTTTATCTGGATATGTATAAAGGATAAAAAGATCGTAACATTGCAGTGGAAAAGAAGCAATCAGTGGTAACAGTAGGTCACCTTGAGATCGTGTGCGCGCTTGAGATGGGCGCGCAGGCCGTCGAGGTCGCAGGTCTTGGGCGTGTCGGGGTCCAGCGCGTTCTGCACCGCCTCCGCCCACTCGCGGAACTGCTCAGACTTCTTCTTCAGCTTCTCCAGCATGGCCGGCAGCTCGTCCAGCGTGTAGCGGTACCTGATGAGAGATATACGAATTAGTTACATTAATGTGAATCAGCGTTCAGTAAGGTAAAATAGCTTTATACCAGTGAGTTTGTCGGTCGTTCAGTTAATATTAATACTAACTTGAAGATGGAAGTAATATGCTACTCTCTTATACAAGAGAAATGAAGGAACGAGTAAAGGAGGAGACGGATATGTGGTCAAATAGTGCACCTAGTACCTACAAAACAGAAAATGCGGCAATCGATATTGATGTCTACTATACCTTAGCTTATGTTTGTGCGCGGGACAGTCGCAGAGTTGCGTGTAGTGTCGCAGACACGCCACGTGCGGCGTGCACGAGCACGTCACGCACGACAGGAAGCACGTCGTCTTGCACAGCTGACACTGGCGCTCGTCGTCTGGCAGGAGTTCGAAGGCTTCGCGTTCGGCTTCCGTTACACCCTGGTGAAGAAAATAATGTCGGATTAAGTTAAATAGACCAATAGTGTGACCGTTAGAGCAAGCCACAAGATCATGCCACCTATGTCAAAAGACGCATAAGTCTCGCCTATTTCAAAATGGCGACCGTTGTTTTTGTATGTTTGGCATGGAATAAGTGATGATCATTCAGTTTAGTATGAGTTTTGGTCTTTGTCGATTCTGAACAAGTGATAAACCAGTTTAACGCAAGTTTGACATGCTTTAAAAAGCCCTTGTATATGCAATGTTTGAATCAGACAAGCCTGTCGTGAAGTGTTCATGTTGGTGGCACTGACCCAGTCGAGCAGCCCCTTGCGGAGCTTGCGCTCGTCGTGCAGCATGGTGCGCATGTCGCGGTAGGCGGCCAGCGCGACGGTGAGGCTGAGCGTGTCGGCCGTCAGCGCCATCTTGCACACGAGCTCGTCGTGCGAGAACACGCAGTTGCGCCGCAGGGTGGAGTAGTGGGCGATACATTCGCGACCCATTTTTAACTGTAAAAGAAAAACATATTTATTGTATAAAATTTCTATTAACGACTGACTTCACAAGTCTATTGACGCTAACTGGCAATCCGAGGAAAAATATTGCTTTATAGAACTAGGTACTGTTTAATACAAAAATGAAAACTATTACGGTAATCGATAAAGGTTCTTACCCAGTCAGCTGGGGTGAAATTGACCGCCTCAGCAAAATTGTATCCTTGGTTGAAGCCGGCGTGGTACGCGCGCGGAAATGTTATCACGAACTCGCCAGCGTGTTGGTCCATCCTAAACAAAAAAAGTATAATATTAGATGAAGGAGTTTCCCAAAAATCTCTCTACACTGTCCTTATTTTATTACTGAGGATGTCGACTCCACAAAACACAAAAAAATATGAGTACCTGTAGACAGGTACTCCTGCCTTCATAAGCACATTGGGGTTCATGATGGTCACAAGCTGGTGCAGCAAGTCTGGCTGCAATTGGAACAGCTCGGGTGCTTCCGCCTTCATCGCTGCCTCGAATTGTTCCGCCTTCGAGCTGGGTACTCCATACCTTGGTAAACAAAATTAGGGTGATTCCTTTATTGGGTGGGTACACCAATGACTAAAGGAAATATAATATTTTAAAGTGCGTGACAAAATGAGCGATTCTAGCAGAAACTAAATAGAAGAAGAAAAAAAAATAGAATTTATGGCAACATTTCTCCACAGGGCCTTTTTTGTAATCATGCATGTTAATTCTAGTTTGAGTACTTGCGACATAAACTTACCAAGTCTTAGGCTCTCCCCAGTGAAGGTAGTTGATGGAATAGCTCCAGTGGTCCTCGTTGTGCCAGCAGAACGTAGCGAAGCACATGCCCACGTACAGCCAGGGGATCTGACGACAACATGACACACATTGTAAACTAGCATAAAAGTTCATATGCATTAATTTTGTTACAAAAGGTTCCGAATTAGACACCGGCTGCAGCATTATCTTCCGGAGACATATTATCCGCAGTGATCGTGGAAAAGTTTATCCGACGCAACTTGTTAAGTCTGAAGCTATACGATTGTTATAGGAAATTTTGTCTGTAGAAAGTCTCTTGCACACATCTAACATTCGTTCCTTAATTAGGGAACAATTCCTCATGACCAGATTACACACACTTAAACCTTATAGTACTCGTCCTGCTGCCGCCAAGGTATAAGTGTGGTGAGGCTGTCGGGACACATACCTTCATCCCGGAGATGTCGGCGTTGATGTGCCCGAGCACGGAGCCCTCCAGCACGGGCAGGTTGTTGAGGTTCCAGCTGGACTCCGCGTACTGCTGCTCGCCCGGGTACAGCTGCGCGTGCGACTTTGTGGGGAAACCTGAAAATATGGGATAAGTTAGTTAATGGTAAAGTCAGAAAGTCTAATAAGGAAGGAGTGTAGTTAGGGGGCGACTCGGAACTGTGTTAGTGCGAGTCGCTACGCTAAAACTTTTTGAGGTATCAGCTGAATTCAGTTGCAATTCACTTTTTGAGTTTGGCAAGAGGTTGAGGATACCACAAAGACGGTTGCGATATGGTATTCAACTACATCGATTTATAAAAAAATTAAGTGAAATTTGACTGTCAGAAAACACCTGATCACTTACCAGATCCATGGTCCATAGAATGCAGGTCGGCACCATACTCCACGGTGACATCCTCGTCTATAGACGATACCACGCGCCAAAACTCTTTCTCCACGGTTGATGTTGGTACCATCTAATGCCATAAAACATATAAAATATAAGCTCTTCCAAAGGGGTTTATTATTAAACTATCCACAAAAAAATATATAAGTCCGAATCTACATTCTGATAATGAGAAATAATAAAGAACCATCTTTTATTATCGGCTAATAAGATACTTACATGAACAGGCATATTAAAGTAGTCAGATTTGAACTGGTCGGCCATCTCTCCGAACTGTTGCAGCGTATACTCGCGGCTCGCTTGCTCAAAGCCAAACGCTTCTGTCGGTTTTGATACCTGTGCCAAAGGAGAATATAATTAATAATATGAGTTCTTGAATATTGTAATGAAAGCGATATAAATAAGTCAACGTATTACACACTAAATAAATCAAACTAACTTTTAACCGTACTAAGCGCAATACCGGGCCTAAGTTTGCGCAGTTTTGCGCAAACTAAGCGCATTACCCACCTCTTCAGCCAAGCACACGGGGCAGCGCCAGTCTCCCTTGGGGACGTCGGCAAGCGGCGGCAGGAGACAGAAGGTGTGGTAGGAGTCGTCGCATCCGTCGCAGAGCAGCATCTGCTCCTCCACGTCTCCGCGCCCGCACACATGGCACATGTACTTCGCCAACTGGACCAATAGCAACATTATTTGTGTTTAATTGTTTTATTGTTTGTTCCATAGTAAGGCGCGGAATGACAGGAGGAATATGTGTTAACCCATTTAGGATAGCCGTAAGTTGTTTTATATTTCTAATGTCTGAGATACAATGAAAAGACTAAGACACAGACACGTTATTTATTCCTGTTTTTATCCACTTACCTGAAACTAATGCGTCAGCAATTAGCATAGGTATAATACAAGAGGATAATAAGCTTTTAAGCTGAGTATATCACCGCTATCAAAACTAAGGAAGACTTGCTGTAACTGAGTTTAAGTAAAGTCTGGATTTACTTAACTTTTATTGAAACAAAATAGACTGATACTCACCTACTTTACAGCTTATCAAGAAGTTCTCCTGTGTGACGGAGAGTCCACAAGACACAAAAGTTTTTAGGAGAGAAATGTGACTGTCACTCTATGCACACATTTAAAAACCATTCGACTATTTCATTTTTTAATAAAATCTAGCACCACCATCCACCGAGAACATAACAGAACTAGTATATTTTAAAATATATTTTATATCTTCCCTGTGAAACATTGAATTTTTATTCATATGTAACATAAAGAATGTACTTGAATATATTCACTTCTCTATCAAATTGTGTATGATACAAATATATACAGCCATTATACAGTCAACATTGTTCTCACAATCTCCTTAAACTTATCTGAAAAAGCTATCATTGAGTCCAGTCTAAAACGGCATATAATATTTTTGCTTGAGTCTTCACGCTGGTATTTGAGCATTATATTTCAATCAACTTAACGTTTCAGGGCCACAGTTCTTTAGAAGAATCCCGGACCCCGAAGTAAAGTGCAGTCAACCTGTCGTGATATCTATAGGCCGTGTTAACCAGATCCTTAAATCTATAGTATTACCGGGTCATCAGGGTGCAGCGCGTGGCTGGAAGGCGGCGCGGGCGTAACAGAGACCGTCATGTTGGACATGCGATGTTCGCGCAGCCGCGTCGACCGCGTCACCCGGGACCGGGCGCCGCAGCTGCCGGCCGCTGACATCCATTTATTTTCGCGAGGACCTACGACAACAGTGTTTGCAGTAAACTTTTTCTCCCTTATTATAAACACGATTTTAAACCATCTTGAACAAAGATAATGGTCTAAAAGCCAGTTTCACAGGTTACGGATAGCCACTATCTACCAGATAAATTAAAAAATGGAACAGTGTTTGTATGAAATTATCTGCCAGATATCTGGAACTTACTCGAACGTAGTGAAACGGGCACTTAATCTAGTATTAAAGCCGCCGTACTTTTTAAAACCATGTTTTATAGTTGAGAAAGCCTGTATACTGAAGATACTTAAGTTCCACAGGTTCCACTGGTTGAGAGAAGCTGACGCTAAGTTTGAAGAGCTAAGAAGGAAGTATGAAGGATCAATGAAAATTTAATAAGGTCGGCTCCTGTTTTTTTGAAAATACTACATATGTGTATGATGATTGATTAGGCCGTCATTGTCAAGTAATCACATGTCACATAAAACATTGTAATAACCATTAAAGGCATCATAACCTTGTTTATTATTAACCAATACTTATTTATTTAATTAAAGACCACTAGTTGATTATACAATGTAGCTTTCCACTAACTTATGAAGAAAACATGGAAGTCAATTTTTATTTATGGGTATTTTATTTAGGTCATACTTGGGTGTCAATCATATTATTTTGTTAGCCCTGAACAATTTTTATCATGTAATATTGTATTATAGCTATGTGTGAGTAACTTTCTATGTTGTAGCATGGCAGCTACAGTAAAAGATGAACAAAAAGATACATATAAATAGTGGAAAAGTTTTGACGATAGTTTTCTCTTTTTTTTTATGAAATCTTTATACACCTCCCCCGAGTATAAGAAAGTCCCCCGGGTGATTATATTTTGCATCTTCAAGGAGTTTCCTCAAACCCTAACACAGTCGCGGTAAACCGCTACAATACACAAAAAAAAAAAAAACATTTTTCTAAAATAAATTATTGAGGTATACTCACTTCTCCTAGTTTCAGGGTTCTCCTCCTTGACCGGAGTCTTCATGGCCTCCTCCTGCAGCTGTAAGGGCGTCCTGTCGGCGGGCACGGTCTCCGACGGCGTGGGGCCGTCGGGGTCCGGCTTGAAGCGGCGCGCGGGCGGCGGGGTGGCCGCGGCAGTACACTTGCTGGTCGACCGGCTGCGTGCACCACCTGCCTTTTCTGGCGTTTGATCGCCTTTGACTTCAATTTTCTGTGCAAGATGACAAGATTTTTTTTAATAAGTTCAACTGACAGAGGACTGAAGTACCATAATAGTAAGTTTATAGCAGAGAGAGTAAGGATCTGCGATTGGACCACAAGCTTTAGTAAAAGTAATGCTAATTGACTACATTATAGAAACATAACAGTATTCTACTTGAAAAAATTCAATAGTTTTTTTTTTTATTTCATTTCGTAAATAGCAGTTTCCCAAGGGAACTTCTTCCCGTATCGGATAAAACCTCTTTTAAAATCAATGTTTTTTTTTTTTCAAATCTTTCAAATAATTTCAGAACCTACCCAATTCAAACAAACAGTCAAATCTTTCCTCTTTATAATATTAGTATAGATTTAGCGCTGGCTGCAATCAACTTACAGTATCCTTATTATCGACAGCCCCATTGTTCTTGAACACATCATATCTGTAGAGGATCTTCTCGTAGTGGTTTTTCAGTATGGAGCCGATGCCCTTGCCCTGGGGGAAGCCCATGCGGCGAGCCACCTTCGACCATTTGCGCTCCGCTGAACATACTTCGAAACCACCTGGAGACAAACAATGACGCTCAATAAAAAGAGCTCTATTTCCCAGGAATGAAGATGCATTCATCTTCACCCAAATTCTTGGGTTGAAATTGGCTGTGACAGGCGTTAGTAGTTACTTGTACTAGCCTCATCAACCACTCTACCGATTAAATACCGCATGAAAATCCTTTTCGTAGTTTTTGAGCTTATTGTGAAAAGACAGAAAGCTGGCTTTGATTTATAATAAGTAGTGATTCAATACTAAAATCTAGCAAGTTCTTGTCTGTGATGTATTTTACACCATTGTAATAAATTGCTCAATTATTCATACATGTTTGTATGTGTGTTTGTACTTTGAAGTTTTCTGCTAAGACAAATTACCAGTAACAAGATTTGAACAAAGACAACATACGTAAGGAAAATTATAGGAAAACGGGTCAAGTTTAATAATGTCAAAATTATACTTAAGTTACCCACGCCGCACATGGTTCTATCTATTTAATTACCTATTTACCTTGCAATATTGTATGACTGTGTATGTTTCAGCAGCACCTAGACCACAAGTTTGTAATCGGGCAATGACATTGACAAAGAATGTTCAACGATGGCTTAGTATGCAGAAGACTTACCTAATTAGGATATCAGATGCAACCTGAATATTGTACATTTTGAAAGCATTATATTAAGAAAATATTGTTTAAAGGTGTTTCAAGCCTAGAGAGTGACAGGTGTTGTTAGGGAGTTTGTTACTCCACTTCTTCTTTCCAGCAAAAACACTGGTGGTGAAGGGTGGGCGATTTGTGGGATATCTTTTGCTATTTCCTTTTTTTAACCTACACAAAGTGTTGTTTTGCACCCAAGTCCGCAAAAATGATACGGAGTTTTCGACTTAATCCTGTTGGCATTGTTGCCATAGGTACCAATCAACCCCATATCCCAATATGTTGTCCAAGTATAAACAATTTAGGTAATGGGGTCTATTCTATAATATGAAACGTGATATAAAATTGCATGTCGTTTTTAAATGACAAATTATGCTGAACCGATAGAAAGTAAGAACCATATTTTACGCAAATAAATCTTTGAATCTTTACATACCTGCTTCTTTAACAATCTTGTGTAGAGCATAAAGGTCGAGTGGCTTCCGTTCCACAGTGGGGATCTTGAGAACCGAGCCCTGGAGTTCCCAAAACTTTATGATCTGGTCCAGGAAGTTCAGCTTCACTCGGGTGATCGCCTGGCAAACAAAATATTACAAGATGACTCAACTGCAATCTCAATAACTATGCAAAATAAACAATGTGGTAAAAGTTTCAAACATTTTATAGAAAATCTTGAGAACTAAATAAACAACATATTTCAATTGAATTCTGGAATAAATGTTTTACTTTTATTTGGTAAACATCAATCATCTTTAAATTTCTGTAACATGATTCAGACTGCATTTTTTAAATAATTTCCTATTCTTTGTAACTATACATGGATTTTCCTGAAAAAACTCATAGAATTTTACAGCTCTTGCATCTAATGATTATCACTAATTAAATTCTGCAACAATCTATGACAATAACCTGTCAAAGTAGTGGTAATAATTATGGGCACTAACTCAAACCCCGCTAGGCACTACAAGGGCACTTGCTCGTACATAATTATTACGAGTGAGCGAGCTAGCAGAAGCCTGCGAACACATCAATTGGCACACGTCTTTATACATCGAATGGTAATAAAGAAATGCCCAGACAAGTATTAGCAAACAAAACTTTTTATAACAAATGTACAACCACAAACATTTTTAGACAAACAAAATCTGATCCTCCTTTTTTAGTATGGACAATTCAAAGCTCTGAAGTGCATGGATGGCCATGTGAGTAAGATACGGAAAGAAAAAAAATAGATACGAAAAATACATTAGCCAATGGCTATTTTCCACAATTCTGTCAGAAAAATGGTTTCATTGCACTAACCAATGAACTAATGACCTGTCAGTATTTCCTTTAAAAATATTCTTTATCTTTAGATATGATAAAGTAACAGAGTAAATATATGATAAACATTTGAAAGATAAACAAAATATTACTGCCGCAGAAAGTACCACAAAAGCAATATCAGAAAAAAAAAGCTTGACAAATAGGAGTATGAGAGTCCTGCTCACATATAGTATGCAAAAAATGTTTTGAAGTAATGAAAAGCCCAAATAATACTTAATTAATCCTGCAGTAATTACTTTGATGTTCTTTGCTAATTATCGAGCAATTAAGTATGTACTGTTCTCCTTACCTCCAATTCATTCAGTCTCTGTATCCTCGGTGTGAATCGTAACCGGTCGACATCCACTGCAAATGGTGGCTGCCAATGCTGTAAAAAAAAGTATACACATATGTAAAAATGATTGAGTGGGTTTCTAGGGCAACCACTATCAGCAATCATAACAACTTATTTATGTTTATATTTGACATGAATTAAATATGATGACAATTGTTTATTTTTTTGTTTATCTTGCTATAATTTTTTGGTTTATGTTTGTATATGTTTTTAAGTTCCATCTGTTTGAATATTTCTCAAAGGTGGCTTTAGATTTTCTTAACTTTAATTTTATTACATTCATTAATGGATATAGAAACGATATTGATAGTTTTAAAACAGCAGTAGCACTTCAATGCTACTAGTAATAGCACAAATATTAACTATAAAGTTACACACGGTTGGATGTTGGCAATATGAGTCAAAAGATGTTCAAATCCATTTCAAATTATAATTCTACATATCCTTCATAAAAAGTATGTCACACTTGATCAAGTTAAACAAAAAACTCTAAATCCTAGATAATACAGCGGGGATTACATTTCCAGTAGCTTTGATATACAACTTGGTAATGCAGCTGTCTAGAAATGTGACACCGGTGCCTAACTACCAACCCACTGAAAAGTTTTTAGTTCTGCACAACAAATAGTTAGTTAGTACATGCATGTATGTGCTACCTACTTTAGTGAGAGGGGGCCTGTGCCCAACAGTGGGAGGATACAAGTGCTGGTAATGACTAAAAAAATTATGTGAATTACTTGTAAAAACTTTCAAGGAGATGAGCAGATTTGTATTGAACCTCCTCCTTTTTGGAATTCAGTGAAAATTGTGTTGTGGAGAAACCATTTTTAAGTATCAGCGGTTGGCTGTTCGCCATCGAATTTTACGATAATTATGACAAATTAATTTTGTATCTCAAAAGGTATTTTGTAAAACCCAGAAGCAGAGGTACCTCTGCTACAAATACAAAATACCTTTTAACACAACTTCATACATGCATTTTTATTTAGCAAAAAAATAGTTTGATAATGGTTGTTTACATGTTTATGATTTATTAACACTATCAAAATATTTAAATAAAAATTATCATACAAAAAATACTACTCTACAATATGATTTACTTTTATTATCATTTGTGTTAATGATAAAATACATATGTGAGTGTCAAAAACCTGTTGCACAGAATGTATCGTGCAAAAATGTGTTACAACCGTTTGACATTAATGACCTAGTATTTAACCCTGACAGATTAATTAATATTAATCATTTTAGTTTGTGAATCTGATATAAGTAATGTTTGCATCAGGATCCATGCTGTGGGATGTCCCGGGATGCCACACAATATATTAAGATATTTGTGCTACCTACTCCAATCTTGTTGGCATATTTCCTTTTCTCTACCTTACCTTTCCCAAGCTATGTTGTGGGTGGCTTCCAGTGTAACTGGTTGTAGCCTAGTACTAGTGTTTACTTTAGTGACTGCCCATCTGACCTCCACAACCTAGTTATTTGGCCAATCAGCTATGCTGATATGCTTCAGTTTTACCTGCCAATATAATGTGCCTTCCAAACATGGAGGAATTTAGCATGACATGATAGTCAAGGAATGAACATGCCAAGTGTTGCTTAACCTTCTACCAATCTGTGAGTCTGTTACTTAGCCACAAGCTCCTATCATTATAGGCATTTTTACCATGTGATGATAATAAAAATTAAGACAGTAATGTTTTCTTTTATACATGTTTAGCAGCATTAAAACACAAGTACTTTTTAATAGTGCAACATAGTAAGTAAATAGAAAAAGAATAACTACACTTATAGATACTGTTCATATTGTGTCAGTGACACAATATTTCCATGCCATGACAAAATATTTCCATGGGATGAGCAAAAGTATAGGGGACTACCTGTTTTTTCCAACCTACCTAGTTATTGGAGACACTAGATCATTTTAGTCTCAACAAGTGATATTTTCTTCAGTAAATTAGGATAGCTAAGACAACTAGAACACTTAATCATATTAACATTTTGTGTCTAGTGCTACAGAACTAGTGAATGATATAAAATACTTAGTTACGAAAAGAATTTAGCTATTTCACCATTTCCCAAAAACCACTTATATGGATAATTCTAGAAGAAAAGGTGATTTGTTTAGAAGGCACTTTATTCCTTAAGTCTTGATATGAAAATCTGATAAATATAGGTTTAAGGATATTAGTTGTGTATTATTTTCACTGTCTGGTGATCAACTTTTGTCACCTATGATTAAAACCTAAATTGACACTCACAAGTAGTTTCTTTTTCTCTTGTAATCAATTTGTTATTTCTTTGTTTTTGTGTTTCTTGTTGCAATAAAAACATATACTTGATATTTAACAATAGATTGTTGGATAAATACATTGATTAATTTGTTCACTGTCCAGGGGGTGATTGTTGAAGTAAAGTTGCATGACAATTTTTCAAGTAATCCCATCACATTTCAAGTACTGTAAACTGAATTTTCAAGAAGTACTGTTGCTTTAATACAGTTAATGCATAGATATTTTGTAATATTAGCTGTGTATACTATGTAA
Organism: Heliothis peltigera; assembly: GCA_958496145.1. Taxonomy (NCBI): domain Eukaryota; kingdom Metazoa; phylum Arthropoda; class Insecta; order Lepidoptera; family Noctuidae; genus Heliothis; species Heliothis peltigera. Next base: position 7,992,477 of record OY292346.1, read on the forward strand.
CAACAAATCCCTACTTTATATCATATACCTATGGACATTTTTGCATGAATAATTATTTTCATAGTGTATTAATATTAAAATGTTGATTTATTATAATGTTATGCAACATCCAACAGTTTCATTTCATCCCATTATGTGAAGTGCACCAATCTCTGGTATTTTTCTACAAAGCCTACCATCACTTTGTTTAATTTGATTTTTTTATTTCATTGAATGACAAAGCAATCTGACCTAAGTTAGAGCTCCAAACACTACCATGGTCAAATACACAGAAAGTAGGTCTTGCATACCAATAATTAGTTGGTTATCTATAGCAATGTGCATATTCATTCTCTTCGTGGCAGTAACCATTTTAAATTGTTATTTTACTTGTGCATAAGACATCATTGTCGAATTTCAGTGTGAATTCTACAACCAGTGGGCATTACAGTTAGTCACGACAAAAAACTCGCAATAGTTCTTTTTTTATCTAAACTATCGTAGGCAGGAGGGCATGACACAAAATGGCAACCAGCCTCTACAATACAATATGCAACTGCATTTAGGACTAAATAAACAAGAAAATATGTAACCAATCGTATTCAGACGGCGCTTGACACGTATTACATGGGATTAGAAGGTAAAAATTAAATTTAGATAACGAGCAACATAATAAGTCGAGGTAATATGGTTGCATCACACGTAATTCGCGAGTGGTTTTATGGTTATAATACTGCTCAATATTCGTGTTTTATCGATAGAAACGCCCTATAAAAGACCTATTTAGTGACACACTGTTTGTTGAAACAAAGAAATTCACTTACCGCTGGTGGTTTTATCTTGCAAATGCCCGATTTCTCAGCGATTGGTCGTATTTTGCTGATGTATGCCAGGGGGTCCAGGAATTCTTCTGGCGTGGGTTCGAACACAGGGGCCTCTGGAGGCGGGGTGAACGAGAAATTATCAGGTTTCATAGCAGGGGACGCCGAGTCCCCCATGCTAACTTCGACGTTAGCTTCGTCACATTTTCCCATTTTTGAGAAACACTATGCAGTTCACACAAATGCAACTATAAATAAAACTTAAGCATCATCTTACGTTAAGGAATGAATAAAGCACGTCCACAAAGAAATAGAAGCATCAGAATTTGTCTTTCCATAGGGAATCGCAACGAGATAATAAATGAAATTATCACCAACAAATAACAGAGTTCACTTGCACGTCCGCCATGCGAAATTGAACTTTCGAAACTGCGGTGTTGCCAAGTGAAAAATTAAAACATTGCGCACTAAAATTACAAAATTGTCGGGTGCATTTGCGAAGTCTTTTAAGGAAATATTGTCATCTTTCATGTCGAAGAGGAAACAAGCCTGTCATTGGCCCTCCTTGATTTCTACTATCTGTGTAGACTGTATTAAGTGGCCTCATAGACTTAATATTAAGTAGTGGCCCAGAACCTCGCGGCAAAGAGCACCCCAAATCGACTCGATGGCGGTATTATGTTTTTGATCCCAAAACCAAGCACTCAGCTAATAGCTTCGTCAGTGGCGTTAGCATCATGAATGATGAGCGTATGAATTTTTTATAATTAATTTGACCAAGGGCCATCAAACAACAACTGTCCAGTATCTGACTATATCTGAATAAGGGTTTACAGACAATGCTCAGAATTAAACTGACTATCAAAAAACCTGCACATTATTAAGTGGTTTTCTCATGAATTATCTTTACTTACATTCGTTACATAGAACGTTCGATAGATCGGAAAGTCTTGTTGCATTACTATGTACATATTTGTTTTCCTAAATGTCGATAAAAGTTATTGATAAAGCCATTTCACGCCCATTTCTTGATGGGCCACCGACAGCCCTGGAATACTAATTTTCCTTTGTGATGTGGATGGAGTTTCGAAAATCTCTAGTGTTATTTTGGTTTAACTAAATTAACTATTGCCTGATGATTAAACCCTTGTCGTACTTTCATAGGTCCAAGAACTCGTTTTATTTAAAATAACACCATTCAATAAGGTTCTTACACAGAGTCATCGACAGCGAATCTATCAATCGCCAAAGAAACCTTAGTTAAAAAATAAACCTGGTATAGCTAGCACATTTTACTCGTACATTTGAGATAATAACATAGGGAGAAAACAAATGCTCTCCAAAACATTAATGTTCAATGTTGCCCATTTTTACTAAAGTGACCTCCCCTGACCTCCCTGATTCTGAACCTAAAACTCTTAGGAACTCCGAAATTGTAGTTATCTCATTTCCAACCATACCTTACTCCAATATGGAAGAAAGAGATGTTAAATGTTATGTTTTCCTGTAGCTCAAGTTGCCATTAACAAAATCATAATTTCCTTGCAATTTAAAAGATTGAAACTATTTGTCCAATTGATTTAAATTTCTGATTATTGCGGGTGTAGCACTATCCTTAAATATTGAAATACACACTTCTTGTTCTTGTTTTGCTGCCAAAATATTTTGTATAATTTCCCCCACGTGGTTAGTGTTGCCAGTGAGTAACCATCTCCAAAACCAACTTCGTAAACGTGCTAGCTCGAGTGCAATCGATGAATACATCCGTCATCCGCCGCCATTTGCGAAAGGCTGATCGCTGCTCAGCAGCGCGAGTGTCATCGGTTTGATTATGTCGAGTGTATAAATTGTTATTTTCGTTAAAACTGTGAACTCAGTGCGAGATTATAATCAGTTAAAATGATTGTGAGGTTTCTGAGCGTTTTGTGCGTCGGAGTTTTGGCGACTTCGGTGTTCAGCGCTGAGGGAAACAACGACAATGAAGGTACGTAATTTTTACGTGTGTATTATTTATTTTGTTATCATTTACCCAATTTTACCGGCCTGCGTAATAGAGTAATTTGGGCCGAATTTATTTTTGTTGATGAAATGTGTCATTTTTCATTCAGAAATAACATAACGGTGTGTTCTAAATCTGAGATGCAGTTTGTTCTTTTTTCTTGTGTTATAGATTTATTTTAAAATTGAAAATGGTAGAAACTGGTGTTTGAAGCGTCGGTAGGATTGGCTGGAGGTGTATGCGGTGCCGTGTGGCTCGAGTGTCGAGTGGGTGTTAGATAGTGGACCGGCTTGACGACTTCTCGCCATGCACAATGCATACACACACACAGGAAGGCTCGCGCCACGGCTCCGGCGCACCTCTCGCGCCGTGCCCGACTGTTGGCTTCGTTTTTGCAGTTGATTCATTCACTTTATGAATGTTACTCACTGTTTGTATCACACACTTCTGTACATCTATTACTGGATCTTGTGATCATGTAGGAATGAAGTCATCAAGTCATTCGTCATTCTGGTAGTTTACTGCTATTTTCAGAGCTTTCAGGTGTTTTCATACTACAATAAAGTAATCTTATTTTCCAAAAAAAACATGTATTATTTAATTCTGACCAGAGGCATATAAGTGCTGGAGGTAGTATCTCACTATGGGAGCCTAGATCAACATCTAAGTTTTATATTGTGTAGAGCACACTGAGTTACCACAGAGTACTACCTACCTCACATTTATACAAAGAAACTGTGTAATAATGTATGTACATATATACTGTGTAGTTGATACCTAACTAATTATACTTCTATTTCTATATCTAAAAATGATTTCTACAAACAGTTCACCTGAATTTTGCTTTGAATCATGATTCATATATGCAAGCAACATTGTTTGTACACATAATTAACAACAAATGTTCTTCAATTAGCACAATATGTTTAAAAAGCTTTCATTCGGGAACTGTGTAGAAATATATTTGGAGCGGGAAACTTTGAGAGGCTTCCTTATACCTGCAGTATTATAATGAAGAAATTAATGATAATGTGAAAGATATTATGCTCAAGATTTTCATTTCGATTTTATTTAAAAGTACCCTTAAAAATAAAATGAGGGTAAAAAGTTATATAAAGACGTACACAAATAACAATTAATTAAACTATTACACATTTAATTTAAGAAATAGTTTATTTGTTTATTCTATATTTATGTAAAAAGTCTTATCAAAATTGATTACCTTTACTGAAAAACCGAATGAAATAGCTTGAAATTATAAGAATCGGTTGTGGTAAAAGTTGATTACAAACTTCATTCAACATACTTATTATGTACCTAATTCCTAATTATTTAAAACAATAAATGAAAGAAAAAATACACATTTTTATTATACCTACTTTATGATAAACTTAGCAAACTCATGTAATTTTTTCATAGTAGACATTATTTCGTAATATTGTCCCAACCTTAAAACAACAAACCATACCTTGGTGGTCTTGTTAACAAGTTTTACTTTGAGTTCATGGCTAGAATATGAATATATCATAGCCGAGTAGCTGTGTTGCCATGGTAACCATATACTAAACATTATAACACATAGGTATGTCGAGTTACATTACATATATTTGATGGACACCAAGATTCTATACTTTTGTATGGTTTATGTTTGTACTCTTTACATACATAACATGTTATATATGTTCAGTGAATGGGAGCAATGCCCCATAGTCCTTTTATAAGTCCTATTGTAAGGACTACAGGACTTGCCATCAATATATGATGTTGCACAAGATAGTAGGAAACATTTATTTATCTATACACATAATATAAAGCTGAAGAGTTTGTTTGTTTGCTTGACTGAACATGCTAATCTCAGGAACTAGTGGACCGATTTGAAAATTTCTTTCACGGAAGCGTTGGCGAAAGCTAGTTACTTTATACATATACTCATATTAAAACTAGTTTCCGCCAGATATTACACCCGCGCACCTCGATAAATGGGCTATCTAACATCGAAAAAGTTTTAGAAATCGGACCAGTATTTCCAGAGATTAGCGCGTTCAAGCAAACAAACGAACTCTAGCTTTATAATATTGGTTTGACTGTAGCTTATTGTTTACCCTAAAGTAGAAATAATAAATAATGTTCTAAAGGAATAACCACTTTACTAGGAAGAGATTAATCTGACTTGTGTGTACTAAAATATCAACTATGTAGTTATGTACTTAATATTCTATGCAAAAACATAATTGTGAGAAAAATAATTTATGCACAAAAAAACTTATCACACTACGGTAGTATGTAGAAACCTGTTCATAAAACAGTATAAAAACTACTGTAAGTAGGTAAAGCTGCATAGTATAAGTGATTAAGTAAACAGCGTAGCTGAACACTTGACCTATTTGTATACTGTTTGATTTGTTGCTCTTTTTAAATAAAACGATAAAATTGTTGTGTACACAGATATTTTGAAATTGTAATAGGTGGGATTGTGAAACAGGTGTTGTTACATATGAAAAGATAAAAATAAATAACACGAGGCATGGCGCGTGGCACGATTGTCTTATGCTGCCCATGAAGTGTGTTCCGTCGAGATTTTTTTCAAATTTTCAATAATTGTAGCGCGTTTATAAATGAAAAAGTTAATGTATGCAACCCTGAGAACAATCTAGAATGCTCCTACATACATGATAACACAATTATAACAAGGGCGAAATTTTCATACAGGATGAATGTATCGTCATCATAGTTACAGCGTATCCTCGCATTAATCCATCCCATCTAGATCGCTACGTACCTATTCTTACGCCTTAAAAGTACAGATTAACCTCAACTACACCTTATAAAGCCAAAGCCACAGCAAAACAGGAAGCTTAAAACCGCTGCATAAGAAATATACTATTTACATGTAGATACATTTTATAACAAAGGAGACGTTGGTCGACAACTCAGTATTCAAACCACAAAAAATTATATCATACATAGGAACCATTGTCCCATAACTTAGGCAACATTTCGATTCTAGACTTCCTCACCTGCTTAATAGGTGGCCGAAAATATCATCAGTGACTGAATTTAACGCGAATTAATTAGTTATTTGCATAATTTTGAATCAAGTGCCTCAACATGTGACTAGAGGATGTGATTCAACGATGTCAGTAGATCATAATGTATTTATTTTCATTTCATTATTGTGTGTAGAATTTGAAAACTCAACTACTTACTTCTGGAAAAAAATCAAAGATTTCTCGAAAGGGAAAATAATTAAATATGTATATAAAATAGATCCAAATGTATCCAAGAGGGGAGACGAAAATATCGTAGGACGAATCCGTAGATTTATACAATTGAGGTAATTTGATTCGATTACGAAAAGCTAAAAAGACGAGGGAGGCAAATCACAAAGTCAAAATCGAATAAAGGACAATGATCCGTGGTCTAGCTATTAGCACGTAACTGAGTGCAGGTTCGGAATGCTAATACCTACCCAGCCAGGGAAGATTGTCTGCGAAACAAAGATGTTGTAATAAGCTGTAACTGCTGTAAGCTCTAGCTAACAATTTAATAAGGCGGAGGAGAAACACAAGTTATGGTCGAGTAAAACTCTCTATGGGTTATCAGATAAACATATATCTGCTAATGTCGTGTTAGGAAATCAGATTCAAAATATTGGTGGTTTTTTAAGAAACTGATTCTTTTGCATTTATCTACGTGTGTCTTCGACGGTCCTGTTCGTTCGTGCCTTGTCGTGACATCTCTCGCGAGTCGTCTCAAAATCAATTTCACGGAGCCCTGGCGTTCTCAACACTGTTGCTCAATAGTGGACAAAGTGCCGTAAGATAAGAGAATTTATGACGAAGCGAAGAGATTGTATCTTGTTCGAATAAACGAAGTCCGTGGAAGATAAAAATCTTTAAGGGAATCGAATAAATGAACTCTTTCAAACCAATTTAAACTTTATTAGCTAAAGTAAGTATTTTCAACCACAAATATTGAAAAGAAAACTAGTTTATCTTAGTGAATCTAATGCTGAAGCATTGTTTCTATTCTAAGACCGATAACGTAAGGAAAACGACTCGAACTTTGGGCGGTCTCTAAAAATGTCGAGGTAATTGTCTTTGCGAAAAACAATGCTAAAGTTCTAATGACTGAACAGGCATATAGAAGTATTGTAATAAAAACTGCTATTTAATATTCACGTTACATAACATTCCCGCAAACAATGGTATATATACAGACGATACACACACACACAAACTGGTATTACGTTTCTATATTGTCGACTACTCCATTGTTGCCTCCATAAACTTGGTACCTACATTGCTGATTTAGTCTGGGATGAAAGGGCCACTGCTGGAGTTGAATTTATGCTAATTGCTACACCAATTTCTCTAAGTAAAAGGATTACATTGTAGTTAAGATTATGTGTTAAATTTATCGTCTCAGTATTCGGGTCTGGACGCAATTCAGAGCATATAGTGTCTTACTTCATATTATAATCTTGTCTTTGTTTACGAGTTTATAAAGGATTTGTTATAAATACTAATATTTATTACTAACACTTATAAATATTTCATCAATTAATACTTAAAACTTGTATGTCTGGGGCGAGTTTGTAATATGTTGAGCGCATCTGTCGAAATAACTTGAAAACGTAAGAAACCCACAAGAATACACTTTATTTGCTACCTTAAACTCATTAAATTGATTGCTTAGTCGAATCTACTTTATTTATGTATATCAATTCTTGCATCGAAAAGACAATCGGCATCCCACGAGACATGGAAAACAACACAACATTTTGTTGGACCATTACATTTCAACTGAAAATTACATTGAGTACAAGTATTGTAAATTTAAAATTACATACAAGTCTGGAAGCCAATCCCAGTATAATCGGGAAAAGGCTGTGCAAATGATGACAAGCGTAGGGCCAAGATTGATTTTTTTTTATGTTTAAAATTGTTGATGACGCATTATCCACAAATAGATGTTACGATAGAATAGTTTTTTTTTTCAAATAGATAACACCCATAGCTACCGTCAATCAGGCAGATATCACTGATACGTCGCCATTCATTCGCGCGTCCCGATGAGCTATGCCTATATTGTGTCAAATAGAAATGGATTTCAGTTGCATACACGCATATGCATGGCAAAAACACAGATTGGAAAAGGGAGCTAAACTGGCTTCTGGTTTTTGAACTGTGCGGCTGTGAGAGATTTTTTTGTGATTTCATAGCGCACACATTTTAGCTTTGATGATATTTGGCACACAGTGATATGTTGGTTGAATTTGGCAGAATCCATAAAAAGTTGTACCATTGCGCAATAAATTTTGCTATTTCACCGAATATTTAAGGCATGTTTTTCCACCCGACCACGGCAGGTCACGAAGTCTAGTGTTGGTTTTGTACAATTGGAATTCACAATTCTAGATATATTTGAACTTCCTTTGTGTTCTTGTCATCCTTTAGACGTCGCCGGTTTCAAATATTTATTAAATTTTTATTCGCAGTAAAAATAGGCTCTAAAATTCGTTGTTCTAATGCTCCCCGCCTTAGAGGGGATTTTTGGAGTAAATCGAACGCGTCGATTAAGAAATGGGAGAATTCCTGCTGCTTGAGGGTCCTGCTGCTTATCTCTACCATGATCAAGCCCTTTATACATATAAGAGTCTAGGATAGCCCTTTGAATAACAAAAGGAAGTTGACAGTGTTATATTATGGGTCAGAGGGATGAATGAGATACTCTCCACTTTTACGAGTATACCGGTAGATTAGTATTTTATTCTCTTATCTTATTTTATTGTCTTATATGTTTGTTGTGGACGCTTCCTCGACCGCTGAAGGGGCAACATTGTCAAACCTTTTATTCTATTTTTATCTAATCTACTAAATCTCTTACATGCCCGAGATTCTATCGACATCATTGCACCCCCTACTATACACACATATGGTTAAAAAGCAAGCTATTTGCATGCAGCATGTGTTTTGATTATCCAGTTGTCAATTTGCAGAGCAATTTAGAATCGATCAGTTCGTTTCAAAATGTACATGGTGTCGTTTTATACAAAAGTTTACAAGCCTTTGACGTAACGCGAGCGAACGCTCAGCACCTTTGCATGGACCAGATTTTTACGTCCTGTCGAGTGCCAAACGTGCAGGTGGCGTATTTTTTATGGTTCCGACATCTGCTTGCAGCGTATTGAATTACATTATCCTCTTACTGTGTGGTGTCCTCCAGTGACAGGAGAGCAGGTGGTCACAGTGACGCTTACTGTTTGTGGAGGCTCGGGTTTGATTTGAATAAGTATTCGTGGAAATAATATCTTTTAAAAGAATAGTACTGTCTGCCCGGAACGAAACTAAGGACGTAGAAATGATTTATGAGAACCGAGACATTTGTCATAATTAGTTTAATTAGGAAGAACGATGAGTTCTCTCTCTCTCTTCAAATATTCATCATTCCTAAAGAGGCATTTAGGGGAAATAAGGGTGCCGGCCTTTGTGAATATTTAAGCCTAATTATAATAAAAATAATTTAAGTTGTTGCTCAGGTAAATAACGAAGGGAAACTAAACAATGTTTAGCTCGTTTTCTGTGGAAACAACAGGCTCTCCCGTAAAATCTTATCGCTACTTTAAGTAGGACAAACCTTTCATTATAGCTATCAGAGGCGGTAATTACCATCTAAGAGTTAACAGAATAACTCGTATTTTAAAGTCACTACAAACTGGCCGGGATTTTTGTTTAAAGTGCAAACAGATAAGATTTTATCTGATACTTCTATTAGGTTAAGCCGAAGGGTCAAAACTTTCTTATTAATTATAATACTTTTTAAAGAAAAAAGCCTCTGTTTAATTTTCCTTGCGTACTATTTATAACACAAGTGATTACATATTTTAAAAAAATTCATAATTTTAACAACTACTATATGCAAAATTTAAAACTGATAACCCTTAATAATATTCCTCACACATACACATTTTTTTGTTTGGAATCAAGACTTGTGATACCCAGATCTATAGGAAATACTGATACGAATTTAAAAATTAATTGATACAGAACTGCCTTTGGAAATCCCTTGTTCGGATATTGTCAAATGTTAATGAATAATCCGACTCGAAACCTTTACAGGTTTGATTGAAACAGATTTCTTGATATCCCTATGTTCTGTTTCAAAACTGTGATACGATCTTTGTCGTAACTCTATTTTCAACATGCCTTTGATTTCTCTGAAACCCTTTGAAAATTAAACTGAATAACGAATCGGAACTGCAGTGGCAGTACAATTATAATACTCTACAAAGTTGGTACAAGTGGCCCGTATGCGCATAATAGTGCTCAAAGCAAACTGAAACATTTGAAGCTGTTTGCAGCTGCACTGGTAATTGTCAAATGTACTCATTACAAGCTTGAAATGCTTTGAAACTATGTCGACATAGTAATTTCTTTGAAATATGAAATTACATGTTATTTCAGGAATTCCACAAACAGTAAATTAAAAGGAAGTGTCAAAATAAGTTATGTATCAGAGACCACTTTGATTTAATCTTAGCTTCTTGCAGAATTCCTTTAAGAAATACCGCGTCACAGACCAGAAACGAACGGAAAAGATTATTCCTTTCATCGAGCTTTCTATGGCATAGAAGTCAACCGAGCGTTTTGAATAGCGGAAAATTACTCACCTTTTTCGAATTGATAAAAAAATGCTAATAGGAAAAGTCGTAATTGACTGCAAGGTCTGCAGGGGTGTAATTACATTCTCCTCAAAAAGATTTGAGTCACCGCAGACAATCTTACGGATCGGCTATTGATTAGTCAAGAGATTGAGGAAGCGTGGGTCGCTTCGTGACCTAGTTACGGTCTACTTTGCTGGCGATTTAGACTTATTGTCCATCCGACCCGTCCCACCTATACCATGAAGAATTTATTCAAGGAAAAGTAACCGTTTAAGTTCGAGAAGTTTGTCAGGAAGCAAAGTTATGTCATTTGCAAATTCATATGAATTGCTGTGTAAAACTGACAACCGATATTGATTTTGATTTATTGGCAAGATTCTGCTACTTATTTACTTAGGTGAACACATGCACACGCAATAGCTAATTTTAAAAAAACTTCGTTTTAAATGTTAAATGTGCATATGTAAGAAGATTGCTTTATGGTTGGCGGGCATCTAATACCTCTTTGTTTTGGAAAGGCATGTGTGTCGCCCACGCCCGTGGTCAAATCATGACTGTTACACACTTTGTCTAATTTTGAAACAATTCTGGATAGTGATCGTAATCGATTTTACTAGGACAATTATGTTGAAAGTCAATAAGACAAAAGTTACCGAGTTTGAGATCGTACAAACTAAGATATCAGAAACACGTTTTTGTACCTCAACAAAAACCTGAGACGTTAAAAATCAAAGGGCACCGCTGCTGCTTGCCAAATCCGATATATTTCTTGCTTGTATCGTACGTTTTTCTGAAACCTTCTGGCAGAGCGAGTCAATAACTGTACATTTATTTTTCCGTACATGTCTACCATTTGTCTTCTATAGAAACCAATGTAATGATTTTTTGATAAATGCGAAACGAAAGCCACTTGTATATGCAGCGGGAGTCGATGTAATAAATCGCGTTTGTCACATGAAACAGTTCGGTTTCCGGATACACCCGGCTCCAGTTACACATTCGGTGATAAATTCTGCCCCTCCAGAAGTGCACGACAGTCGAGCCCCGTGGAAATTGAAGACGGAAACCTATAAAAAATAATAAAGAGAAAACGTAAACGAGACAGAATAAGAAAACAAACAAACCGTGCAAAAGGTATCGGTTGAGCGCAACTTTTTCATTTGGCAACTTTGATTGCCTTCGTCCTCTGGCAGATTGGTGTGGCCATGGAATTTAAATGATCCCTTCGCTTGCAATGCTATTTGTTGAGGATATATTCAAATGCATTTCGTTGGTGGCGCAATACTAGCTCAGGTGTTATAACCCTAAATAATATTTTGTTTCTTCATTTTTAGATTAAGATAATACTACTAATACTCAATCATTAATCACGGAATTAGTACCGATGGTGAAGTCACGGAATAATTGTCGCTGCTTTGCTTACTACTTTTTGTATTTCCTGCTTAGCTAGTGTTAACAACGTATTTTGAATCCCGAAATCCCCGCCGCCGATACCTTTTTATGCTCTTTGACTAGAAAGAAGCATTCGAAAAGTTTTCTAAGAGACGCCATTGAATCTGAATATTTTTATTTAGTTGGACCCAGAACTTTGAACCGTAATCCTATTGTCACAGGAATTCAATTCAGATAACTCATATTTCTGCTCCAAACGAGACCTAGAAATAACGAGTCTCCAAACCTGTTTTTTTATTGTTGAAATTGTTTTTTCTCCCCATCTTTTGTGTTTTATATATTCTATCGGGCAAACTGAATCTCATTTGGGTTGTGTTTGTGTATTTTTTTACTAATAGACGTGCTTTTTATGGTTGGGATAACATATTTGTTGGCATAAAAGGTGAATGCTGCTCTTACGTGTAGGTTCTAAGTAAACAGTGGGGCATTGATCAAACGAATAGTTGTGTGAAATAGCTGCGACCGGCATAGCTACAAGAATTAACACTTGTGCTGCGCTTGTAGATCACTTGGTTCTCGTTATAAAAGCACCGTGAATTTTGATTGCAGTAACGAGCGCTTTTGCATGTTTAATGACTGGAGATTTAAAAGGAAAACTTTTCGTTAATATTATGCTTGTTCGGAACACAAATTGTAAAGTGGGTGTTATTTATGACTATGTTACTGTTACGTTGAATTATTCAGAGGCATTTATGAGAATTGGCTATCAATAAAAACTTTCCTAATAGAAATATTTATGTTATGATTCCTTCAGCAGTGGGTGGTGGCAAGTTGATACATTGATCTAAAAGTATACGTGCTTCAACGCACGCATTCTTTGGTCATTCTGTAGAATGTATTTGATTTGAAGCCATATATCATTATCATGGGAACACAAGATAATTGAAGGTTTGGGGGGTCGATAAAGATATCGTCCTGTTTGGTAAGAATGATTGGTTTCCAGTATGATTATCCAAAACTGCATCTTTATTTAAAATTAATAGATTTTAAATCGTCAGAAAACAGACCTATAGCCGAGTCAATAGCACCGCAGCGTATACCAAAGTACATATAAAGCATTTTACTTCACATCGTCAAATGTTTACTTTGTGTATTACTGGAAAGAACGAGGCTTCGAATGCCACAGCGAGTTCACTATCCCAATGAACGTATTGTGCTGGTAATATTAGTACAAAACGAAGTGTTTCGACTTCACTGAATAAATTCCTGCTTGATCACGATCGTGATTGAGGTTCCGTGCCGAAATGCTGGTCATTGCTTGTTGTTCTATAAATGGTAGTGTAAAGACTTGTAAGAATTGTAACTTGAAACCTACGTGAATCAATTTAGACATGTCACGTTATGGTTTTTAGAAGGGGTAGTGAGTGTAGCATTTTGTGCATTTCTACAGATGTTTTTTATACATATCAACTCAAAATATAATTAAGTGGCACCAAGGCAATAAACAGTTTTTATTCGTTATCATAACAAACCTCGATCTTACATTTATTCATTACACAGAAGAAGCGACATTATTTTGAATCCGTAATTGCCGAAGACCTCACCTTTTAGTTGTCTTTAAGTTTCCACGACGTAATTAACTATTCAGAGTCTGCGTGAGCTTCAACTGTTGCCGACGAAATGGTTAAATGTATTTCATTACTTTAATTATGCTTTTAATGGCTTTGGTAAACAATTGCAACTTTATATTAGTGGAGTTATATGCGTTTGTAATTTATGCAAAATGTCGCCGAAGTAGTAGGTTTTTTAACCGTCTCTGTTTCGCGATTACTCCGCCTTTGTCAAGTGAAGTCACTGACACTCGACGGTACATTCGTGACACTCGATTGTAGATTAGCGACACTTCACGGTAGATCCCTGACACTCGACGGTACATTCGTGACACTCGATTGTAGATCCGTGAGACTCGACTGTAGATCCGTGATTGTAGATCAGCGACACTCGATAGTAGATTAGTGATACTTTACGGTACCTAGATCTCTGACACATGACGGTACACTCGTGACACTCTACAGTACACTCATGACACTCGACGGTACACTCGTGACACTCGATTGTAGATCCGTGACACTCGACAGTACACTCGTGACACTCGATTGTAAATCCGTGACACTCGACGGTACACTTCTGACACTCAGAGGTAAATCCGTGACACTTCACCGTGTCAGTGACACTCGATTGCAAGTCACGGACACTCGACGGTACACTCGTGACACTCTATTGTAGATCCGTGACACTCGACAGTACACTCATGACACTCGACGGTACACTCGTGACACTCGATTGTAGATCCGTGACACTCGACAGTACACCCGTGACACTCGATTGTAAATCCGTGACACTCGACAGTACACTTCTGACACTCAGAGGTAGATCCGTGTCACTTCACCGTGTCAGTGACACTCGATTGCAAGTCACTGACACTCGACGGTACACTCGTGACACTCGACAGTACACTCGTGACACTCGACAGTACACTCGTGACACTCGATTGTAGATCCGTGACACTCGACAGTATACACGTGACACTCCATTGTAGATCCGTGACACTTGACGGTACACTCGTGACACTCGACAGTACACTCATGACACTCGACGGTACACTCGTGACACTCGACGGTACACTCGTGACACTCGACGGTACACTCGTGACACTCGACAGTACATTCGTGACACTCGAAGGTAGATCCCTGACACTTCACGGTACACTCCTGACACTCAGAGGTAGATCCGTGACACTTCACCGTGTCAGTGACACTCGATTGCAAGTCACTGACACTCGACGGTACACTCGTGACACTCGACAGTACACTCGTGACACTCGATTGTAGATCCGGGACACTTGATTGTAGATCCGTGACACTCGACAGTACACTTCTGACACTCAGAGGTAGATCCGTGACACTTCACCGTGTCAGTGACAATCGATTGCAAGTCACTGACACTCGACGGTACACTCGTGACACTCGATTGTAGATCAGCGACACTCGATTGTAGTTCCATGACACTTGACGGTGTCAGTGACACTCGAAGGTAGATCCCTGACACTTGGCGGTACACTCCTGACACTCAGAGGTAGATCCGTGACACTTCACCGTGTCAGTGACACTCGATTGCAAGTCACTGACACTCGATTGTAGATCAGCGACACTCGACAGTACACTTCTGACACTCGAAGGTACACTCGTGACACTCGACAGTACACTCGTGACACTCTTGACACAATTGACGATACACTCCTGACACTCAGAGGTAGATCCGTGACACTCGACAGTACACTCATGACACGCGAAGGTACACTCGTGACACTCGACGGTACACTCGTGACACTCTATTGTAGATCCGTGACACTCGACAGTACACTCATGACACTCGACGGTACACTCGTGACACTCGATTGTAAATCCGTGACACTCGACAGTACACTTCTGACACTCAGAGGTAAATCCGTGACACTTCACCGTGTCAGTGACACTCGATTGCAAGTCACGGACACTCGACGGTACACTCGTGACACTCGACAGTACACTCGTGACACTCGATTGTAGATCCGGGACACTCGATTGTAGATCCGTGACACTCGACAGTACACTTCTGACACTCAGAGGTAGATCCGTGACACTTCACCGTGTCAGTGACAATCGATTGCAAGTCACTGACACTCGACGGTACACTCGTGATACTCGATTGTAGATCCGTGACACTCGACAGTACACACGTGACACTCCATTGTAGATCCGTGACACTTGACGGTACACTCGTGACACTCGACAGTACACTCATGACACTCGACGGTACACTCGTGACACTCGAAAGTACACTCGTGACACTCTTGACACAATTGACGATACACTCCTGACACTCAGAGGTAGATCCGTGACACTCGACAGTACACTCATGACACGCGAAGGTACACTCGTGACACTCGACAGTACACTCGTGACACTCGATTGCAAGTCACTGACACTCGACAGTACACTCGTGACACTCGATTGTAGATCCGTGACACTCGACAGTACACACGTGTCACTCCATTGTAGATCCGTGACACTTGACGGTACACTCGTGACACTCGACAGTACACTCATGACAGTCGACGGTACACTCGTGACACTCGATTGTAAAACCGTGACACTCGACGGTACACTCGTGACACTCGACAGTACACTCCTAACACTCAGAGGTAGATCCGTGACACTTGACAGTACACACGTGACACTACATTGTAGATCCGTGACACTCGACGCTACACTCGTGACACTCGACAGTACACTCCTGACACTCAGAGGTAGATCCGTGACACTTCACCGTGTCAATGACACTCGATTGCAAGTCACTGACACTCGATTGCAAGTCACTGACACAGGACGGTACACTCGTGACACTCGATTGCAAGTCACTGACACTCGACAGTACACTCGTGACACTCGATTGTAGATCAGCGACACTTGAAGATGTCAGTGACACTCGACAGTACACTCCTGACACTCAGAGGTAGATCCGTGACACTTCACCGTGTCAGTGACACTCGATTGCAAGTCACTGACACTCGACGGTACACTCGTGACACTCGATTGTAGATCCGTGACACTTGACGGTGTCAGTGACACTCGACAGTACACTCCTGACACTCAGAGGCAGATCCGTGACACTTCACCGTGTCAGTGACACTCGATTGCAAGTCACTGACACTCGATTGCAAGTGACTGACGCTCGACGGTACACTTGTGACACTCAACAGTACACTCGTGACACTCGATTGCAAGTCACTGACACTCGTGACACTCGATTGTAGATCCGTGACACTCGAGAGTACACTCGTGACACTCGATTGTAGATCAGCGACACTCGATTGTAGATCCGTGATACTTGACGGTGTCAGTGACACTTGACGGTACACTCGTGACACTCGACAGTACACTCGTGACACTCGAAGGTAGATCCCTGACACTTGACGATACACTCCTGACACTCAGAGGTAGATCCGTGACACTAGACGATACACTCGTGACACTCGAAGGTAGATCCGTGACACTTGACGATACACTCGTGACACTCGATAGTACACTCGTGACACTCGATTGTAGATTAGTAATATCACGGTAGATCCCTGACACTTGACGGTACACTCCTGACACTCAGAGGTAGATCCGTGACACTAGACGATACACTCGTGACACTCGAAGGTACACTCGTGACACTCGAAGGTAGATCCGTGACACTCGATTGTAGATCAGCGACACACCGACTTCTAAACACTTAAGTACATCGTTCTAGAAGTCGGTGTCCAAATAAATACAGCTGCAACTTCTTGACACCGACTTCTAGAGCGATGTACTTAAAAGTTTTTTTTTTTTCACTCATTGTGTAAAAAGTTTTACTCCTAAGATTTGAAACTATCTGAGAAGACCGATGATTTATTTATAGTTTCTGTTTGGCTTTTTTATGTTGTTTAGACGTTTATGGATTTATGGGTCGTTTAGTTTAAAGCTGACATTGAAGTTAAAAAGTTCATGATTTATTGCCTGGTCCATTTTATGAATGTAAAATACGATGCGACATACATCTCTCGCTTTTTAGTAGTACTGTATTTGAAATCTTCTTATAGGACACGTTTTATTCTAAGATGAAATTAGTTTTTACGATATTTTATTTTGCAAAATATTACCTTTACCTTTTTTGTCCAATTAGATCTGGATGTAAAGATTGAAGATGTCCTGTCATGGTATCTAGCACAGGAGGTTCTTAGAAGTCTATAGGTGGATCGTAAATCTCTCCTTCATAAACAAAAAAAAAAAACAAACGCCACGCCCACAATCCGTCGAGACTTTCTACCCTGTAACTATACGAACATTAATCTAAAATGAAATGACTATTTTTTTGCGCAATGAATAAATAACACAAGACATCATTTTTCTTTAATGGCCGCAAAATTCTTAATTTGGGACATAAAAGACCATCCGTTACCTAATATTGGTCTTTATTATCTAAAGCTTCTTATTGTTTAGAAAATGTATTGTCTTGATACTTTATTTGGTGAACTAGAGGTCGAAGGTAACTTTGCCCTGTTATGACTTCCAGACAAATAAACTGTGACTTATATTTCTCTTAATGAAATTTTCAGTACCTTTTACTACCAGCTGCCTGCCAGATTACAAAAAAATGTTTCGTAGCTGATTTGAAATTTTGCAAAACCAATCGGAGAAGGAATAAATTCAACGCCGTGTAGCGAGTATATCACCCAATTTAAACCCAAACAGGTCATTAGGTACAGTCGCCAACATCAATGGAGTTAGAAAACGATTCTACCTTTGATCCGGGCCCTTATAAATTGTGCTTAATAAGCTCTTCAGGTATGGGACGTATAATTTATAGCGAGATGAGTGCAAACGTAAAAAATAGCAGGGTCGTGGGCGGACTGTATAATCAGTTCCCTGACCCGAGTGGCGTGAAATTAGCACGAAATATGTTAATTTTATCCGTCTGCTTGGAAATGAATAGGGCACAATTAAGTTATCTTGTCTAAATACCTTATAAATATAAACTGTACAAAGGCTCAGGGCGAGGGTCCAGCTCAGTTATGCAAAATAATATATAGAGCTACGGAACTGGCATGTTACGGAATTTATGTAAATGTAGTACTAGGCTTATACATACAAACATATCTGAACATATAATATTTTTTTCATAATTCAAAGATTCTTCTTATTGTTTCGAATCGTATGTTGATACTTTTTCATAAACTTGTGATCCCCAAATTCAATTTTTTAAATAATACTATTTAAAAAATCCTGCCTAATTAAATTCCATAAAACTTTTGTATGCAATCCACAATTTTATTATAATTCAATCTAAAAGTAGGATCAATCTCCCCTAAGAAAAATAGCATTGGACAAATTTTAGTACAAAGCCGTGTTCCCTTTGAGACCGTTAAAATGGAATTACATGGTTATTTTCAATTCAACGCAGTACCAAATGAATGAATGAACGAGTAAACGAACGAATCGAATCATATTTAGAAATTTGCTTTCTCTCATTTCCTTTGTATACGTAGCTGGACGAATCCTTTGGTCTTATCGAATTCCTAATTGTATAATTACCGTATTTGATTGTTATAAATTGTATGTTGCGGTAGTTAGCCAATAAAGTTTTCCATTATTTTAGACTGTAGCTTTAGGAAATTAATTAAGAAATTATAGATACTAAATATTTAATGAAAAGATCTTGTAACTTAAGCTGCAATAAATTTATACACACCAAATTCATAGAGAGAGCAGAGTTTGAAATACCGCTTATCTTGTAAGCTCACCCATAAATGCAGTGTCGCCACACAATATATCTCTGCATGTCTTACGTAACGCCGGCTATGAAGCCAGACAACGAGCTGATGAGACAACAGAGTTACACTAAGCAAATATAACTGCATAATCCGTTTTAGATCACCTAAGTGAGTCAGTGCAACTAGTGGCTCAGACCAGGCCGGAATGCTTGCGGTCAAACCTCGGGTTGCGACACTCTTAACCAACAGGTTGTAAATGCACTTAGAAGTGGTATATTAATACGATATTACTGTTAAGTAATATGTGGGTACTCTGATGTTTGCAACAATATTGTGGTTAGCAAACAGTAATAAATTGAATAAGTAATGATGGCTTCGCGAAGGATGCACAAAAGCGCAACGAACTGGTAAGAAAGGTGTGATGATTTCTTAGGATAACTTTCTAGTATATTTTTAAATTGATATTATGACGAGTGATCTTTGCTGTTATATTCAAAACGAACCCCATCTTGATATATTCAATCCAAACATATAAATCTTCTGAACTCTGAGTTTTAAACTTAACACACGTTCCCTAACAAGCGAAAAGTGGATCTCATCAGTTCCAAAGAAAATATTCATAACGAATCCAATTCATAACGTTTGTGAAGATTCTCGCTCAGCACTGTAATACACTTGACTTTCCTTACAGCCTTATTCGATGTGACATCTCGGAACGATTGATTTTATCGAAAACTTGACAGACGTTGATTGGGATCGAGTGCTACTTCAAGGTTCAGAAACTTTGGGAACGTTAGAATTATGGCATCAAAGTGATTTGGGGCGTTGTTGTAGTCCGTCTTTTGTTCTACCCTCGTGCAGTAAGTGTCTAAAAGTGTTTAAATTTGTCACTGACACATTTTGAATTCTACTAGTAGCTGAGAATATGCTTACATAACGTCAGATAGAACGACCCGAACCGTATAATATCAAATTGACAGTAACCTGTCCCGGAGGTAAGCGCTGTGTGACAATTTTGTTATATCTGTTGGGATTGGTGGTTCTTTACGACGCGACGATATAAGTAAGATTCAATCTTAATATCTGAATCCCTATTTCCTTGGTCACGCCATCACGCGTGATGCGGCTGGACCGATGTTTTTAAACATCTAAACACACATAGGACAGACAAGCAGGATGGCATTGTTTTATGCTACGTAGAGTGATACTCGCAATACCCGTTCCTAGCCTAGCCATTTTCAATTTCATGCTAATTAATGAGAGTTCAATTGAAAAGCTTAATTCACAAGTACCTAGTTTACAAGATAATTAATTTCGAAAACATTTCCTCTTCATTGCTTTTAAAATGGCGCGGTGTCACAGAGGCAGGCAAAAAAACAAAGCATCATGGCTCCGTTTACTAAGTGTTGGAGATGGATGAAAAAATGCTGCGCAAACTTAATTGAGTGGAAGAATATTGCTTTTGATGTCCAGATAAAAATATTAAAAGCTTTAAATCTTAAAGCGAAAACCTCAAGGAAATAAATGAAGTGGCCCGAGTTATTGAGGATGAGGATAAACCCTCTTGTGTTTGTCTTAACTTAGTTTCCGGTGACTAAATTGCATAAACATGTAGTCGTTTAGATTATATACTTAATTAAAGTAATCATTAGCATTTAACTCCGGAAGTGTGGACGATATTTATTAGCACAATTTATCTTATCTCTGCTATGCATTACTATATACTATATATACTTATTCATACTTTTTAATATTTGATCAAGCAGGCAGCATGAGCTCTGTTTCAAAATGGCCGCCAAGTTTTGCAGATAAATGACTCGTTTCATTCGTCGAATAATATGTAATTGCATGTGTATGATAGATATGATCTTAGAAGTAAATATAACGGTTCGTTGAAACGATTTAACGCGAATGATGACAATCGATTTATTCCTTAATTGGAAAATTGCAAATATGAAACCAATATCCGTAAAGTCGCATCTGTTTATGGTGTATCATGGGGAAATGAGGAAGCATGAACCATCGGTGCGGGATCCCGTCGTTATAAATAGCTTTCATATGAAGGGGCTTTGAGTTCGCATCATGAATATTTATGTTATAAAAATAAACAGGTGTCTGAAATGTTATTATGCGTGTTTGTTAAGTTATGGCGACGTTGAGAGGTAATTTTACGCTCGTCTGCCGATGATAGGAAAATTAGATGGATTATACACTTCATCTTTTAATTTATGGATATCGATCTATTGATAATGGATAGGTACTCTGTAAATGTGTTATTGAGATTCTTGCAGTTTCTTTCATATCCTCAATGAATTGCATGTCTTGAATAGTTGGAGGTGACAAAGGCAGCTCGACGTTTCAAAAGCACACTGTTACTTTTTTTTTCGAAAAGATTTAAATCCAAATACAGAAATAATAGACAAGTGCGCAAGGTAAGCTGTCATACAAATAGGTCCTTCCTTCTTGAATTAAATAGGTACGAAAGTTTTCTATAGTTAAATTATATGCATCAATATCTCCACGAATCGAACTTAGTTTTACAGCAGACATATTTGTTCAGTGCTCAGCTAATATTTTTATACAGCAAACAAATGCCCCTCCATGCGGGATCATAATATTATACAATAATGTAGCAGAATAACAGCGACCCATTGTCAGGTCTAATGTACCTCTAGCTATAATTCTACCTATATATAAATTACCTGTTATTGGACCAGCTATCTAGCAGTAGATAGTTATCGCTGATTTATGTGTTATGCATTCATAAATATTAACAGGTTCAGGGGTAGCTAACATACGAAGTTATTTGATATTTTGTTTGTCTAATATCTGCTGTGTACCTGTATAATATTTAGTTTTGCTTTTTAAATAAATATTTGATTTAGAACATTTCCCTTGTAATTGGTAACACAATCCTCCCCTAGACTAGAAGAGCTATGATAAGTAAGTATGAAACAATCTCCAAGCTGTTGTTAATTGGTCAAGTGCCAAGTTATAGTAAATAACTGGCACCAGAGCATGCCTTATATGTTACGGAAGTGGGGACATGGAAACTGGTTGTAGTATAGCCCATGGGTAGGTTGCCATGGCAACGAGTTTCTACTTGCGCCCAATTGACGCTGTATAAGATACAACAGTGTTGAAGCTAAGCCTATTTGTCAAAATAATAACGTAAGCTCCATTGAAGCAATAGGGTTATCACTTTTGATTTTTTAATTAAAGCATTCTATGTTCTTTGATGGTTCTAATTTATTAATAAAACATATCTACTGGCGCCGGTTAATTTCTGTAGTTTGAAATAAGAAAAACAGTTTAATAGACATCCCAA